>JANAVB010002393.1:10090006-10612506 GCA_029216955.1 Iris pallida | reverse complement strand
AAATTCTACGATGGGCTGAGCTACAGACTACATGAGCTTATTGGAGCCGCTGCACCTACCACCTACTCGGGAGTTCTCACGGCAGTACGACGCCTGGAGCGAGTCCAACGGAGAGAAGCAAGCCAGAAGAGGCCTCTTGTACCAGCCACAGCACATCAAGGAGTACCAGCAAAGAAACCAAAGATGCATAAACAGAGGGCGTCCCAACTAGCAATATCTGAACTTCCTACTTTTCATCACTGCGACAAGAAATGACACATCATGAAGGAATGTCAGCAATAACTAGGATTATACTTGGGTTATGGATTAAGTTAGTACTCAGTACGAGAATGCCTAGAAAACCAGAAAGCAGTGCCGGCGATGCAACCACCAGCACCAAAACCAACATAGCAACCACCTAGGCTAGCGTACCCAACACCGGATGGATTTCAGCCGAGGCCACCCTTGGCACCCTAGGTAGTAGTATTCTAATAGGCCCAACAGCAGCAGAGAGCACCAGCACATGGATGTGGTCAGGCCTTTGCTATGACCGCTGCAGTACTAAGAGGATCAATTAGAGGTAACGATTTATAGTTTTATGATAGAAACATTGCATGGGAAATTATTTAAGATTGATTGCTACTTGATTGATTAGGACAAACCGTAGTGGCATAGTGTACCCCTTTGAACTATTTCTAGTTATGTTAACATTATTCTTTATTAGTGAGAAGTATTTTTAATTTCGAGGACAAAATTCTTTAAGGTGGATAGATTGTAAGCACTCTGATTTTTTTAGAATTTTTTAAATTTATTTTATATGATTTTTATATATTATACCATATTTTATTTTTAATTATGACTATAGTAGTACTTTACCGTAGCGTTGATTTTTGAAACACAACAACTATCGATTTCTCAAATCTAATTCCATATTGAATTCTGGACAAGTCTACTTTTAGTTTGATATATCGTGTGTCATCCAAACATGTTCTCTTGTGCTATATTTTTCATGTACAAATCTAGGGTAAAATAGTTATTTTACTCTCTACCAAAAAATTCGACTAGTTTTCCAAATAGCAATTAAAGTCCAACTCCGAACCAAATTATTTGACCCAATATATGGTTTTGACCCATTTCGAGCCTACTATGCACATGACAATGGTATACCACTCAATTGAGTTAACATGTGCTAATTATTTTTAGATGGCACATAAGACCTATATAGTGCAATTTTGGTGTTAGAATCAAATAAAATTTTTTCGGGACTTAATCCTAGTCAACCCAACTTAGTGGGGACCATCCTAGGTTGCTGTCATGACTCGTACCCGCTTTTCGGGATGCGAGCGTGTGAGCAAGCC
Organism: Iris pallida; assembly: GCA_029216955.1. Lineage (NCBI taxonomy): Eukaryota > Viridiplantae > Streptophyta > Magnoliopsida > Asparagales > Iridaceae > Iris > Iris pallida. The sequence continues at coordinate 10,611,169 of JANAVB010002393.1, read as the reverse complement.
AACTACGTATCAAGCGGACTCCAGCTCAACTCGAATATGTATAAGCTGTCCAGAATAGGGTATCATGTCTAATATAGTAAGTTAAACTATATCTCAATCCATAAGAAGGATATAAAACAAGAATGAACATTATGGTTCATGGTCTGCAACCAACTAGCATATATGTCCGATTAGGCTCCAAAGAAATAACATGAGTTTATAAAACTAGGCTATCAAGCATAGTACAAATAACGGATATAAATATGTAATCATGAAAGATACCTGAATCTGAAGTAATCAATTACCATCATGATCAGCTAACAAACTCCGTGCAATCAACTACCTGAAGATATCATCTGGTCCTCAGGAGACTAGCAAGATACATAAAGTTTGCCTACTAATATGACAGTAAATACATGTATGGAAGATAAGAACAGTGCCAGAAAAACATCTAAGAAGCAACATGTCATAAGGAAATATAATACTAGACTTGCCTAACAATCAATCGAATAACTCCTATAGACTGTAGTACAATGCAAGATACTTCCAATCTATAGTATGTCTTAATTGTAGTACAATGTAAGATACTCACAATCGAGAATAGCCAATCCTAGTGTCAATCTCCTCTCCTAAAGGAATACAAGGTCAAGTAAAATTCTACAAACTGTAGTACAATGAAAGATACTCCCAATCCATAGAATATCACAAGTCAAGTCAATCAATCAATATCAAGTCAATTCAAGAAAACATGGCATAGAACTGACAACTCTATCACAAGACACGGTGAACACGAAGAAGACTAATAAACAAGCAAAGGAAATAAATAATATCCTATATGTGCACGTAACTCTATAAAACAAGTGAAGCATTAGATGATAAACCAATTACAATATGAGAACATGCAACCATGTGGAAAGAAGTACAACAGGAAAGGAAACATGTAAATACTGTATAAGTTCGACAAGGTATACTTGTCTAGTGGTAGCACGTAGAACCTAACAGTATCCAATCAATCGACGAGCCACAAAAGTCAAACTCTCACAACAGTCTTCGGAGGCTGAAACAGATATTACCAATGTGTTCAAAATAGTCAAATTAGCTAGGATAACCTACCCATAAGTCCAATTCTGGACACAGAAGCAAAACGATAATTTCGAGTCAAAATGATGTCCGTCGTTGGATCCGCTTTGTACTGAAAAGCGTGCCAACATCTACAGTCTCTAAAGTCATCAAACTATGTCTACGAGTCCAGTTTGACAATGCGAACCCAACGGTATGTCAAAAGTTGGATTCCAGTGGACCGTGCACAAATTTGTCAGTTGGATCGGGTCGCAGGCCCGCCAAAAATAGTGTTCCGGTCGACTTTTTCAGAATCAGACAAAACTTGACTCACAGGACTAGAAAAATGACACGAGTCCAGTGGCATATGTTTCGTCTTGAGTTGACGAACATACACAAAGTAATTGGAGTTTTTGTAAAAGGACCGATACGGAAATTTTTGACGGATACGTCTCGAATTCATCGCGCACACGCAACCAATTCGAGTTTCGTCAAAGCCCACACATCCGCAACATCCGTATGCATCTTTCGATGCTCACGGGTTGTGACCAAGTCGCCCAGTTTGTCAGGACGAACCCCGTATCGAAAAAAACTCTAATTTCCAAAACTATTTTAATATGTTTTCTGTGATTTTTATACTGAATTCTCTTACTACATAATTAACTAGAATTAAAACTAATAATAGGGTTTCCAAGATGTTTAGGTCTTCTAAAATTTTGTTCAATTAGATGTCTAAATTTTCTAATGATTTGCTATTAATCATCCTTCCAAAACAGGGTGTTAGGGAAGTTCTCTGAACTGTCAGAGAACAGTTTTTGGTCCATGTTCGCATCGATATTTTGAACAATCTAGGTTACTAAATTAAAAACTATTTGAACAAACTTAGAGTTGTATAGGTTATGTACAAACCTGAGAAAACAACTCAGAGAACGACCGAACGAGGAGGCGGAGAACACTCTACGAAGTTGGGGTCACAGGAATGCTGTTGCTGCCCCTACTATGGTGTTTGCTTCTGTTACTGCACATTTCTGACGGCTTTGGCCGTCTCCAGCGTACGCAAGTTGCCATGGGCGGCGCGCCGATGTTACAGGGACGTGCTAGGGTTTAAGATTTTCGTGAAACTTCCCTTTCCTTCTTTCTCGACCGACCCTATATGGGGGAGGGATATTTATCAGGTTTGCGAGGGGGTTTAAACTGTGGGGGGTTTTTAATTTAGATATCTCGCGATATTCTCATAATCTCGTGAGATATTCAATTTCCTTTTCCTTTTTCTTTTTACTATATCTCTTTCTCTCTCTCTCTCTCTCTCTCTCTCTCTCTCTCTCTCTCTATATATATATATATATATATATATATATATATTATATATATATATATATATATATATATATATATATTTTATATATATATATATATATATATATATATATATATTTTATATATATATATATATATATACTATATATATATATATATACTATATATATATATATATATATATATATATATATATATATATATAAAACATATGTGTACCACCATATACATATAAAAAATAATGGTCCTATTCACTTATATACAATACATGTATATAACAAGCATACACTCACTATATTTGGGACATTTCCTATATATCTCTTTATATATAAAAAAAATCCTATTAACATATATATCTTTAACTTATAATAAAATTGCAAATACTAATAAATACTTAGTCATGTGTGTATATACCCAATTTGTATATACACATTAATTAGAAAAAATATATATGGGATTGTAGTATTCTAGGAAAAGCTTCCCATAATAAACATACATTTAATATCAAATGTCATTCATATTAGTTATAATAACTATTTATAAAAATATTATTATAGATCATTAAATTACACTTCCATTACGTATATACCATATACATCTACATGAACGTCGTTGGTCGAATTACATGACTATCTAGGCTTGGGTTGGATTGGGTTTGGGTCAAGTTTGGGCTAAATTAGTAGAACCGGATTTCGTAGAGGTCATAATAGTAATAAAACTAATTAAATCATTTATAGGGGTTCGCAACTTGGCCTTGTTTTCCTAGTTGGGACACACTTATGGCTCGGCCTTCCCTACCATAGCTAAAACACTAGTCAAAGCACACGACCACAATATTCGTGCCATGATTTCTAGTCGTATAGCACTCCAAATCTTAACCATGACTAAGGTATTCTATCATAATAATTATTTAAATAAAATATTTATAAAATTCCAAAAATTACTATTTAAGTCAAATAAATAAAAAAATATTTTCAAAATTTTGGGAAGAGGGGTTACAGTTGCTAACCCATAGTGGAACCATATTAGATTGATTTACTTAAAATTAAGTGCAGCCATGTGCCACAAATCCTTGCATCTTTGACTCAACCAATTAACCTATCCAAATGCGGAAACCTACTAGACTCATCTTGCCATAGTTGGAGACTGGAGGTCCAAACCTCAACCAAAACCAAAGCTATATTAAACCTAACATATAAAATCTCATATTCTTATATTTTAACCTTCAAAAAATTACAGCCCCTCTTCCCATCCATTGCAAAACCGAAAACCCCTTCCAGCTCAATTCAATCGCAGCACCTTGTGGCATAACGACAGTTTCGACCCCTTTTTGACCTCCGATGACGCTCCACGAATATTCTTTGCAAAGCTAACGCGACCTTCTATAATCCTATCAACCCCCCCTTCGGGCGCCAATGTTATTTTATTGACATTGTATATCGACATTAGGCATTGTGTGCATTATGTCATGTTTATTGACACGATGGACCACATGACACGAACACAATGGATGATGATGATATGATACAAAGTCTAACATGAGATATTTGTGACTAGGGATTCTGTGATAGCATGTAGTACTAGCTCGCATGACTTGTTACTGGTACATTGTAATGCCCCAGAACCAGAATGCTGGAGAGCGGGGGCATACATAGCCATCTACGTATAATGAAATGGAATCCACCTCACCATACGGTCACGGCTGTCTAGATATATGAGGGTTTAACTACAATCCATCAGTCTCCTATGGTCAATAACAAGCCTAAATGTCTCAATCTCAAGCAAACAAGTAAAGTTACAAGATGTAAGATCACCAAATATACAATAGTAAGGCGTCCCAAATATTACATATTCAGCTGATCATGAAGCTAGTCGTTACAAAATATGAGGATTAGCAAGAGTTTAGTCATACATGATCAACCCTAGGATCTGTCAATCATGTTACAGCCCGTAGGCAGACAGTAATAAGGTATGCAATACGAGCTAACAGGTGCTCGCCGGCTAAACGCCTCAAAATAAAAATTTTACAATAGAGTGGGAGAGCCAAAAATAAATCCACTCGTCGCCCTGGTTACGCCTGGTGGTCACCATCGGGCTGGAAAGTCGGTAGATCCTCTAGAGCTGTTCCGAAATTTGGCCATACAAAACCAGCTGGGTCAGATCCCAGAAAGAGCAAGTGCCACAAAGGAGGTTTCACTTAAGAACTCAACCAGCATATCAGAAATAAACATTAAAAGTAGTTACAAAAGAGCTTGATAATAAAAGAATAACAACAGTCATAATAGAGTACGAGGGAACCATTCAAGTAGACAGGTCACAACCCTTAAACCAAACAAGGACCGGGGTTGTAACCCTTCACCTGAATAGAACTCCGTCTCCAAATCTTATTGGTAAGGTAAAACATAACAAGCAAGACGTGGGGTACAATAAGACAATAAACGAAGAGAGGACTCAGAACTGCTCCGGGAGCCAGATTACAACCCTTAAACCAAACAAGGACCGGGATTGTAATCCTTCACCTGAACAGAACTTAGCCTCTGATCTTTATTGTTAAAAGTGACAGTCATGCGATCAAGCCTGCAATAATCGAGCACTGAAACAACACCATACAATCGCTCCCGGCCAATCAGTGACTACGACTTTCTACATTAGCTAACTAGGGTTATCACAAGCCTTAGTTACTAGCAATATGCAGAGAGATGTTCCTCCAGCCACAAGCCCTGCAGTTAATCCAGGTTATCCAGGCGACTTGGATTCATTAAGCAGTGCCTCGTTCTTTTCCATATATCAGTGAATCTAGACTTGTGCCCTACTCGTCGGCGGGCTGCAAGTCCAACAATGGTGGCCAGGATAACGGGATCGCCTGTAACTGGAGAAATCTCTCATGACTACTAAATTATTCTAGTTATTAGCCTTAGCCATTTACAGTAGGTACCCCTGATCGTGGTACTCAGGGATTCCTGTCCTAGACATGATGCAAACATTACCGGTTCAATTGTACAAACACAATCATCCACGGTGTCCAGGCCATTCAATCTTGTCATGACATGCTAGCCATCGTAACAACCTTCGAGATAGATATCATGTCATATTCACTGTTAGGAGTGCGCCACGACAGGCCACTATCATGTCATTTCATTTGTCAAAAGTGCACCACAACGGGTCACCATCGTGTCAGAGAACATATTTAAAATTAATATGGTACAAGCATACATGTAGTAATTAAATATTAGCAGGGGCAAGGGATGTGGAGGAATCATGCGGCTCATGAGACAGGAGCATGCGGCAGAAGAAATCAGGGCTCATGCGGCTCAGAAAAAACTTGTCGCATGAAATTGCCATGCGGCCAGCCAATAAATGTTGTCACTATACAATATGCGGCCAAGAGTTAAATAATTGCACACGCGGTTAAAAGCAATAAGGTAAATGCGGCCACACAAATAATTGCCATGCAGCAAACCAGCAAACAAGGGCCATGCGGCCAACCATATAAATGTGTATGCGGCCACAAATTAAAACCATGCAATAAAGCAAAAGCATGCAAGCAATTGCATGCAAACAAATGCATGCAATTAAAGCTAATGGCCATGCGGCCGAAGCAAATTGGCATAAGCCATAAGCAGTCAGCAAATCAATTAAATGGCCATGCGGCCGACTATGCATTTGAGCCTATGCGGCCAACTAATTAATTGAAGGGGGCATATACGGCCAACAAATTAATTGAAGGGGGCCTATGCGACCAAGCAAAGAAATGCTCATGCGGCCAAAGCAAAGAAATGCTCATGCGGCCAAGCAAATTAATGCTCATGCGGCCAATCAAAGAAATGCTCATGCGGCCAAGCAAATTAATGCTCATACGGCCAAGCAAAGAAATGCTCATGCGGCCAAGCAAATTAATGCTCATGCGGCCAAGCAAAAAAATGCTCATGCGGCCAAGCAAATTAATGCTCATGTGGCCAAGCAAATAAATGCTCATGCGGCCAAGCAAATAAATGCTCATACGGCCAAGCAAATTAATGCTCATGCGGACAAGCAAATAAATACTTGCATGTGGCCAGTAAATAAGCATTTGCATGCGGCCAACAATATATTAACGACCATGCGACCAGAAATATTTTGCTAAGTAACAGCTAGCAAAATACAACTGCGGCTAAGCAACTCAATGTTGCATGCGGCCAAAAGTACAACTAATGGCTTCCACAGAGAACATATCCATAGAAAATAGCATGGCCTCCATGCTCCACCAAACAATAATAGGAACCCAAATCCAGACTCCCGTAGTCAAATTTGGGTAAAATGGAATTCTCTACAACATAGAACCATCAAATAACAAAAATATGCAGGTTTGATAGATCAAAACTCATAAAACCGAAAATACCACAAAACTAGATCTACAAGAAATTAACCACGGAAATGAAAAATGCTAAGTACTAAAGTGGGTTAGAAACACATGAGGAAGACAATGGAACAAATAAAAAAGGAATTCCTCCATGAAGCAAGATGTACTTGCCTAAACCTTCCTGGTAGGTGGAGAGTAATGGTGCGGAAGAAGAAGAGTGAATGAGAAGAGAGAAAGAGTGTTGGGTCAATAAATGATGATGGTGGTGGTAGGTAGGGGTTTGGTTCACAAACCGAACCAAGCCAAACAAGCCGAACCGAATCAAGCAATAAAATACCAAATAAATCATGCGAGGAGACATGCAATACGAGTCAAAATATATACACGTATACCAAAATACGTAATACGAACCATGGTCATTATAACTCTACCCACCTTAAAAGAATTCCATCCTCGAAATTTAATCAAGAGACTAGAGATACAAGGACAAGCTATACTAATCACAGGCAAGCTATACTAGTCAAGCAATCAAGCAATTATTCATGCAAGCAAAAAATTGAAGGCATGAGGCATAAGAAAGATATTATACCTCACGAGTCAAACAGGTCGGGATATCGCGATCGGATATCATCCTCACACTCCCACGTTGACTCACCTAAGGAGTGATGACCCCAAGCAACACGGACTAACTTGATAGTCTTGTTCTTGAGTATCTTCTCTCTTTGGTCAAATATGGATACGGGCCTCTCCTCATACGAAAGGTTGGTACCAACAACCAATTCTGAATGACCCAGGATATGACTCGGGTCCAGGATATACCGTCGTAGTTGGGATACATGGAATACGTCATGCACCTCACTCAGAGACGGCCGGAGAGCGAGACGATAAGACACATCTCCTACTCGTTCCAGAATATCGAACGGCCCTCTATACCTAGGACTAAGCTTTCCCCATACATCGAAACGAATGACGCCACAGTTAGGCGAGATCTTCAGGAATACATGGTCCTCGACAGAAAATTCAAGGGGACGCCGATGAGAATCGGCCCAATGGCGCTGACGATCTTGTGCAACGCGAAGATGATCTCTGACTCTCCTGACCACCTTAACTGTCTGAGTGATCATCTCTGGACCAAGCATCTGCCTCTCTCCAACATCGTCCCATGCTCGTGGGGATCTGCACTTCCTACCATACAGTACCTCGAACGGTGCCATCTGGATACTAGCATGGAAACTGTTATTGTACGAGAACTCCATCAGGTGCAGGTGATCTTCCCACGAACCACCGAAGTCGAGTGTACAAGATCTCAATATATCCTCAAGATTCTGGATCGTGCATTCCGACTGACCATCTGTCTGCGGGTGATAAGCTGAGCTGAATTGGAGGTGAGTTCCCAAACTCTCTTGCAGACTACGTCAAAAGTGCGATATAAATCTCGAATCTCTGTCCGAGATGATACTGACTGTTACTCCGTGAAGTCTGACTATCTGCCTGAGATACATCTCTGCTAGCTAAGCCGTCGATTGACCAACTCTGAATGGAAGAAAGTGAGCCACCTTTGTGAGCCTGTCAACTATAACCCAAATAGCATCTCTACTGGCCGGGGATCGAGGTAATCCAGTCACTAAATCCATTGTTATATGCTCCCACTTCCATTCTGGAATCGACAAGGGCTGAAGAAGTCCAGCTGGCCTATGATGTTCAGCCTTGACTTGTTGGCAAACCAAACATCGAGAGACAAACCGAGCTATCTTCCTCTTCATGCCATTCCACCAAAAGTGCTGACGGATATCACGGTACATCTTCGTGCCACTGGGATGAATCAAATACTGAGAACTGTGAGCTTCCGCCATGACCTCCTGTCTGATATCTCCACTGGGTACACAAAGACGCTTACCATGTCGAAGTGTACCGTCTTTATGAATGCATAATTCTGGTCGTCGTCCTGCTTCATGTTCTTCTCTAAGCCGCTGAAGCTTAGAATCGGAGGACAGAGCTATCTTGATCCTCTCAACTATACTGGACCGATCTTGCATGCTGGCCATCAATGCCACACTGGTAGGAAGGACAAATTCTATACCCATCTTCTAAAGATCTGTTAACAACTCTGGTTGCACTGTCAGAAAATAAACTCCAGCTCTCCTGCTCAATGCATCTGCAATAACGTTGGCCTTCCCAGGATGATACTGCAGGTTGACATCATAATCCACAAGCAGCTCTAGCCATCTTCTCTGACGCATGTTAAGATCCTTCTGAGTGAACACATACTTCAGGCTCTTGTGGTCGGTGAAAATTTCTATCCTATCTCCATACAAGTAGTGTCTCCAAAGCTTGAGTGCAAACACTACTGCTGCCAGTTCCAAGTCGTAGGTCGGGTAATTCCTCTCATGATCACAAAGTTATCGCGACGCATAAGCTATTACCTTTTTATGCTTCATCAGAACACATCCTAAACCTCTGCCTGAAGTATCACAGTACACTGAAAAATCCTCCGGTCCTATCTGGAAGTGTGAGAATGGGGGCCGTCATCAAGCCTCGCTTCAGCTTCTCAAAAGAATCCTGACATTCTACTTTCCAAGCAAACTGTACCTCCTTGCAGGTCAACTGTGTCAATGGCGCTGAAATTCGAGCAAAGTTCAAAACAAATCTCCGATAGTAGCCGACCAATCCAAGAAAACTGTGAACTTCTGCAACTGTATTGGGCACTGGCCATGTTTCGATAGCCACGATCTTCTGGGGATCCACTTCTACTCCCCCTCTGGTGATGATATGACCCAAGTATGAAATACGATCGAGCCAGAACTCGCATTTACTGAACTTGGCATACAACTGGTGCTCTCGAAGAATCTGGAGGACAACTCTGAGATGCTGCTCATGCTCCGCTTCACTCTTACTGCAGACCAGGATATCGTCTATGAAAACGATCACGAATTGATCCAAATAAGGCATGAAGATATGGTTCATGAGGTCCATGAATACAGCCGGCGCATTGGTCGCTCTAAAGGGCATAATAAGAAACTCTCAATGCCCATATCTAGATCTGAAAGCTGTCTTTTGGATGTCCTGCTCTCTGACTCTGATCTGGTGGTATCCAGACCGCAAATCAATCTTCGAGAATACTGCCGCTCCTCTGAGTTGATCAAACAAGTCATCTATCCTTGGGAGAGGATATCTGTTCTTGATTGTTACTGAGTTCAAGGTACGATAGTCAACACATAATCTGGACGTACCATCCTTCCTTTTCACAAGAAGCATCGGGGCTCCCCAAGGCGATCCACTAGCACGAATGAATCCCTTGGTTCTGAGTTCTTCAATCATCTTGTACAATATCTTCATTCTGACTATGCCATCCTGTAGACTCTCTCTGACACTGGTGCTGTCCCGGGGATCAAGTCGATAGTAAACTCGATCTCTCGCTCTGGCGGCATTCTTGGAAGCTCTTTCGGGAAAATATCTGGAAATTTCTCGACTATCCGGGGTAACTGCACTGCTGCTACGACCATCCGTAATATTGGAGGAGAAGGTTCAACTTCGCCTCGAGAAAAAAAAAACTCCGGTTCGCCTGGAATGCTAAAAACAACTCTGCCAATATGGCAGTCTATCCTAGCATACTGGTCCCTCAGCCAATCCATCCCTAAGACCACATCATAATCGACCATCGAGAATTCTATCAGGGTAGCGGGAAACTCTCTACCGCTAACCACAACCAGACACGAGGAAAATACTCTATCTACTCCCACAAGACTGTTACCAGTAAGTATATTGAGCCTTACTGATAATGACTCGGGCTCCAGCCCTATCCGTGTCGCAAATCGTGCAGACATAAATGAATGTGATGCACCAGAGTCAAATAACACTGAAGCCGAAAAGGTGTTGACGAGAATAGTACCTGCCACTACCTCATCTGGCGCCACTCTTTCTTCTCCCATGGTTAAAGCCAATACTTGACCATGTCCTCTGGGTGCCGGCCCTCTCTGTTGGAATCCTCTCTGCCTATTCTGAACTTGCGCCTGGACATACTACTGAGGCCTTTGCTGCTGAAAAGCTTAGGTCTTCGTCGGCAACGGCCTCGGGGATGAAAACTGATTATGGACTGGTACTGGGGCTGGTCCCTTAACTGATGAACTGGTCATGGCTGGTGATAAGTCAGTCCTGAATGGGCAGGACCCTACCTTGTGGTCCAGCGCTCCACAAAGAAAACATAATCCTCGAGCCTTGCGACATTCTGAAACAACATGTCCAGGCTTCCCACAATAAGAGCAGCCCATGGGGGAAGACTCTTTTGCTTCTGCTGCTGAGGATACGTCGGGGTTGAATGTTGAACCGACGTAACTGAAGCTGTCCTTCTTGGAGCTCCAATGTGTTAGCCCAATGATTATATCATGTTTTTGAATATGGCTAATCAATTAAGTTTAACTAGTGATGTCACTAATATTCATGTAATCCCTATCATGTTGCTACTTATACTTAGCATTGTCCTAAATGTTCTTTATATCATATTGCTATGCTTTTATCAGTTATATTATTTTGTTTGCCTAACATGTATTTGTAGACATGCCGTAAGCATGATCAAATCAGGACATATGCAATGGAGAATTATTAATGGGCCAAAGACAGCGTTATACAAGGAGATTTCTCTGAACCGCCCAACGACCTATCCGGGGCCTCGTATCGGGGGTTCCGCTGCCCGGTCAGCGGACAGGGGTCGAGGGGACAGCATCCCTCGTCAGGGGTTCGGGGGCAAAGCCCCCGAAAGGTATTCAGATTTTCAGATCTGTTTATCTTTGGATGATTGCCGTCAAAGAAAAATGCGTCTTCAATGTCAGGAAAAAGACGTCATCAAAAGGGCTATTGGTTTTCATATTTATTCTGTATTTTTCCTTTTATTGAGTCTAGAAAAAATATGAGATTGATCGGATCGGTACTGGCTTAGGTTTTTCTCAGTCCACAAACAAAAATAAGCCTACCTACGTATCCCAAAAATCCATAATTCCAAAAAGCCCAAAACCTATGCAAATTTGGTTTATTCCTTACTGTTCTGAACCAGCAGAACTCTGACAGAACTCTGACCGAGTTCGGCCCGAGTTCGGTCTGTTTAAATTCAAATATTTGTTGCCTCCAAATCTGCATGCAACGTTCGTATGCGAAATTCTAGCATCCGAACTTTGTCCGAACTCTGCCCGAGTTTGGTTCCCCAAAAACACTATAAATAGAGTTGAGATTACCATTCATCTCAACAATCCAATTTTATCTCTTCTCTTCTCTATCTAAAGTGTTCTGAGCTTTTACTTTCATATCTAAGCCTTTACAACTCTTAGCCAAGCCAGTACAGTTTCTGTTTAATCTAGAGTTTGGTGTTGAAGAGTTGTATCGGAGGTTGTATTCAGAAAACGTTCCAGTTTTCCAATTACCTTCTGGAGCCGGTCGTGCGCTCGTCATCAAGCACGGTGTTGTGAAGTCGGTCGTGCACTTGTTGCCAAGCACGGTGTTGTAAGAGTTGCAAGCACTCAGTTAAAGCTTGTGTTATAGTGGATTAACATCGAGCAAGAGTACTCGAGACTGGATTAGTCCTCTCAGAGGGATACCAGTATACATTGCTGTATCACTGAGTTTGATCTCTCTATCTCTTGCTGCATTTATTTACTGTCTCTTATTTACTGCCATAGTTATTCTTAATTTTTTAATTGGTGATTATTTTCCGCTGCACACGTATACACTCTATTCACCCCCCCTCTAGAGGTGCTCAACGGTCCTACAATTGGTATCAGAGCCAGTGCTACAACTAGAGAGCGGGTGCTTGGTATATAGATATTGCTGCTCATACCAATTGCTCCTACAATTGGTATCAAAGCTAGGTTATATTCATATATAACACTCTAGAGAGTATAAATATGGCAGCCGTGAATTCAATATTCACAGGTGAAGTACAATCCACAAATAGACTTTCACTATTTGATGGAATGAACTATAGTTATTGGAAAACACGGATGAGCTTGTACCTGAAGTCTCAAGACTTTGACTTATGGTCAATTGTTGTCAATGGCTACCAAAAGCCTACTATCACTTCTATTCTCACATCCTCTATTATTAACAAGCCTTATTATAGTTACACAGAGGAAGAGAAGAAGTTAGCTAGCCTTGATGCAAAAGCAAAGCATGCTTTCTATTGTGCTGTAGACTTCAATGTATTCAATCTCATTACTACTTGCACAACATCTCATAAAATTTGGAAACTTTTTGAAGCTACTTATGAGTGCAGGTACGAAAGTAGTGCTAGCGACTCCAGAGAGAAGGATAGTCTTTATAATCATACAAATATGTGCATGATGGCATCGAGATTTAATGTTCAACACAACCCTATATATGAAGAAGAGCTTGTATGTGACAACCGCAAGAAGATAGGCCACATCCAAGAAGATTGTACTACTGCTAGAAAGGAGAGTCACTACAAACGATCAAAAGAAAAAAAATCATCATCTCACAAGTACGCTACCACGAGCATATGGTGCGAAAGTGAGGCAAGCGGATCTGAAGAAGAAGAGAAACCTCGTCAAGCTACAAATATATGCTCAATGGCATTATCCAACGAGGTACAAGATAACTCTATTTTTACAGAGAGTGAATTTTCTTATAATAACCTATCTGATGCTTTCAGTGATCTAGTGAAAGAACACAAGAAAGTATTAGATAAGTATAAGCAAGCTAGAAAGGATATTCTCTGCTATAAGCTTGAGAATGAAAAGCTGACTTGCTTATTGAATGATGCTAGAAACAATTCTACTTCTGATAATTCTACTGAGATTTCTACACTTGAGTTTAGATTGCATGAGGCACTTGAATGCATTGAGAAAAGCACTCAAGAAAATGCTAAACTTAAGGATGAATTAGAATCAGAAAAGAAGAAGTATTCTATTGCTTCATGTAGAATTGATGCTCTTTCTGTTAAATATGATGAGATATGTGCTAACTCTAAAAAGTTAGAGATTAGACTGGGAAAGCAGGTAGTACAACCTATGACTCAGTCTAACACAAGACACTTAGCACATCACAAAGTCACACACGACAGATCATCTAGAAAGGAAGCAAGCAAAGCTAAGGTTAAACATAACCATGTTTTTTATTATAGTCAATCATGTAAGACATATCACATCGCACGTTCTCATACTGCTGCACATAGTACTAATATTAATACTTTCTGTCATTATTGTGGCATGAATGGACATGTTTCTAATTATTGTCAGATTAGAAAACTTGTTGATATGAACTTGTGCAAATGGGTTCCCAAAGCTAACAAATATGGATCCAAGTATTGGATACCAAAGTCTTCACCTAATATTTCAGGTGGAGGTACTTATGCTGAACCTTAGAACCATGGAGCATGTTGGTGACTGCAAAGCTACAAAGGTCATCTTCCAAGCAATTGCACCAACATAAGTGTGTTCACTAGAACCACTTCGGTAACATGCTTCCTAAATAGTTTTTAATATTTAGCATGTTCTTATTGATGTATTGATATTAGCTCTCATTGATATCTTTTAATTGTTTATCGTTTATGTGATTTATAATCTTAGCATGACTAGTTGATTAGCTTAAATGATTACTTCACACTATATAGTCTTTCTTTTATTAGTGTGACACATTTATCTAGGTATGCTCTTTACTCTTAGTATTTATCTATGAAGATGCATACCACTCTAGTCCATAGAAGCTTTTGTTGTTGGTTTATGCTTTTGACTCTTTGCCTTTAATATTTTTTAATGGTCACTTCTTATCGATTTGTCTTTAACATGTCACATTTACTTTTATCGGTATTTTGTGAGTATGTATGTTTAGCACAATTCTTCTATTTACTTGAAAAGTATATACATATACTTTTATGTTAACCTTGTGCTTGCATAATATATTCACTATTGATTCTCATATTTTATTTTGATTAATTTTTTATGAATCAATTACATCTTTGTCTGATAAAGTTTATTTATGCATGTTTTTTTATCTTATAATATTTTTTTATGCTTATTAAAGATACTGGAATAATTCATTGTCATTTATATATATTAATATATATTTTTGTATAAATATGTTTATGGGAATATATGAGTTAAGTTCAAGTTCTATATTATTTTAAAAAGTAGTTTTTAAACTTGTGCTCATCTCATACTTTAGCTATTGATTACTTTGAACAAATTTATGTTCTTATCTTTATCAGCTTCTTCCTCAAAACCTCTTTTAATGATGTTTTTATTTTATTTTGATATTTTTGGTTGACATTTTGGATACATGATATTTTTGGTTGACATTTTGGATACATGATATTTTAAATATCTTGATCTTGATAAACCATTGTTTGGGTATTTACTTCTCTTATATTTAGGGATTCTGAATTTCGATGATGTTCAATGATACTGCATATATTCCTTTGAATCTAAGTTCTTAAGAGTAGAAATCATTTTGGGAACAAGCCGAAAAGGGTCCTTCTGTCAGACAGGTGTAAATAGCCTGAAGCGACACGGTGCACTAGTCTTCGGACTACCGCTAGCTGGAAATCGGCCCCTACAGCTAACCCGAAGTGATCAATACTTTATAGACTTAAGATTTATTAAGGTGTACTTGCAACTATCGTCTAGTTCTGGATCCAAGGTACTGAACCCAGTCCTCTAGGTTCCAAAATACATCAATGTATCTAGGTCTTACTTTTTGATTTACAAATATTTTATATTTTATTGTTATCCAATGATTTTGTAGCACATATGGATTAATGTAATTGATACATCTTATGTTGTATGATACATTGTTCTAAGTTTTTTGTAAGTCCATAGAATATAATTTATTTCATATTGTACTAATTCTTCTTAAATCCTCGGTTATTAAAGAAGAGATTTATTTTGGGTACACGCCTACAAAGGGTCTGTCTGTCACCACGACTACGGTCGAAACAAAGCGGTATTTAAGTGTTCCCCGGTGAACCTCTGTTAGCTGGGACAGTACCTCTACAGCTAACCCAAGATTGGTCAACGCTTTATAAACTAAAGGTTTACTTAGATCTAGTTGCAATTGTTATCTGATGGATTTTGGATTTTAGCCTTGATGGAAAATATTATTTAATGATTTAATTTTTACAAAAGGTAACATACATTGATCCTCCATAGGTTAATGTTTGTCATCTTTCGATATATTCTTTTTTGTCACACTTTTCGATATTCAGACTTAATGATTTTGTGACTACTCAGTGAATATTATGATCTTGTGATTTCGTCTTTAATTTGCGTAATATTCATGATTTTAAGCTTTATTATTCTCTTCTTATTCAAGTTACTAAAAGCCTATAGCAGTAATTCTTTGCGGGGAGAAGTCAAGCAAATTGAATCTCTCTCTCAAAGCGTTTCTTTTCTTTAACCTTACGGTTGTCATGTGGACACCATGCTAAGGCTTTAAAAGGAAAGAAATGAACTTTGATAAGAAGACCTAATATTTTTGGATTAACTTTCTACTTCTGAAAATATGTCTCTGAAATTCTTAAATTTTATCTATACTATTATTTTTGGATATAGCCATGTAAAGGTGGAGCAGTTAATTATTACAAATCAATTATCCCCTTGACATGCCATATATCTAGAATACACATTTCTTTGGACATTTATCTCGTTTTTTCAAATGGATTTATTTATGATTTATGGATTCTTTTATTAAAAATTATTTTTCGCATTTTGAAAAGTTTTTTTTTTCTTTTTGATTTATTGAATCTATCTGGTAATCAAATGTTATTATTATAGACAGTTTTCAAAATCTTTTAATGTCTTGATTTTTTTATATTTATTGAAGACATATTTTCTTCGTCTTTAAGCATTTTTTTGTGGATATTCCTTTTTTCTTGCCTAAAGATGATATTTGTTTTGAGTTTGGAATTTTATATGCATTTGATCAAAGGAAAAAAAAGATACATATCTTGGATATCCCTTAGATCTTGTGATTATTTATTTTATATATTTTATGCATATAAATTATTTTTGAACTATATATGCATATTTTAAGGGGGAGCAAATTATTTGTTTCAATTATTTTATGCCCTTAATATGTGGTATACCTAGTTCATCATGGACTTATATTCTTTTACTTAAATATCTTGTTGATTTGTTCATAATTTTTTTTATTTGAGTAAGTTTATGGAGATAATATATGATTATTATTATTTATTTATTTATAATTCTCTCCTTTTATGAGTTTGTAAAAGTTATCTTGCCAAATATATTTAATTATCCTTATTAATGATTCCTTTGAGCTTTAATTGATTTGGCATTTCTTATTGAGATTTTATCTCAAAGTTCATGATTATCTATACTTAGACCGATCATACTTTGCGGGAGAGCATTCAAGTCGACTGAATTTCTCATTCTCAAATATTTTGTCTCCATTACATTCTTGTTTATCTAATGAATATTCATATATCATGTTAAGGTAATCGAGTTCAACTGCATGAACTTTGGTATAGATTTTGCATAGATTCTAGTATATCTAATTTGATTTCTTTTTCAATGAGTATACTCCTTATGGAATTGATTCACTAATTTGTATGGGCAAATTATGAATCATATATTTTTTTGTGATCATTGTTGAAAGTCACATTATATTTTTGTTTTTTTATATATATCTGCGAATTTCTATTCCTCATGATTTATTTATGACCAATAATAGGATTCTACATTATTGATATCTACCTATTAAAATCAATTTCAAAACTACAGTTTTAGTTATTCAACAAAATGTGTTTTGAATGTCATTTTTTGGATTTCTAGTTGGTAAACTATGTATTGATTGATTTCAATGTTTACGTTCAACCAACTATATTGTATTTCTTTTGACAAATTTTTTTTTCTACTTTAGTTATGCAATTTTCTATACTTGTCGTTATACTGTTCTCCTAATTATTTTTGCTTTCCTCCTTTACTTATGCTTGAGTTCATTTTAGATCTAATTACGGGGGAGCTTATTTTTGATCATGTCAAAGGGGGAGAAATAAGTTTAAGTTAGCACACAATATTCTAGTATTATGTGTTTATTAGTGATACATGCATCTATTGTATATGTATTAAACTTAAAGGATTTTCCATAATCAAAAAGGGGGAGATTGTTAGCCCAATGATTATATCATGTTTTTGAATATGGCTAATCAATTAAGTTTAACTAGTGATGTCACTAATATTCATGTAATCTCTATCATATTGCTACTTATACTTAGCATTGTCCTAAATGTTCTTTATATCATATTGATATGCTTGTATCAGTTATATTGTTTTGTTTGCCTAACATGTATTTGTAGACATGCCGTAAGCATGATCAAATCAGGACATATGCAATGGAGAATTATTAATGGGCCAAAGATGACGTTATACAAGGAGATTTCTCTGAACCGCCCAACGACCTATCCGGGGCCTCGCATCGGGGGTTCCGCTGCCCGGTCAGCGGACAGGGGTCCAGGGGACAGCATCCCCCATCAGGGGTTCGGGGGCGAAGCCCCCGAAAGGTATTCAGATTTTCAGATCTGTTTATCTTTGGATGATTGCCGTCAAGGAAAAATGCGTCTTCAATGTCAGGAAAAAGACGTCATCAAAAGGGCTATTGGTTTTCATATTTATTCTGTATTTTTCCTTTTATTGAGTCTAGGAAAAATGTGAGATTGATCGGATCGGTACTGGCTTAGGTTTTTCTCAGTCCACAAACAAAAATAAGCCTACCTATGTATCCCAAAAATCCACAATTCCAAAAAGCCCAAAACCTATGCAAATTTGGTTTATTCCTTACTGTTCTGAACCAGCAGAACTCTGACAGAACTCTGACCGAGTTCGGCCCGAGTTCGGTCTGTTTAAATTCAAATATTTGTTGCCTCTAAATCTGCATGCAACGTTCGTATGCGAAATCCTAGCATCCGAACTCTGTCCGAACTCTGCCCGAGTTCGGTTCCCCAAAAATACTACAAATAGAGTTGAGATTACCATTCATCTCAACAATCCAATTTCATCTCTTCTCTTCTCTATCTAAAGTGTTCTGAGCTTTTACTTTCATATCTAAGCCTTTACAACTCTTAGCCAAGCCAGTACAGTTTCTGTTTAATCTAGAGTTTGGTGTTGAAGAGTTGTATCGGAGGTTGTATTCAGAAAACGTTCCAGTTTTCCAATTACCTTCTGGAGCCGGTCGTGCGCTCGTCATCAAGCACGGTGTTGTGAAGTCGATCGTACACTTGTCGCCAAGCACGGTGTTGTAAGAGTTGCAAGCACTCAGTTAAAGCTTGTGTCATAGTGGATTAACATCGAGCAAGAGTACTCGAGACTGGATTAGTCCTCTCAGAGGGATACCAGTATACATCGCTGTGTCACTGAGTTTGATCTCTCTATCTCTTGCTGCATTTATTTACTGTCTCTTATTTACTGCTATAGTTATTCTTAATTTTTTAATTGGTGATTATTTTTTGCTGCACACGTACGCACTCTATTCACCCCCCCCCTCTAGAGGTGCTCAACGGTCCTACATAATGGTCAAAGCCCTAGCTGCAGGGGCTGGGGCTGACGACCGATTCATCTGGCCATGAGATCGCTTTCGACCTCCGGTCCTGTCCACAATCCTCTGGGAGGTATACTCATGCCTCCTAGCTGCCCTCAATACCGCATCAAAAGTCTGATGCTCAAACTGCTCCACCGCCAGCAAAATCTCTAGGTGGAGTCCCTGCTGAAACCGCTGGGCTCTATCGAACTCGGTCGCCACCAAGGTGGGAGCAAACCGACTAAGCCTAGAAAACTTGGCCGCATACCCATCGACCGTCCTGCCAATCTGCTTCAAATTGGTGAACCTGGTCTGTAGATCGTACCGAGCTACAGCATCGAAGTACTTGGTCCGGAACCTCTCACGGAATACTGTCCAGGCAATAGACGCCACTAGTCCAACGGCCTGCGCCGCCCACCAGCTGCGGGCTAGATCCAATAACTGCAGGCGCACTACGGCCACCTTCTCATCTTCTGGGGTCTTCGCTGCCTCCAATATCACCTCTATGTCTCGAAGCTACGCATCAGCAGCGATAGCATCTTCGCTGCCATCGAAGAATGGAGGGTTCAGGCGCTTGAAACTGTTCGCTGTACTATTCCTATGATGTCCACCTCTGCCCAGAGCATCTGCCACTGCCTGATGCAAGGCATCTCCTCGACGATCCTGCGATGCAAGCAACTCCCTGATAAGTCCAACCAAGGCTCCATCATCCTGCCTTGCGGGCTGGGCTGGCTGTACCGGGGGTTCTGGATCTCCGGAAGGCATGACCCGGGAGGCTGCTTCTGAGTGTTGGACCTGATCTTCTTGTTGCTGCTGGTCCACGGGAGGTGCTCCGCCTTACCGATTGGTAGGACCAGGAACAATGCCGCTGAAGAAGACGACATAGGGAACAATAAGGAAGGACCAAGACAGATCAACGGTACAAGCATGTGATCATGTCGAGAATCTCAGGGATTAGAAGATACGGACGGAGATCAAGGGCGACTGCTGATTGAGACATCTATTCGGTAAACCCTCACATATCTTGATTTACAAGACCTGCATGGGCCACCACTTAAACCATGTAACGCCCCAGAACCAGAATGCTGGAGAGCGAGAGCATACATAGCCAGCTACGTATAATAAAATGGAATCCACCTCACCATACGGTCACGGCTGTCTAGATATATGAGGGTTTTACTACAATCCATCAGTCTCCTATGGTCAATAACAAGCCTAAATGTCTCAATCTCAAGCAAACAAGTAAAGTTACAAGATGTAAGATCACCAAATATACAATAGTAAGGCGTCCCAAACATTACATATTCAGCTGATCATGAAGCTAGTCTTTACAAAATGTGAGAATTAGCAAGAGTTTAGTCATACATGATCAACCCTAGGATCTGTCAATCATGTTACAGCCCGTAGGCAGACAATAATAAGGTATGCAATACGAGCTAACAGGTGCTCGTCGGCTAAACGCCTCAAAATAAATTTTTTACAATAGAGTAAAATAAACCCACTCGTTGCCCTGGTTACGCCTGGTGGTCACCATCGGGCTGGAAAGTCAGTAGATCCTCTGGAGCTGCTCCGAAATCTGGCCATACAAAATCAGCTGGGTCAGATCCCAGAAAGAGCAAGTGCCACAAAGGAGGCTTCACTTAAGGACTCAACCAGCATATCAGAAATAAATATTAAAAGTAGTTACAAAAGAGCTTGATAATAAAAGAATAACAACAGTCATAATAGAGTACGAGGGAACCATTCAAGTAGCCAGGTCACAACCCTTAAACCAAACAAGGACCGGGGTTGTAACCCTTCACCTAAATAGAACTCCGTCTCCAAATCTTGTTGATAAGGTAAAACATAACAAGCAAGACGTGGGGTGCAATAAGACAATAAACGAAGAGAGGACTCAGAACTGCTCCGGGAGCCAGGTTACAACCCTTAAACCAAACAAGGACCGGGGTTGTAACCCTTCACCTGAACAGAACTTAGCCTCTGATCTTTATTGTTAAAAGTGACAGTCATGCGATCAAGCCTGCAATAATCGAGCACTGAAACTACGCCATACAATCGCTCCCGGCCAATCAGTGACTACGGCTTTCTACATTAGCTAACTAGGGTTATCACAAGCCTTAGTTACTAGCAATATGCAGTGAGATGTTCCTCCAGCCACAAGCCCTGCAGCTAATCCAGGTTATCCAGGCGACTTGGATTCATTAAGCAGTGCCTCGTTCTTTTCCATATATCAGTGAATCTAGACTTGTGCCCTACTCGTCGGTAGGCTGCAAGTCCAACAATGGTGGCCGGGATAACGGGATCGCCTGTAACTGGGGAAATCTCTCATGACTACTGAATTATTCTAGTTATTAGCCTTAGCCATCTACAGTAGGTACCCCTGACCGTGGTACTCAGGGATCCCTGTCCTAGACATGATGCAAACATTACCAGTTCAATTGTACAAACACAATCATCCATGGTGTCCAGGCCGTTCAATCTTGTCATGACATGCTAGCCGTCGCAACAGCCTTCGAGATATATATCATGTCATGTTCACTGTCAGGAGTGCGCCACGACGGGCCACTATCATGTCATTTGTCAAAAGTGCACCACAATGGGTCACCATCGTGTCAGAGAACATATTTAAAATTAATATGGTACAAGCATACATGTATTAATTAAATATTAGCAGGGGCAAGGGCTGTGGAGGAATCATGCGGCTCAGGAGACAGGGGCATGCGGCAGAAGAAATCAGGGCTCATGCGGCTCAGGAAAAACTTGCCGCATAAAATTGCCATGCAGCCAGCCAATAAATGTTGTTACTATACAATATGCGGCCAAGAGTTAAATAATTACACACGCGGTTAAAAGCAATAAGGTAAATGCGGCCACACAAATAATTGACATGCAGCAAACCAACAAACAAGGGCCATGCGGCCAACCATATAAATGTGCATGCGGCCATAAATTAAAACCATGCAATAAAGCAAATGCATGCAAACAAATGCATGCAATTAAAGCTAATGGCCATACGGCCAAAGCAAATTGGCATAAGCCATAAGCAGTCAGCAAATCAATTAAATGGCCATGCGGCCGGCTATGCATTTGAGCCTATGCGGCCAACAAATTAATTGAAGGGGGCATATGAGGCCAACAAATTAATTGAAGGGGGCATATGCGGCCAAGCAAAGAAATGCTCATGCGGCCAAAGCAAAGAAATGCTCATGCGGCCAAGCAAATTAATGCTCATGCGGCCAAGCAAAGAAATGCTCATGCGGCCAAAGCAAAGAAATGCTCTTGCGGCCAAGCAAATTAATGCTCATGCGGCCAAGCAAATAAATACTCATGCGGCCAAGCAAATTAATGCTCATGCGGCCAAGCAAAGAAATGCTCATGCGGCCAAGCAAATAAATGCTCATGCGGCCAAGCAAATAAATACTTGCATGTGGCCAGCAAATAAGCATTTGCATGCGGCCAACAATATATTAACATCCATGCAGCCAGAAATATTTTGCTAAGTAACAGCTAGCAAAATATAACTGCGGCTAAGCAACTCAATGTTGCATGCGGCCAAAAGTACAATTAATGGCTTCCACAGAGAACATGTCCATGGAAAATACTATGACCTCCATGCTCCACCAAACAACAATAGGAACCCAAATCCAGACTCCCGTAGGTCAAATTTGGGTAAAATAGAATTCTCTACAACATGGAACCATCAAATAACAAGAATATACAGGTTTGATAGATCAAAACTCATAAAAACCGAAAATACCACAAAACTATATCTACAAGAAATTAACCACGGAAATGAAAAATGCTAAGTACTAAAGTGGATTAGAAACACATGAGGAAGACAATGGAACAAATAAAAATAGAATTCCTCCATGAAGCAAGATGCACTTGCCTAAACCTTCCTGGTAGGTGGAGAGTAATGGTGAGGAAGAAGAAGAGTGAATGAGGAGAGAGAAAGAGTGTTGGGTTAATAAATGATGGTGGTGGTGGTAGGTAGGGGTTTGGTTCACAAACCGAACCAAGCCAAACAAGCCGAACCGAATCAAGCAATAAAATGCCAAATAAATCATGCGAGAAGACATGCAATACGAGTCAAAATACGTACACGTATACCAAAATACGTAATACGAACCATGGTCATTACATACATGCTTTATATGTGACTTGATTGGATAGTTATAGAGTATGGGGATGAAAGGATTCTACCAAAATATTCGGCCGTCTAGACTCGTGATCATGCTTCCATATTTGGGACTTAATTATTTTACTCGTGGTCATGGTCTATATAACAGAGTTATGGCTTTGTTTACTCGTTCGTCCATCGGTATCACAGTACGGTGCCATGGGTGATTGCCAGTACGGCTGGGCCTGGTATTAGGATTTTCCTCAATTGCATATTTGCACTTAGATGGTTATGGTAGTTACCCTCCATTTTATAGATATTCTCTTTACTGTTATTTGACATGTACCTTGCTAGTCCTCTGAGGACCTGGTTATTCCCCAGGCTTAGACGGAGAGGAGGGCTACCCAGAGGTATATGGTTCTGGAGTCTAGACCGGAGACGTACCGGTACAGGTGGATAAGATACTACTAGAGGATTTCTATTGATACACATCATTCTCTATTGTAGACATTGTTATTTTATTTCTTTTCAGTTCAACAGACTTGTAGTTGATTACTTATTTCATTTCTCCTTGCTATGGTGACGGGTTATTTTTCTCGTACATTTAATTATATTTATTTACTGCTGGACAGTTGACATTATTATTTTATTGTTGGATTTGGATATCTTATGTCTTAATTATTCTGCGTGGATGAGATTTATACTGTACCCTGTGATCTGTGACTTGTATTGTTGTTATGGGTTTACTATCATGATTTACAACTTAAGCATTTCGCTAATGTACTTGTTATGAGATTTGGCCCATCGGTGACATGCTGCTAGCATGTATTCGTATACCCAATTCTATGTATTTTGGTACTAGAACGTTACATAAACACATATCACTAAAAGGTATAAGTATAAATGTTATAGTGACTGCATGATGATTAGTGATAACAAAAAGCTAAACTTAATCGATTTACCATATTCAAAAAGATGATACAATCATTGGGCTAACACAATCGAGAATAAGACTTATGATATTGTTGTTTACTTCTATCCTAATCTTAGTAGTCACACAATCCTCCTGGGATCTTAAGTTACAAGCATTCAACAATGTGACCGGGACAAAAGACATATGACGATACATGATGCCTATGAAGTCGTCCCCATCGAAACTACTATCATGAGGGTTGTGTGGCTATTGAAATTAGAATAGAAGCAAACAACCATGACACAAGTCTTATTCTCGATTGGATATGATAAAACTAGATAAACCAATTCACACAACCCCACCATGCAACCCTAAATAACCCAAGTCATACAACCTTAACATATTTATGTTTAGTTTTATGGTCTCGTATAATATTCAAAATTTACGTTTAGACCTCTATTTTGAATGGTCAGCCAAGTTAACCTTAGGACAAGACCCAAATTATACTCTCGACAACATGAAAACCTAAATAAAAAAATTCAATATTATACGAGAACTACCAAAATGTTATGCTATATATACTCGTTTGCGCATAACTTGTATGAGCACATTGAGTGATGTGGTTTAGGGTTGAGCGTTCGGTTTATTCAGTTTCAACTGAATCGAATTAGTCAAAACCGAATAAACATAAATTCTAACAATTCATATTTGAAACAGAACCGAATTAACCAAAACCGAAACCGAAATGAATAATTAATTCGCTTTATTTGGTTTGTTCGATTGGGCTATTTAGTTGTTTAATGGATTGGACCCAAAGTAGGGATCATGGTTAAATTACTTTAAAAATTATAATTTTTATACACACATTTGTTGAACTTCAAAGTTACATACATTGACCTAGTAGTTAAAAATTATCAAAGTCGAAATTCAAAACACATATATAGAATTGTTATTTTTAAAATATACTATGCAAGGAATTGAGAGTATTTACATTAGGGGTGTGCATCGGTCGGTGGTCGACCTATTTGTTCAAAACCGAAGTCGAATCGAAGTTAATCGGTTTGAAAATAAATAAAACCGAACCAAACCAACCAAATGGTCGGTTCGGTTTTGAAATCGACCGACTTGGTTCGGTTTGGATTGGTTCGACTTGGTCGGTTTTGATCACATAAAAAAATGGACTGTATGTTTTTTCTTTTGTGAAACCTTAGTCAACTTGTACTTTGCAACAGTAAATACAATTAAGCAGCTTCAATTAAACTTACGCTTTGCAGGTGTAGAAAAATGCCAATTATACATATAAAAAAATCATATACATTCAACCAAAAGCCCCTTCCATGTGCACAGGAGCAATTCGAAAAGAATTGGAGCCGCAAGCACTCCTCTTTGAGACTAGAGAGAGAGAGAGAGCTCTTTCAACTTCAACTTGATAAATGGCTGTGATGTGAATAAATAAACCAAACCGGTATAATACAACCCAATGAACCCATACCCAACCGGCCAACCCTAATTATTTAACAAGGATTTGGTTCGGCTCGGTTTAGTCGGTTTTTGGCATAACCAAATCGTGAACCGAACCGAACCGGTCAGTTTTAAAAAAATTGAAGCCGAACCAAACCAACTGAACCATCGATTCGGTTTAAAACCAATCGATTCGGTTTGGCTTGGTTCGATTTGATCGGTTTGACTTAATTGTGCACAGCCCTAATTTACATAATTGTATAATTCTTATTCGAATTTCGGTTTTAGACCGAAACTGATAGCCGAAACCAAATAAAGAATTTTAGTATTTTGAAAACCGAAACCGAATCAAATTTTTTTGAAACCAAACTAAATCTCGGTTTAAAACCGACTAATTCTCACCCCTATTGTGGTTGTACTATTGTTATTGGTGTGTTTATATTGCCTTATAAATCACTGTGATCTTTATTGCAATTAAAATATGAAAATATATAAAAACCTTGTATCACAATTGGGGTTTGCAAATCATAACGATTTGATGTAGCAAAAGGATTGCATTCTTCGGCGCTGTCTTATAAGCTTACTTTGACCTGGCAAAATTGGGGTTTGTCAAGAAGCACACGTCAACAAGGATGAAAGATAAATCAAGTAGACCCACAGAACCGTATAATTGTTGACAAATAAGTTTAGTACCACGTTATTTCAGTAACATTTTAATCACAAGGAGTAAATCAATAATCAACACATCTGGCAAACAATAGACGTACCACATGCACACAAAATACTCTCTTGAGGAAATATGCTATATTTCTCAACCACCCACAAAGAAAACAGAAACAAGAACAAAATTGGACACTAAAAAAAGGAAGAAAAAGAAAAAAAATGAGATTAGTAATGGTATCATACTACAAAAAAAATTCCTTCTGAACATGCAAAAGATGGTTATATAATCTTTAAAGACGAACAATTTAACAATACTAAATACGAGCCAACTACCTGTTCAGCACCTCAGATAACAATGATATCATAGACTCTAACCTCACATGCGCTTCTCCAAAATCTGAAGAGCTCCTGCAGTACTTAAAAACCAATTAAATAGCCTGCGTTTAACCTAAATAAGGAATAAATCAATAAATTGAGATATACATCACAATCCCCCTACAATACATACAAGGGTGCTGCTGCTTGGCCCGCAGCCAGCTGGCGCCCCCCCATAGGCAGGTCAACCGGCTGGGACCCATGTCTCTTGTTGGGGGGGGGGGGGGGGGGGGGGGGGGGGGGGCAATGGGAGCACGCCAGCTGGCGTGCGGTCTGGCCCGCTTGCGGGCCAGATATCATTTCCCTACATACAATATCTGCATACTTGGTATCAAGGGCGATAACGCAAATTGGTCACTCTGCCACAACCTGCCTGACGCCTCACGGGTTATCTAAGCAACTTGTAGAAGTAAAGTTAGTAGACACAGCTTCCTACAACACCGAGAAATGCACTATAACAAAGCAAAGGGATTAGTCCCACCAGAAAGAAGGGATGCCAGTATAACTGCTACCTCCCCCGGTCAAAACTCATCCTGGCATAGTCATATCAGATAAAATATCTGCATCAACAGGACCAGCAAATCACTGAAAATAATAAATACTTAAAATGAAGGTACGTATAATGTATTAGCCTTTGAATAATGCAATAACATAGCATATAGAGCAAGAACTGTTATCATGCAAAGAACACCTGCACGAGAGTGCTAATAATGTTGGTTTATAAACTTTGAGTGCTAACAATGTTGCGAGCTTTATAACTAAACAAGAGCAACATCTACACCAAACATATGTTACAATAGTTAACTCTAACAGAGAATGATAGTAGCGAACTTCTCCAGGCCTCATACTTCAGAGTGTAAATGCAACATATCAGCACAATAAGGAGTTGAAGTTTAGCGGCATTTGGGGTAACAGCAACTGCGCTTACAACAAACCCCCAACACAAAATGCAGCTGCAAGGTGCATAATCAACACATCATCGTCTGCTGACTGGTCAAGGCTCTGCGATATACATAATAATATATTAAATGCCTAAATCCTTTGCCACCAACGTCATGGTCACCTTCCTACCCATCTAGTATTAGAATGGAAAACCTACTACAATAAGAAGGGAGAGACATGTAGAGGTCCGCAGGAGAAGCCAAAAAGTTTAAAATAAAAAATATTGTCTACTATCAGTTCTGATAATATCGGCCGGGTCTGAGGTGTACTCCGAAATTCCTTTTAAATTATAATCCTTCCTATCCACGGTGATATCATTTACAATCGATTGAACAGCAAAAGCCTTTATCCCAAAATTTTGTAACTCAACCATGGGTACTTTTTGGGATATAACAGATGTGGCCTTTATCCCAAAATATTTACACGGCTACTTTTTTTGCTTCCATTCAACTCTAATAAGGGCCACATCTTGTTGCAACTCTAACCAAAACAATATCCTTTGTTGAAATCTCAATCCATGCTTGTTTAGGCCTACCCCTTGTTCTAGGTGCTCCTTTGACCAATATCTTATGGCTCATCGTAACTATATTCTTTGTTGTAACCTCAATCCATGTTTCTTTAGTCCTATCTTCTGTTCCTACCCCTTGTTCTAGGGGCTCCTTTGAAATGTATCTTATCGCTCATCCTAACTAGCACATATGTTAGTATAAGTTGTACATGTTGAAATCAAGGTTCGAACTATTGGTATTTGAATCAGTTTAGACACTTCCTATTAGTATCGACGATTTCGGTAAGTCCAGATTAGAGTATTGGGCTCTTCGTTTCGGAAAACCAAAATTATAAGAAGTCATTTAGAAAGCTATAAAAATACTTCTACATTTAGACATAATTTTATATTATATATGTTGTATCTTATTAGTTTTAAATGGAATAATATTTACTTGCAATAGATACAATTGTTTATTCATTTGTCTTTAGATTCTTAGACATAGTGCAACCACAATAAATAGAAAAAAAAAATACTAATAGGGATGAATTTGTGAATTTATAGATATACAGCTTCGACAAAAAATGTTAATGGTCACGGTTCGATAAATGGTAATGTTTACAGTTTTTCAATAAGGAATCATTTTGATACACTATAACATTATCATTATTCAGGTCCACTGAATCATTGTATTGACATTATTTTTGCATTCTTCTATCTATTTCCTTCAATTTTTCTCTGTTGAATTGATTAGAAAAGAGACCCTCAACATCAGTATTGGTCAATATCGTAGCGGTTGGTATCAAATCGGGACATGCCAAAATCGTATCAGTATCGACCGGTACTGCAAACTATACTTGAAACCACTCGAGACGGTTTCTCTAATCTTGCCTCAGGTGGTTCGCCTCTAACTTCCCAGGAATATGCTCATTTCTTATCCTATCTTTCCATGTATTGTCACTCATCTATTTTAACATTCTCATATCAACAACATTCATTTTTCAAACATGTTTGTATTGCCTAACACACAATGACCGATCTTGTAGACCTCTTATAAACTTTTACTTTCAAATTCAAGGGGTATCTTGAGATCATAAAATACTCTAGCAATACTCTTTCATTTAAACCATTCTGCTTCAATTCTATGAATTCTTTTATCAATCTTCATAGTGAAGAATGATTAAATCCTGAATAGCGAAACTATTGTTCCTACGTCTCTTGTCCAACAATGTGTTGATTAAATCCTGAATAGCGAAACTATTGTTCCTACGTCTCTTGTCCAACAATGTGTACTCCTTACTTTTTGACATGCTTCTTTTGTTTCTTAATCTTTGCTCAATTACCCTCTCTTGGAAATCTATGGCACGACTTATAAGCTTGATTCCTCGATAGCTAGTACAACTATGTATATCCCCTTGTTTTTGTATATAGGTACTATAATACTACCCTCGATCTCCAAGGTAAAGGACATACTATGCCCAAGGTTATGGATAGCCTAATGTAACCTCCAAAGGTCTCGATTATATGGCTACAACTATGACAACTATGACAACTATGACAACATGACAAAAATGCAGGGACACAACAAATTTTAATATAGGAACATATATAGGCTAAATTGTGCTTAAATAGTAAATACCCTAAACAATTCCGTTTTGGCACTTTAATACCGTGTACTTTTTTATTGGCAAGTTGATAGCCTAAACTTTTTCCTAGTTTAATACCTGAGGGCGTGAACTAACACCTTTTTTTGCAGTTAAAGATAACATCAAGGACAAAAAGACCATAATACCCTAACCTTAATCCCAACCATAATTATAGGTTATTATTAAAATTTATAATTAACTAATCAACTAAACAAATCTTATTCTTTATCTAACGCTACCCTAGCCCCATCCCCAACTACGACTGCAGGCCACAGCCGCCGGTGTAACTGCCCCCTCCTCCAAATGCAATATTGGCTCCCTACCTGCGTGGTTGAGCCTTCTCCTACCTTTACCTACTTGATCAAAGAGTTTTTCTGCATATAAGTCTCTTAAATATACTATATTTTTAAATAAACCCCTGAATCTTGTGAATTTCTTAGAAGTCCTCTAAATCAATAAAAATAGAGAGAAATCTCCCTGGTTAACCAAATCTATTTTGAAAGGGAGTATTCCATCAGTTTTGACGAGAGTTTCTTGGACTGTTTTGCCCCGAATAATGAAGTCAATAATAGTCTTCAACTACCACATTCTCTCTCCTCCATTGCTCACCTCACCAACCTCCTGCACGTCCATTAAATCCCCGTCTCACAGTCTTTCTCTTCAAGTAAAGGTCTCTCATCTACCAATCTTTTTCTCCTCCCTACCTTTTCTGACTCCTCTATCATTTTGAAAAAGAAAATCCCAATTCCATAGTGCCAAGTCAAATAACTCCAAACATTTGGAAAACAAGGTCTTCTTTGGTCAGGTTTCTCTCAATCATACTAAATTTCATAGACATGCATGGTACCAACGAAAATGAAAGAAATTGCATGACAATAAATAAAGAACAGGATATGAAAAGAAAGCTTATCAAGAACTATGCATATATTTCCTTAACCAGAACCATAGATCTGATAACGGAAGTTTTTACAACACAGATCTTGGTGAATGGATCTGTAACATTTTGGAATCTTGCCCTAAAATTTTCTCTTTATTCATCATTCCTACCAACATGAGTTATACTTATTAGTTGTTCAATGAAAAACCTAGAAGCATAAAATAAAAACAAACAAGCTAGGTTGAGATAAGGAAAGAGAAGTGGAAAAATGAGATTAAGAATCAACACCGACAGAAAATGGATGGTATTTGATGCTCTGCACATTTTAATTTTCAGTTTCTCAAATACTAACGCACTCGATTACAAAAAGTTGAGACTGAATAGGATTCAAATTAGATAATGGTTAGCTTCTTTCTTTTTTCCTTTTTCTTTTTTCAGATCAATAGGTTACATGAAAAGGATGTAGAGCCCTTTAAGAGTTGGCACAGTTTGGATTTCAAAGACAAATAGATTTAAGTATGAAGGTATAAGAGTAAAGTTCATGAATGCGTTCTACATCAGAATCCTGACTTGCCCCTCCCCCATCCACGGGGTATTCCATAGTGACCTAAAGCTCCAGAAACACTGCACTTCAACAATCTTGGCCCGATTGTATGAGCACTGACTTGGAATCTCATATATATATAATGAGTTACAAATTCTACATACGAAATAGTTCAAGTTTTTTAGATTCTTGAACAATAATTCCAATTGTTTTCTTGTTCCTTTTTGTATTCAGGTTAAACTTAAGACTTCATAGATTACCTAGTAATTATGATACCTTTATTTTATGCAGCTTATCTGCATGTTCTGACTTAAGAATTATTGTCTTACTTGTTCTCGTCAATTTACATAATATAGTTCGCAAATAACATACACTGTAGGACCTCATTTGTACTCCATAACTAAAGGAAGGAGATGTAGAATTAAAGTTGACTTAATGCAAGCCTATGGAAGGTTGCCTTGGTGTGTTGAACTTGTTTTCCCCGTTGCCCTTACACTAGTCATTACCCTCTTGTGGTCATTAATCATATAAATGTGAATATTAAAAAGTTGCTTCTCTTCTAGAAGTTCAAGAAGACGAGCAAGTCTTTAATATTTAGAACCTAATACTATACTACATTACCACCCTATAAACTTTATTGGATGTCGTTTCTAATATTATCTATAAAATCATTTTCTTCTATACAAGTTTCATCATTAATCATCTCAAGTCTTAAAAAATCACCACTTTTCATAGTTGACCTCCCTAGTATAAAACCAAACCAATTGTAGAATATTAAATAAGTGTGTCATGTTTTAGACTTCAATCAATTACCCTTCTCACGTTTCCGTGATGTGGCTCATAAATCTGAGAGAGTTTCTATATCTCTAGAGGGTGTATGGACTCAAGTCTAAGCAAATCATAAGCTTTCACAGTTGACCTTCCTATCATAAAATCAAATCGATTGTAGAAGATATTGGATAGGTGTCGTGGTTTAGCCTTTAATCAATTATCCTTCTCACATCTTCGAGATATAGCTAGATCACAGGACAAGAGAGTTTCTACATTTCTAGATAGCATCGCTCGGCATAAGGATAAGTCTTGTTGCTTGCATCCGAAAGGACACGGGTCTAAGTCAAGGAAACAGCCTCTTCATAAACATGGGGGTAGCATACAACTTGACAGTCCCCGTACCCTGCATAAACATCGGGAGTCTCGTGGCACAGGACACCTTTTAGACTTTCTACATCTGAATACATTCTTACAAATACTATAATAGTTCTCCATTCATTGAGCACTATCTTAGTCTTCATATTCTTAGTCTTAAGAATACTATTCAACATATTCTCTCAAGAACATTCCAAACCATTTCTCTCAAAATATTGTTAAATACTCTTAGACTTCACCTACTTTCATATTCCTTCAAGCAAGCTCAAGGTCAGTTATCAATATTTGTTTGTAAT
This sequence comes from Iris pallida, assembly GCA_029216955.1. NCBI lineage: Eukaryota > Viridiplantae > Streptophyta > Magnoliopsida > Asparagales > Iridaceae > Iris > Iris pallida. The sequence goes on along the minus strand of JANAVB010002393.1, from coordinate 10,578,471 downwards.
ACCTATAATTTCTAACCTGGCCTTATGTATCACTTGGCCTTGGTTTGTCCACCTATCTTTTCCTCATTAAACAATTTAAAATATAATGATTTCTCCTCTTTTACTAAGACTATTTTGAATATTATATCAGTCTCCTCCCTTACGCCCAACTTTTATATGAATATTCATAAGCATTAGATTTGACTTCATTGCTGCTTTCATTAGCTTCCTTCTCAGTCATCATATTTTTGTCACTTCTCAGATCTTGCCACCACTTACAAGTTACAGGATGAGCCCTTCACTTTGATAACATTTCAGGCTTCACTACACCAGACTTCCTTTGGAAATTATATTTCATTTCTCCTGAAGCCACTCTTTCTACCTTTTTTAGTAAAAGTAACAATGATATTATACATCCGTTAGTTTCTTCATTTACAATCCATTTTCCTTTTGCATCAGTTTAAATTTAAAATTACTTAGGTATCTCCTTTCAAGTTACACCATCACTTCTTCATCATTCTCTTCCACCTTTTAATATGTATGTCCAAAATCAACCAATCTAGGCCACAAGGTTGAACACATTGAAATCACCTTAAACCATAACATGCTACCTGATCTACTTGTCTTGCGATAAAGAAGCCTATTTACAATTATTTCGCCCCACCTTTAAATGACATCAAAGGAATATTGTCTTCATAAGAAATGTATTTTCTATTATAAAATTATATAAGCATGTTAAATTTCATATCATCCCCTACCTCTATCTTTCATCCCATATTAAGGACCTCCAAGCACTCTTTTCACCCATATTATTGCCTCACCCATATAACTGATAGTGATATGCCCTAGCAACTGATTTGGAAGACGTCCCGGTGTAAAATTATCAACTGATGTTACAAACATTTTAATTATTAATTTGATGGCATGTTATTTATCATATTTAGATTATGTTTGTATAATTGTTGACAAGGTGATAAAGTCCCAAGAGCATAAGCAATGGATTTCGTACTCTCATTCTATGTCGTGCTGGGCGCTAGGCGAGATGACATGTCACCCGTCATGCATGCGTCCATCCAGGATCCGTTGCTTTGAATCAATTTTTTTTTGCCATTATCCATATAACAAATGTGTAGTATAACTAATAAACAATAAGCATAAAAGTAATATAAGAATCAACAAATATGAAATAACCAATATTCAACATCAAGTAAGGATAGTAAGCATAATTGGACGACCCTAGGCAGACTTTTTTTTTTCTCCTGGGCGACCCTAGGCGGACGCCTAGGCGAGCAAAACGTCACAGAGGAAAAAATTTCCCAGGTCGAGGCGAGACCTCTCCAACCTGCAAGCCTAGGCCGCCTAGGCGTCGCCTGTAACAACATAGCTCCCATTAGGTGATTTGGACGAGATATGAATGTCTTAAGCTCTACTCTAAATATATGTTCCTGACCATACGTTCACCAAAAGGAACAATGGTGAAACCAGATTAGTTGGTGTGCTATGCGTCGAACTCATGCGAGGAGTGCTACTGGTCTCATAAGTTGAGGATATAGTTGACATCATAGCAAAAATACAAGTGCTCAGTTAGTTGAACAAGTTCACTCAACGACACCAGATTAAGTATGCTAATATCAATAATGAAATCCTTCATGTCAGCGGTGCAAGTTGTCTTCAGACCTGAGACCATTACAATATCTTATATGAGTGTGCACTCACACTTTGACTATGTACCTTTAACAAATCTAAGGGTTGCGACTCGCGACGATCAAAGATTGGGTGTGGTAAATCACTCATGAAGATAGTACATGACTAATAAGGAATCTGACTCTCCTATCGTATGATGAGGAGAGTAAAGACATATATGGTGTGATGTGTTATGCTTAAGAAATCATTGCACAAGGTGATGTATATAAAGGAGTCTTACTTGGAACATATGGGCGTTAATAAATGTTATCAAAACACATAGTACTAAGAGAAATACGACTAAACATATTACCGTGCCCGTTAGTCTAGTCAGAACGTAATATTAACAAAATGGCTGAATTGCACGATAATTGAACATCAAAAAGTTATTTAGTGGATTCCACTATCATCCTCATACAATATTGGGGTCTTGACATACTGTTAGGTATCAATCTAGGTCAGCAAATAAAGATTCCCTTAAAAGTAGTTCCACAATTGAACACATGGAGTCAAAACATGACTCCAACCGACATTTCATCGATATACGACTAGTATACTGTCGACATAGTGGTGCATTGATACTCAATGCGTGCCGGGTCAATTTTGACCTAATTGTGGCATCTTGGTTTTGAGCCTAATGGATCACATACACAAGTGTTGGTTGGCTATATAGGTCATACTCAGGTTCAAGTTGGATTCAATGGTGATTGACCCATGACCTATGACCTACTGACTTAATGAGCAACCCTAATTTGGAATTAGAATTGCATCTAGAGAGTTCCTAGATATGTTTAAATCAAATCAAGGATTGAATTGGAATAAAATTCCTAATCGTATCCAAATTAGGGTACGAGAGTATTTACCAAGCTACTCTTGACAAAGGCCTATATATATATATAGATCCTAGGACTTGTTGAAATCATAAGTTTACTTTCGTGCAAAAGCTCCAACAAATTAAAATCATAATCCCCTCTCTTCACCACAAATCTTGATCGATTTCTGGCCAAAAGCTTCAAACCGGCACACCAACGACATACCATCGCTACACCGCCAACATAACAGTGCGACTATTTCACAGCAGCAAAGGCACCCGCGAGAACACAAAGAGTTTTGTTTTGGTGCAGCGTTTGAGGAGTACTTCAGGACAAAATATACGATCATAATTTCCTACTAGCGAAGGTGTTGGTTGCTTGGATTGTCCTCTTGCTGGCGCGCTCGTACAGATTACCATTAATGATTGGAAGATTGTGGAATTAAGGTGTCTAAAGTAGTTTAGATTAATTAGATTAATCTTAATCACAACGTATATGTTATTTGTTTGCTAATTATAACACGTGTATGGCACACTCTTAGTTATTTGTGCCAACATGAGGGACAAACTAAAGTAGCTGCCAGAATGTGAGTGCCTTTGTGCTCCTCTTCTTTGTTATGCTTGATTGCATTATCAATCATCTTATTGATAAACCCCTCCACTCACTGAAATAGCAGTTTAACACATACCCAATAGTTTTCCATGGGTGTCATTGTAGTCAAAACTTATCCCATTTGCAGATATATATTAAATGATCTCCAAAAACTTCCCACCATTCCCTATCAACTAATTAGTTAAGAATGTCCTGAGTTACCTGTTGTTCCTTCTCACACCAAAACATGATAAGATTGAATGCAAAGGTTTGCTATCATACATGTTAGCAACTATTTCCACTGTCCATACATGTCGACTCAGGATGTCTATATACAACAAACACTTAAGAAACATGTTGGAAAATCCTTCTTTTTTTAGCCTACATTTTTAAAGCACTTCTGGTATCAGAAACAATGTTCCATTATGACTGTTGACGCCATTTTACTGTCTTGTGCCTTCTTTGTTAACCAACAAAGTTTCCAGTGACTATTGATTTTTATATGTGAGGGACTTAAGATAGGAAGTATGTGCTAGAATCCTTCAAACTACAGTAAATAAACACAAAAAAACCATATAGTTTGTTAGGGGAAACACAAAATATTATTCAGCCATATCACGTCCAGGATGGAATACATTTTGATGGAGCAATCATGATAAGGCAATAATCGTGTATTGAATACAGTCCTTGAAATCTTTTTGACCAGACAAATATAGAAGGCTAGGTAAAAAACCAGCGGCATCCTAGTCAACGAAATAAAGGTTTTTGAGGTTATGGTGGCTTTAAAGCAAGCCCTGCATAGTGACAGGAAGCTCTACAATGAAGAGGGGGTCCTAAGCAACAATGGATCAAGCAAATTCGATGCAAATGAATCATGAAGTCATTGACCAAGATTGAAGGAAACTGGAGATTGCTTTCACAAACACAGAGGTTCAGATATAGTATTCCGTTCAGATGAATTGCCTTTTTCATAAATCTTAGGAGAAAAAAGGAGACATCGAGATATCCCAACTATCACAGGAGATTACTATACTTTGTGTAAACCATCTTTGCACTTCTAGGTAGAAAGAGAAGACAATGGAACCATAATTATAATTGTATTTGACTTTTGTAGGTATTCCTTGAATTCCATCTGATTTTTTTTCTGATTTTTTTTACTGTGTTTTCTAAGTTCTACACATTGGATAACACTGTACACTTGATCCATTGGACCATGATTCATGACTCAACCAATGAGAGAGAACGACTATAGAACTAGACAGCCAGAGAACAACAAATCAGCATATGTGTGCACATATCCCTTCTTTGGATTTACTTGAACACTCGAATCTCGATTCATATGCATAGTTATCACAGTTCTAGTAGAACTATCTAAACGTTCAAATCGTTGATCTCAGGCGAGAGGTGAGGTATCTTCTTTAGGCGAGAAAGGTGCCGAAGGCAAGATTAGGCGAACCTAGGTGCACAGGTAACTAGGCGAGCCTAGGCGCACGCCCAAGTATTTTGGGTGTTTTATGCAGTTTTTTGGATTTTGTTTGGATATTTTATAAGTTTCACGGACTTGTTTGAATTTATTCGTTTTTAAAGTTGCAACTTAAGTTTTAAAGGCCCAAAGAAAGTACTTTTTAAGTTTTAACATGATAAGTTACTAACTAAATAGCATAAATAAAAAAAAAAGAAAAAAAGAAAAAGAAAAAAAAAAGAGACCAGATGGCACTTTTGACAATTTGTGATCTTTTTAAGTTACTTTGTTATTCTCTATTAGTAATTTGGTATTGTTTTCGACTCTTTTCTTTAGTTTATTATCTAAAAATGTAAGTTTGTTGAGTTTTTAGGGATATATGACAGATTTGGATAATCTAACATGAGCTACAAAAGTGACAAAATGTGTTATGAAAGAGAATTTGAGAAGCTAGCCAGGTGGAAAAAAAATTTCTCCGGGCGAGGCTAGGCACACCTAGGCGCTCACAGGCAATGAGGCAAGGAACCTAGAGTTTTTTAAAACACTGAACCTGACCATGTCTCGTCAAGATTCAGTAGTAATGCAGTTCGCTGGTGTACACGATTGAGTATGAGGTGTGTTAAACTTCACCCCATTTAGTTTACTTTACAGCCAATTACTTTGTTCTACATCTAGTTACTTCTCAAAGTAGATTGCACATGCAAAGTATTAACCTACCTTGCCCCAAAAGGAAACAATCAATAGGATAGGGATGAACTCGCGAGTACTAACAAAAATAGAACACCAAAATTACATATCATTGCCTGAGTGTCATTAGTCCATTACAGGCCAACTTTATAAAATGGTTTTGTAGATTCTTAAAAAGAATAAATAAATAAATAACTTTATCACATATGTAGGAAAATTGATCTGGAAAATACAGTAATACCATATTTCAACAATTGGTTCAAATTATACTTTATCAGAACAGTCACAGCATGAAAGCCATCAAATTGAGGATCATCTCAGCATTATTACTTACCAATTCATCACATGCTATACAATCTACAATGGAAAATCATAATGTTGTTATCATAAATGACATTACCCAGTTACACCAAATACTATGTAGTTCACAATCTACTGAATATAAGGTACATCAGAAATAAACAATGTGCAAGTGCTAAAAGGCTTAGGAAATGTAGAGCCTAAAAGCAGCCCTAACCCCCAAACATGGAGGGGCTGTTTCCTAAAACCCAACCAAACATGAACAGTAAACTTCTTAAAATAGGATATGTACCTCAATAAATATTATTAAGTTCTGGGCGATTGTGCTGCCTCTGATCCATATGTAGAGGAACTTTCACTGTCAGAATCTGCAGGATGATTTCTACATAAGTTAAAATCGATCCAACTATCTATAAATAGAAGATATTAGTAATGCCTTTAACCAGTTAATAAATAATCCAAATATTTTTAGAAACTATAGAAAATGTATATATCTTAGACTGGCCCAACAAACCAAACTAGTACAGGGACATAAGTGTACACAAGCTCTCCATTCCATATAAGACTGAAAACAAATGAGAATATACATATTACCACTAGAGGAAGATCCAGAGCCACTGCTCGAGCTGCTTGAAGTACTTGAGTTACTAGCATTGCCCCCCTTCTTTTCTCCTCCAACTGGAGGCGAAGATTCAACGTCCTTTTCATTGGCCACTATTTCCAATCGACCCACATGAATAATATGAGTTAATTAAAACTTGGTTATATAGGAAATAGTAACACATCAGTTGATCAATTATATTACCTGTTATGATGTCTTTAGGAACTTCCGAAACGGCAGGATCAGGAAACTGTCGAAAACAAAGGTGTTAGTACATACCTAGGTGTTATAATGTCACCTATTGTTAACAAAATCCATTTTATCATACCCTTTCCTGCACCCTCTCTTGAGCTGCATGGTGTTGAGCTGCAATAACAGCGAGCTCCACCTTCCTCTTATTCTTGCTCAGACTCTTCTTGTAATTAGTCACAAATCTATCGAGCTCCCAAAGAGTCTCCGTATCCACGCTATCAATATCCACTTCAATCTCATCGTCATGCTGGCTCAACGATGAGTTCCTTTTCTTGATAATCTGCACGATATTATCCAACTTCTCAGGGGGGAGATTTTGCAAGTTAGTACTCAGCTTTTGCTTTTCATCAAACGTCATGTCCCTCTTATACATGTCCTTTGCCTTCGGCTTCTTGGGAGCCGGTGTCCGACCAATATGTGGCTGCGGAAAGCTCACCGGCTTCAGCCTTGACTCCACCGCAACTGGATGCACCATTGAGTCTGATCTCTCGAGGAACCTCCTCATATTGACCGGAGGAGGAGGAGGAGGAGGCGGAGGCGGCGGCCTTTTGGCAGGCAACGGAGGCCTTGGCGATGAGAGGTAAGTGTACTCCGACATGATTGTCGGCCACCGCTCCTCGAAAATCTGCAGAAGCTGCTCCGCCATGACATGCACATCCTGCCCCTTCGGGTTGTAAGTCATGGCATTCAGGAAGGTTAGTCTAACATCCTCCGCAAATTCCTCCAGAGTCTTGTACCAATTCTTACTGAGACGAGACTTGACGGTACCGAGATCCATCGGGTTCTTGATGATGGTGTAATAATCATGCAAGTTGAGGCCTTTCACGTCCACCGGATTGTTGAACACCCACCCATGCTTGTGCTTCATCAGCTTCTGCAGCAGAGAAGCGCAGCTCTTAAACGCCTGGTTATAAAGCTTCTGATCGAACATCCTGCCCCCTTAGACTTTGACTTTTTATGGCTGTGCGAGTCCGGAGGCGGGAACTTGTCTTTTCCGAGAACGAAGTCAGAGTTCCGGTAGTACTGGTTCACCTTCGGCGTCCGCTTCTCCTTCTCGGAGCTGATATCCGGCACGGAGACACTGAGCTGGTGGCGAAGCGGGGCGGCAGAGACCACCTCCAAGTTGGAAGGCAGGGGCGCTCTCTTCGTGGAGACCGGAGTGGAAGCTGCGGTGACATCGTTGCCGGACAATTGGGAGAGACTGTAATTGGCAGCGGCGGCGGCAGCAGCGGCAGAAGTAGGAGTCGGGAGCGACGCAGCTGCAAGCTGGCGCTCCTTGGATTTGAGCCTGCGGACCATGGCGCGGACCTGGTCGAGCTCGGCTGCGAGCTTCTGGCGCAGGTCGCGGGACTCGTGCTTGCTCTGGGGGTCGACGCTGACGGTGATGACGCGGCGCTGTCCGTTGGGGAGGGTCTTGATCTGGAGGCTGGAAGAGTCGTCGTCGGACGCGGCGGCGTAGGCGGAGGACTCGGCCGGGGGAGCCGGAGGCGGAGGAGGATGGGGTTTGGCGGAGGAGTCGACGGCACCGGCGCCGGCGGCTAAGATTTGGGTTGAGCTAGGGTTTTGGGAGGGATTGGAGCGCTTGTTGAAGGATTTGCGGGTGTAGACCTTGCTCTCCTGCCAGCGGTGCTTCTCGCGGGAGCCGTCGTTGTTGTCGCCGCCATTGCTGCCCATACATGAAGTGGAAAACCCTAGAAATTAGGGTTCCTTTTTTTTGTTCAAGGTTTTGCGGTGGCGGAAACCGTAGAATTAGGGAAATTTTGATCGGCAAACGGAGCAAGGGTTGGACTAGGTGCTTCCGTCATTATACCGATCCCGAGTGACGCCGACGGCCGACGGGGGCCTGGATCGGGAGAATGAGGTGCTGTACGAAACAGAGTATGGGAGAAAGCGGGTGTAACGTGGGGCCCACGAATCATGATTACGTGTGTCTGTTTGTTTGGATCACATTGGTGAGCCGGAATCGATTCCGTGTAGAGGGAAAACTGTAATGTCCAAACCGGGAATGTCGCGGAATCGAACCGGACCATTTAACCGGGCCTTGAACCGGGTCGGATTATATTCCGGGTTTCCAACAGTCCCACTAGAAACCCGACACCGACCCGATAGGCAAAAACCATACAAAAACCCAATTTCTCCCATTCCTCAATTTCCCAATACGGAATCCAAATGCAAGAGATCACAGACCCATCGCCGGCGAATCCGGCGATCGCAGGCGAAGTACCACCATCGGCAAGTCCAAGTATATAAAAATAAAAAAAATTCCTCTCCTTTCCAGAGAAAACATCATTTATTTCTTTTCTTTTTTCCTCCAATTATTCTGTTGATTTTTTTTATTGATGCAAAAACAGTTCTTTTTTTGTTTTCTATTGGAAATTTTTTGATTGTTGTAGACAGAGAAGAGAAGGTGGTTAGCTCCCCGGAAACCTCTCGGCCGCCGGGTTGGGAAACTTTCGTCCCCGAACCTTCTCCTCTTCCAGGTTTATTTTGTCTTTTTTTTTCCCTTACATTTTCAATATTAATCGAATATATATATATATATATATATATATATATATATATATATATATATATATATATATATATATATATATATATATATATATAGTATAATTCCATAACAATGTGGAAATTGTTTAGTTTAGATAGCCTAGTGTTCCGACTAAAATCTAAGGGGTTGTTCTTTTTTTTTCGCTGTATAAGTGCCACTTACTCCATTTCACTTATAAGTGTACTTATAAAACTTGTTCCTTTTTTTTCACTTGTAAGTGATTTTTTTTCCACATATAAGTGATTTTTTTTGCACTTATAAGTGCTATTTTACCATTATGCCCTCTCATATAAAATATGGATAATATATGACAATCCAAAAATATGCAGGCCAAAATATTGTACTAAATTTTTGCTAATTAAATTGTAGATTCAGAAAGGTTACTTCGAGAAGATTTCAACAAAAAAAACTGGAAGTGATTCAAACGATGGAGCTAGGAGATACGGTCCCGCGAAGTCGTCATAGATGTTGAAAAACAAGGCTGTTTTTGGGACGAATTTTGGAGCTGTTTTGGATGGGAAAGAGAGGGGATTCTTGGTTGTTAGCAAGGAAAATGAGAGGAAGGGGTGATTAGGTTTATATATAGGAAAACCAGTTTCTATTAGAATTTGGACAAGTGAAAGTATTCTTATGTTTGTACAGGGCCATAATAGACTTTTCAAATGCAATAAGTACTTAAGAAATCCAATAAGTGAAATAATTTCACTTATGAATTTGGAGCCACTTATAAGTGAAAATCACTTATAACTGCGAAAAACGAACACACTTATTGGGACCAAATTCACTTATAACTGAGGCTCCACACAGAATAAGTGAAATTCACTTATAAGTGAAAAAAAGAACACCCCCTAAATGTTGTAATTTTAGTTTTTGTTGCTTTTGAATCGAAAATAATATTGATATGTTACATGGAAACTTTTGTATAGACCCAGAGATGACCCTACCGAGCTCTCCGGAAACAGCTCGGCCGCCTGGATGGGAGGATTTTTATTGTGAACCTCATCTTCTAGGTTTGCTTTTGCTGTTCTTTCATGTAGAATTAGAAATTTGAAATGGTGCGGATATTGCATTAGTTTAGATGTTGGGTTGTTGACTTAAATAGATACTTTTATATATTCTTTTTAAATATAATAGTTTTGAGAATGATTACCAAAATATGACGGTTGTCAAGAGAGACTATTTCAACTGAGGAGATTGTGTGTTGAAAATACGGTTTCACTAGATAAGTCAAGTTTTGGAAATGTGACTTTAGTTTCTTTTGTTATGAACCGTGTTTCCAAAGTACACTCTCTCGTTTAAATCGAATTTTGGAAATGTGGTTTCGGAAACTACCGTATTTTGGTTATTTTTTTCAAAACTACCATTTTAAAAAAAAATCTAAAAAAAGTGAACTTTAATAAAAACGGTTTAGATGTAGCTTTAGGTAGTATTATATTTTTTTGTCTAGTGGGCTAATGTTTCTTGGTTCTTCTATTGTGGCTTGTTCTCTAGTTGTAATTTTTGTACTTTTTGTTTTGTTTCTTTTTTTATCGAAAATGATATTGATTAACTTACATGGAAATGGTCATACAGACAAGGAAAAGATGCATAGCTCTCCAGAAACTTCGTTGACACCCGGATGGAAACTTTTCTCCCTAACGGTTGTTTTAAATATTTTTCTTCAAAACATACTTTAGTAAAAAGCAAGATTTGATGTTTAGTTAATCAATAATACTAAAATATATTTTTTAGTATTTTTGTGATGTTTGTTAAATGAGCTAACGCTTCTTGGTTCGCATGCCAAAGCTTGTGTTGTAATTGTTTTAAATGTACTTTCTTTTTGTTGCTTTTAAGTAAAAAATAATATTGATTAACTTACATGGAAATGGTCATACAGACAAAGAAAAGAACATGCAGCCCTCCCCAGAAACTTCTCGGCCACCTGGATGGGAAAGTTATAATTGTGAACCTTTACTTCCAGGTTCGCTTTTGATGTTCTTTCATGTAGAGTTATAAGTCAAATTTTGGAAAACTTGACTTATACACAAGCTTTGGAAATGCGGTCTCGGAAACTACCGTATTTTGGTTATATTTTTCAAAACTACCATGTAAAAAAATCTAAAAAAATGAACTTTAATAAAAAACGGTTTAGATGTAGCTTTAGGTAGTATTATATTTTTTTGTCTAGTGGGCTAATGTTTCTTGGTTCTTCTATCGTGGCTTGTTCTCTAGTTGTAATTTTTGTACTTTTTGTTTTGTTTATTTTTTATTGAAAATAATAGTGATTAACTTACATGGAAATGGTCATACAGGCAAGGAAAAGATGCATAGCTCTCCAGAAACTTCATTGACACCTGGATTGACACCTGGATGGGAAACTTTTCTCCCTAACGGTTGTTTTAAATATTTTTCTTCAAAACATACTTTAGTAAAAAGCAAGATTTGATGTTTAGTTAATCAATAATACTAAAATATTTTTTTAGTATTTTTGTGATGTTTGTTAAATGAGCTAACGCTTCTTGGTTTGCATGCCAAAGCTTGTGTTGTAATTGTTTTAAATGTACTTTCTTTTTGTTGCTTTTAAGTAAAAAATAATATTGATTAACTTACATGGAAATTGTCATACAGACAAAGAAAAGAACATGCAGCCCTCCCCAGAAACTTCTCGGCCACCTGGATGGGAAAGTTATAATTGTGAACCTTTACTTCCAGGTTCGCTTTTGATGTTCTTTCATGTAGAGTTATAAGTGCGAAATAATGTGGAGATTGCTTTAGTTGGATGTTTGGGTTTTTGAGTAAAACATTTTTTAAATATAAATGTGATAGCTTTGAGAAAAATTATAAAAATATGATGATTTTGATAATACGATTTAACTAAAGAAATTGTGTTGAAAAATGAAAATATGATTTCTGTAGATAATTTGAATTGTCAAAATTTGACCCTACTTTATTTTGATATGAAATCGTGTTCCCAAAGCTCATATTCGGTAGTTAAAATCAATTTGTTTCGGAAATATGGTTTTGAGAAACTAGCATATTTTGGTAATATTTTTCAAAAGTACGTTTTATATTTTAATAAAATTGTTCATATTGTGTAGTTTTAAGAAATGTTCATCTAGTAAGCTAAGCATCTTGGTTCTCTTGTCGAAGCATGTGTTCTAGATTTTTTTTTTTTGTTGTTGTTGTTGTTGATTTTTGATTGAAAGTAATATTGTTCAACTTACATGGACATGGTCAAACAGACAAAGAAGAGACCATGCAGTGCTCCCCAGAAACTTCTCGGCCGCCTGGATGGGAAAATTTTCATTGTGAACCGCCTCTCCCAGGTTTGCTTTTGTTGTTATTCTCTTCCTTGTAGAGTTATAATTGTGAGATAATGTGGAGATTGCTTTAGTTAGATGTTGGGTTTGAGTAAATTAAAAAAAAAATCTTTATGTACAATTGTTTTGAGAAATATTACTAGTATATAATGGTTTTATAAACACGATTCAACTAAAGAATCACGTGATGAAAACATGATTCATTAAATAATTCACATTTTCAAAATGTGACTATACTTTCTATTGGTCTGAAGCATGTTTCCAAAGCACATATTTGCTAGTTAAAAAATCATCTCTTTGTGGAATATGGTTTTGGAAATTACCGTATTTTGGTAATATTTTTCAAAAGTACTGTTTTAAAGATTGTTTATGGTGTAGCTTCAAGTATTTTTCGTAATGTTTATGTAGTGAGCTAAGGCTTCTTGATTCTCTTGTCGAAACTTGTGTTCTAATTGTTGTAAAAAATTGTTTTGCTTTTGAATCGAAAATCATATTAATTAACTCACATTGACATGTTCATACAGACAGAGAAGTGACCATGCAGAGCTTCCCAGAAACTTCTAAACCTCCTCTCCCAGGTTTGGTTTTGATGTTCTTTCATGTAGATTTATAACTGCAAAATAATGTTGAAATCATTTTGATTTAAATATTGGGTTTTTAAGTCAAATAAAATTTAAAATATTCTTTAAAAATAGTAGTTTTGAAAAATATTACCAAAATATGGTAGTTTTCAAAACATGATTAATTAAAGATATCGTGTTTCCAAAACGCGAATGTACTTTCTTTTGATATGAAGTCATGTTTCCATAATGAAATTTCTTTAGTTAACTTAAAATCGTATTTTGAAACCACAACTTTCGGAACTATTATATTTTGGTAATATTCTTCAAAACTAACATTTTTCAAAGAACATTTTTATTTTCTAAAGAAAACTATAATTTGATAAAAACTCAGATGTTGTAGCTTTAATAATTTTCGTAATGTTTGTCTAGGGGGTAACATTTATTGTCTCATGTTGAAGCTTGTGTTCTAACTTTTCTTTTGTGTTGCTTTCAAACCGAAAAATATTGATACCTTATATGGGACTGGTCGTACAAACAAAGAAAAGACCACATTGAGCTCCGATGAAACTTCTCTACCTTCTGGGTGGAAAAAAATTATTTCTGAAACCCCTCTCTCAAGTTTGCTTTTGTTGTTCTTTAGTGTAGTCTTGTAGATTTATAATTGCAAAATAATATGGACATCATTTTAGTACGGATGTTGGATTTTTGAGTGAAATAGTTTTTTAAATATTGTTTTTTAAATTTCTTTAAAAATAGTGGTTTATAGAACTAGTTCCAAAATAGGATAGTTTTTGAAACATGATTTAACGAAAGAAATTGTGTTTTTAAAATGCGAGTTCACTTTCTTTTGATACAAAGTTGTGTTTCCAAAACACAATTTGTTTAGTTAAAATCGCACTTTGGAAGTGCAACTTTCTACACAATTATACTTTGGTAATATTTTGAGAACTACAAACTTTTGAAGAAATGATTTTTCCTAAAAAACTATATTTTGGTGAAAGTTCCTAAGATGTTGTAGCTTTATGTAATTCTTATCATATTTGTCTAGAGAGCTAATATTTCTTTGTTTCTCATGTTGGAAGCTTGTGTTCAGAATGTTCAATGTTGTAATTTTCTTTTTCTAAATGTTTGAAATGGTCATACAAACATAGAAAAGACCAACTCGGCCTAGGACGACGAGGTCGACCTCCGCGCAACGGTGGAACAGCCCCATCTCGGCCAACTCGGCCTAGGACAACGAGAGAAGTGGTCGAGTCCGTCGCAGCTCGAGGCCGACCTCCATCCGACGAAGTGGTCAAGCTCGAAGTCAACCTCCATCGGAACCATCGGATCCTTCCTCGACCGACTCGACTTCCACCACCACCACCTCAACTTCATCCAGGTCGAGTCCGCCGCTACTCGAGGTCGACTTCTTCTACGACGGCTTCGACTTCCACCACCACCTCGACTTCCTCCACGACTTTCGCCGCCGCCGAGGACTTGGCCACCACCATTGTCTGCCACGTCCCAATTCCGCAGGATCATTCGTCCTCTCTTTGATCTCTGCAGAACTGATCGTCCTCGTTGGACGTGATGTCGTACAAGCCTAAGTTGCGCTTGCACAAGGTCAAAACCTGTACAATAACAAGATTGACAAATATCAACAACAACGCAGCAGAACATAAGTGCAGAAATTGAAGCAGCGAATACATTGCAGAATATAAATTGAACACAATGATAGCATAAACAAATTCTCTTTATTGATATCCTTGAAACAAATTACAAGGCTTTCATTGTCGTCTTACAATCTCTCAAAAATTTTACAGATTACAATGATCTCGTTCCATACATTACATTCCTTTATATATAAAACTCTTTTTTACATATTCACTTCTTCTAATTTTCGACTCCCAATGATGAGGCTCTGGCTATCACTTCGAACTTTCCATCTCGATACATCGTGCACCTGCGTGCAAACTATTGGTAGGTCAGTACATTAACGTACTAGTGATAGAACAAAGGTTTTATCGTCTGAAACGATCACTAAATAATTTAGTGATAAAACATTTTTGTGATAATAATTTTGCTACTTTTATTTATGTTCATTTCATGCAGTATATAGTCAGATTACATCTTTTGAAAACCATTTCGAAAAGCCACATTTCATTTCCATAATTCTATCGAGCAGAACTATAGGGGTCAATTCCATGCATGTTATCAATTCTTTTATCGGATTTGCGCAGCGTCTCTCATGACATATTCAATTCTCAGGGTCTTTAGCAATAGCATAACGTATAACTTCTTTAAACAGATAGCAACATTATAAATAACATACTTCTTGTTTTATCATTGGAACAATAGCACTTCATTTGTACAGACTATTCACAGGAGCAATTAAGGCGAACTAAACTATTCATATGAGCAAATCAGATTAGGAAACATAATATAAAATGGATATCACCCTTCGGTGATTCTTACCCAAATCTGACGATCCATTCCTGCACAAGACAAGGATTAGAATTTTAACTGAATATATGAGTACAACATATTCTTTGTTCGTCTCTGCAGTGTTAGCTCGTAACCAACTTTACATATGCATTCAGCACCAGATTAACAGCTGTGACTCAAGGCTCAGTTCTGGACTAATACATGCGCATACCAGCAGTTGTGACCAGTGTTCTAAATGGCAGCCGCCTAGTCCGCCTAGTCGGTAGACAGTCTCTCTCTGTACCGTTTTTCGGTAAGCGATGGAGTAGACAGCCAACGGAGGTTGGCGGCACAGGAGGAGGTGAGGCAGTGTAGGCGGAGCAATACCTAACAAGATATTTTGGCCAAAAAGGTTCTGTAAGCATTATGGGCCTGATTCACTTTTACAAAACTAGAACTTTATAAATATTTGTTCTACAACTTAGTTATGGATGGAACACCCTTAAAATATGCATATTATGCAAAAACAGTGGTAAAATAGTAAAAAATATTAAAAATGTATCGACCGCCTAGGCGGTAGGCAGACTTTCGGTTCAGCTTTTCACCGTCGTGCACCCGCCTACCGCCGTTTAGAACCTTGGCTGTGACTCGGTTCAGCTTTTCACTGATACACATACGTACTAGCAGCTGCAGCTCAAGGTTCAGTCTTCACTAACTGACATCCTATCTACATGATGGTTCATGGGTCTATTCTCATGATTAGCAATTGTGACTCTTTTGGTTCAGCTCTTTACTAATAGACACAACACCCACCCCTCCGATCGCGAGGTCTCATTTACCTCATGGTGCCTTAATCTCTCCTAGGCCGAGTAGTTTCCAGTGCCTCAGAAATCCACCCGAGAAACGATTACCTTGTACACAAGATGTCTGAGACCAATGCATAAATGCAACTTCTACTTTCTATTAGATAAATCAAAGTTATTCACAGATGGATCAGATTTAACAAACTGATCACATTTCACAGATAAACGACACGTTCATTTCGTGCCTTAACAGATATACAACACGTTCTTTTCGTGCCTTCTCTTTTTTATTTATCTCAGAGCCGTAGCTCCTACATAACACATTCACTTCTTTTCCAATGCAACATGTACAAGTTCGTCTGTACATGTCTAACATTTAGAACATATTTTAAGGGATAGGTAATCGTTATTCTTTTGTATTATGATAGCAGTTCTGTACAGATTAAGCATATCAATCTACCTTTGGTAGCGTACGAATTCGGAACATGTAAGCATTCACTATGTCTCTTCTTATTAAGCACGAATAAGGTTCTTTAATCAGGACAACATTCGAACTATAGCATGCAATCATTTCGTTTTTTGTTTAGCATAGCATTGGTTCGTTCATTACACAACATGGAATTTCTCTATTAAAGCATACTAGGTCAGCATACTAGCATTCTCAATCATTACGGACTTGTTATTATCAATAAGCTTTCATTCAAAAGACACAGATTCTTATTAGGCGTGAAAGAATCAGAAAATGAAGTCTTTGTCCACTCACCAAGATCAGTTGTCTTCTGTTTCTAAGCCAAAAATTTGATTTCTCTGTCTATATAGTGCCTTCGCGGAGCAGGACACTACATAGCAACGATAGTCCTCATCCTTCGCCATCATCAATCGATAAAATCTCATGATAAAAAACATATCAAAACTCATGCTCAATCAGTATTGAAAAAAGCGGCCTAGTCGGCGACTAGTCGCTAGTCGGCCGACGGCGACTCGATCTCCTCGATAAAATGGAGAAAAATTGGCGGAGCGCCTAGCCGAGGGTAGTCGGCCGACTGGGCGGCCAGGCGGCGCCTAGTCGGCCGACTGGGCTGCTCTTTTAAAAAAAAATCAGGTAGGTCAAAACTGGACCCAACCCAATACTTCAAAAACCCCCCCCCCCCATGCTGCTCAGTAGAAGAAGTGAGAAGGAAGAAGAAAGAAGAGGAAACAACAACAAAAATTGAACTCTACCTCCGCGGCTCCGCCTGATCCCGCCGACCTCCACCTACCTCCGCCGACTTCCACAGCCCGAGCCCGCTGTCAGCCGCCGACTTCGACAGCCGACTTCGACAGGTAATTTTTTTTTGTGTGCATATTTTTCTTGTTTTGTTGATGCTTTCTTCTCCTTTCTTTTTTTTTGTCTTTTTCTTGCTGTTGCTGCTGTCCTCCCCCCCCCCCCCTTTCTTGTTGCTGTCTTCCTCCCCCTTTTTTGCAAATTTTTTGCATTTTTTTTGCAATTTGTTGTTGTTGTACCGCGATTTGTTGCTGTTGTCTCCTTTTTGCTGCTGCCTGCTGGTCTTTTTTTTCTTTGCATTTTTTTTGATGGAGAAGAAGAAGAATGAACAGAAGAAGAAAGTTGAAGAAACAAAGAAACAACTCAAATGAAAAGAAAAGAAAGAGAAAGGGGTTCTTAAATGAATACAGTAGAAGTACAGGTGACCACATGCTATGCTTCAAAAAGAGACAATATTCTATTTATATAAGTTTGGTATGTTTTCAATTATAACCCCTAACATTTGCTATATTATATATATATATATATATATATATATATATATATATATATATATATAATTAAAAAAAATATATATATATATATATATATATATATATATATATATAATTAAAAAAATTCAAAATGATTAATCCCTTGTCCCCGCAAACTGACTAGCGGCCGACTAACGATTTTTACAATCTTGTGCTCAATAACACATCTCCATTAATTAATAAAACATATGTCAACATCATAAAAATATTTACGGACTTATTGTATGGAACGTTCATCTCATCAATGATATCAAGTAGGCAATAGAATTTCGATCAAGTGAACATCTTCGAATTCAATCGAATCAACAATTGGACAGAGGATCGTTTTGCTCTGATACCACTTTGTCACGCCCCTATCCCATAGGATCGTTCGTCCTTGCTTTGATCTCTGTGGAACCGATCGTCCTCGCTGGACGTGATACCGTGCAAGCCTAAGTTGCGCTTGCACAAGGCCAAGACCTGTACAATAACAAGTTTGACAAATATCGACAACAACGCAATAGAACATAAGTGCAGAAATTGAAGCAGCGGGCACATTGCAGAATATAAATTGAACACAATAATAGCAAAAACAAATTCTCTTTATTGATATCCTTGGAACATATTACAAGGCTCTCATTGTTTCTCTGATACATGTCAAACTTGGCTTACAATCTCTCAGAAACTTTACAAATTACAATTATTCTGTTCCATACATTATATCCCCTTAATTAGAAAATCATCTCTTTTACATATTTACTTCTTCTGATTTCTGGCTCCCAAGGATGAGGCTCTGGCTATCGCTTCAGACTTTCCATCTTGATGCATCTTGCACCAGCGTGCAAACTGGTGGTAGGTCAGTGCATTAACGTACTAGTGATAGAATAAAGGTTTCATCGCCTGAAACGATCACTAAGTAATTTAGTGATAAAACATTTCTATGATAATGATCTTACTACTTTTACCTATGTTTTTTTCATGCAGTACATAGTCAGATTACATCTTTTGAAAACAATTTCGAAAATCCACATTTCATTTACATATTTCTATCGAGCAAAACTATAGGGGTCAATTCCATGCATGTTATCAATTCTTCTATCGGATGTGCGCAGCGTGTCTCTTGACATATTCAATTCTCAGGATCTTTAGCAATAGTATAACATATGACTTCTTTAAACATATAGCAATATTCTAAGTAACATAATTCTTGTTTTATCGTTGGAACAATAGCATTTCATTTGTACAGACTAGTCACATGAGCAATTCAGGCGAACCAAACTATTCATATGATCGAATCAGATTAGGAAACATAGAACATAAAATGGACATCACCCTTTGGTGATTCTTACCCAAATTCGACGATCCATCCTTGCACAAGACACCGATTAGAATTTTAACTGGATATATGAGTACAACATATTCCTTGTTCGTCTCTGCACTGTTAGCTCATAACCAACTTTACATATGCATGCACCACCAGATTAGCAAATGTGACTCGAGGTTCACCTCTGCACTAATACATGCGCATACCAGCAACTGTGACTCTCGGTTCAGCTCTTCACTGATACGCACGCGTACTAGCAGCTGTTGCTCAGGGTTCAACTCTTCACTAACCGGCGTTCTATCTGGAGAGAGAGAGAGAGAGAGAGAGAGGAGGGGGGTGGGGGTGGGGGTGGGACCCTCTGCTATTGTGAGAAATCACACTGTGAAAGCAAGTTTCAGCAGCTCTCTAAAAGTTGAGTTAAATCAAAACTCCCAAAAAAAATTTCAAACTCCACATTCTCAAAACCTTAACCAAACGCAACTGCTGATGGCTTTTGAGTTTAAACTCAGAAAGCTGAGTTTAAAATCATAACCAAACGCACCCTTAGGTTCTGAACCTCCTCTCTCATGTTTGCTTTCACTGTCCTTTCTTGTAGATTTATAATGTATAAGATCTCTCTACTAACCATAGGTGCAAAAATATGTGCTTGAAAGTTTAATGTAAGATCTTGTAGCTCAAACTAAATTCTTCAACACTTGCTTTTCTTCAAGAATATTAAGAATTATCATTTGTTTATCTTGGACTAGATGAAAATATTAAGAACCCAAATGAACATGATCCTCACAACATCTTGGACTTATCGGACATGGAGAGAACCTCTGGGAACTCACAAACAACCTCTCACTCACTGGTATCTGAGAACTTTGGTCCTGAACCTATCACTCTCCCAGGTTTGCTCTATCCTTCTCCTTTACAATGTATTGAGTTATGGCATATTTATGAACCTCTCTTATCCTGCATTTCTTCTCTTCCTTTATTTAAAATTATAATTCTTAAAGCGGAAGACTAATCTAATAGTAATATTTTAGGATATTAAGCCAAATTATTCATTTTCTGATATCGTAACTCTGAAGTAATTTTTTATTGCCTGTCTTTTGAGTTATTACTTGTAACTTTTAACTCATTACATTGAACTTGGGATTCCTCTTAAAGTCTAAATTGAATAACATTTTTTTGTTGCTTTCAAATGAAATGAAATAGATACCTTACATGGACATGATCGTGTAGACACAAAAAAGGCCATGAAGAGCACCTCGGAAGCCTCCCCTCCACCTGGGTGGTCGAGCAACCCCTCCGAACCTCGTCTCCCAGGTTCACTCCCCTCCTTTCTTCCTTTGAGAGTTATAATATTAGGATATAACTACTAGTATGTGATTAGTTATTATATGTTGGTTAACACATTAGAAGATATGTAAATCTTAGAAAGTATGAAAAGAATAACATCTCTCTCTCTCTCTCTCTCTCTCTCTCTCTCCCCTTTGAACAGGTGAAAATATTGAAACTTCACATGGACATGATGCTCATGACGATACTAGCTCACTAAACCCAGGGAAGGGATTGGAGAGAAGCCTAGACAATTCCCCTCCTCCCATGTCAGAGAACTTGCACCAGCACCAGGAACCTCCTCTCCCAGGTTCATTTAGCTTAAAGAATACATGATTGATTTTAGGGTTTTTTTTTTTCTCTTTGGATTTGTGTCATAAAGATGAATGCAACACTTGAAGCAAATCATATCATGTTACCATGTAGGCTCTTTCTTCATCTTATTGAACTTGAAGGGTATTCCTTAGTGGAATGAACTTAAATCGCATGACCTAAGAGAAGTTCATCTGCCTGCTAACTGGTCTTCTAGGTTTTATTACAAGGTCCTCTCTTCCTTGCAGCTACCCTGGCTAGGAATTTGGCATTGGCATACAAGCTTGATCTTAGGTAGAAATGGTCTTTGAAACTTATTTCTTTTGTGGAGCTTCCTTGCGCCGACCCATTCTAATAGGAGAAGGCCTGGATGATGGTTATGCTAGTTTTCTTAGTAGTTGGCATTGAAATTTATTCTCTGAAACTTGAGTCTTGAATCAACTCTGTTTTTATATAAATTTAATAAACACTCGTGTCTTTCTATATGAAGAATGTAACTATATGTGTACAACTGCTTGTTTTGTGAATTCTACTAGCATAAATCTGCTCATTAAGTGACTTGCCAGTCCTGGCTGTAGTGAATCTGTTACTATTGGTCAATAAAGATCCCAAGCACTTTGGTCTTCTGGATTCTGATGTTTGATCAGGGTCGGAGCCAGAAAATTCAAGCAGCTGGGAACAGAATAACTCATTACTTATTTACACTACGCTAAAACTAAAATAATTAATATAAGCCTTCATAACCCATTTAACCTAGAAATTGGGGCTTTCCCAATTTTACAAAATAAGAATTGACAAGAGATTCTATTGCTCTTATTTACTGTTCCGGGACAAATTATATATAGAGAGTATATTGGACTTGCAAGATATTAAGGTTTACTTGCACGGTTATGTAAATTGTCGTATGTTATAAAAAAAAATTGTTTCATTCACTGTCAGTGCATGTATCTCAAACTGTTCCAGTACATGTAACTTTATATAGGTTAGCTGCATTTGTGTCCGTAAATCATTATAAAAAGGAACATATGTTTTGATTCCAAAAGATGCGTAAATTGAAGAGAACCAAACTTAAGCAAAGTCAATATTATGTATAATGCAAACTTCTCTACGCAGCTTCTGTGAAACTACACTATGATGAACTATTATATACTGTACTTATTACTAAAGAACTAGTAGGTAGCTGTCTGCACGCGGACATGCGCATCGCGGAACAATATATATTACATATGCACACGGATATAATTTGCTAATGAGTTAAACACTCATAAATTTTGTAGCTCACATATCAATATATTAGGATCTTAGTAAGCATATAACTAAGCATTAGAATACTGAAGCCTTTTAGTATTGACATTTATAATGCAACATGGCAAAGAATCTCAAAGATATGCAGTGAAAAAAATTATTGTAGGAAAATGTAGTCGGCGCATATTAACAGGATCGAAACAGTGCAACACTAATTAAAAGATACCACATGGTTACAGATAAATATATACGAGAACTAATCAACGTCTATACACCTCAAATACAGGGGCGGCCCTGGCCCAGGGCAGGCCGGGCGACGGCCTAGGGACCCTGATGAAAGGGGGCACCAACATGGAACTATTTACATTAGAACTAGTATGTATAATGTGCCTTTTTCTAACAAAAAGCATTGTGGTGTAGTGGTTATAATGCTAGACTTATATTTAAGAGGTCCTTGGTTCAAATCTTGACTACAACAATATTTTGTTTTATTTATACTTTTTTTTTACTTTATGTGTGGGGCCCATTTTGGAAGTTTCGCCTCGGGCCCCTATCAGATCAAGGCTGGCCCTGCTCAAATAGTTAGTGATAAAAATACCATACTTATAAGGCATAATGTTTTCTCCATCCAAAATAACTATAAATTACTTGTCACCAGCTCATTTTCATAATTTCTTTACTAACATCAAAAGACCAAACACAACCCTTAGCAAGTTTTTTGTGATTAACATACTGGCTTCTTTTCTTTCACTGATGTTCTTACCAAACTACATGTGTGAAGCCTTGAACTTTTCATGTTGGTGGGTTGGGGTTAACATTTACCCTTTCTTCTAAGAATTGGACGTTGAGATTGTCAAAATCATACATGCTTGTGTCACCAGCTCGATATAGTTCTTAATCATGAATGCCAACCGAACCAGTAATAATGTTGAGGTCTTAAGATCGGAATACTTAGAATGTAGGTCACCAGTTTGATATTACCACGCAAATGAGTCTAAATTGTCCATAGTGTGGATAAATTATAGCTTAGAAGCCAGAAACTCCTAGAAGGTCAACGATGTCACGCCATGATTTGCCGAATCGTTCGTCCTCTTTCTAACTCAAGACGAATTGATCGTCCTTGCTGGGACGTGATGTCATACAAGTCTAATTTGGACTTGTACAAGACAAGTATATGCATTTGATAGTTTTTTTGAGACAAGTTAAAATTAAACAGTACAGAGAGTTGAAAACGTAGAACATGAAGAAATAAGCTTTTCGTTGATAAGACTTGCAAAGTATGTGCAAGGTCATTTTTATATTACATATGCCATTGCGGCTACATTCTTTGAAACACAAAAGAAAGACTTTCGACAAGCTACCATAAAATAATCATTGTTGTTCCATACATTCATGTTCCTTTATACATTTGAATAAAAAGCCTTCGATCTGAATTGGACTTCAAAATACTTCAGAATAGGAGATCTTCGAGCCGCCTCCCGTTCTTCAGCTTCAGCTTAGTCTCGTGCTCCCGCATCGCGCTCGTCACCTAGAGAGTTAGGGGTTAGCTTACTTGCTAGTGAGCGGAACGAACGCACTCGTCTAAACCGACACTGCTTATTAAGAATTTTAAGCATTCGAAGTGATCTTTTTATTTAGAACTAAATGAATTGCAGTTCATATCGAAGGCATGGTTTAAAGCAGTAAACAACATAACTATTTTCAATAAATCTTACCACGGCCGTGCTCCTTTCTTGCATAAAATAGATATAATACTTACCACCTGCACAAGACAATAGGTGAGCATGCAATCTATGTTATATGCGGTCATTAGTGGTATCGACACCATGAAGGACGATTAAGTATCATTGTGACGCGCCCTATCAGTCCGAGTTGCAAGCCCGACTGAAGGTCTCGCAATGTCTCGTGCCAAAGCACGATTTCATAATTTTTTCCTAGGCTGATTCGGTTCCAGCGTCCGGCATACCGTTTCGAGAAAAGCTAACCATATGCACAAGTTGTCCATGACCATATGAATGTGTGAACAGTTTTATCTATCCAGCAGATGCATGACATAAACAGAATTAAGCTAGATAACCCATAACTCGCGCAACAGTTCATTTCTTACCTCAAAGCCAAGCCGTATGTTCTGATTTGGCTATCCGTAGGCACCAAATACCCCAAGGCGTCGAGCCCAAATCGATGTTTCAATCTTCTTCCTTTCAGCAGTTTTCGGTTTTGAACCAAACTGCTTGCCTCGATGCGAGGCTCTAAGTTAATGTCTCTAGGCCTATTTATCCTAGTTATGTTACAGTTATCCCATGTTCTTTATTTTAGTGGCACAGTATGTATATTCAACCAGCACCATCGATTTGAACGTTGACTTGGAATTTGTTGGCGGAAAGGAGTAGAAAAGAAGGCACGTTGGCGGAAAGGAGTAGAAAAGAAGGGGCCGAACCACCCACCTAAAAGAAATGTGCCGAGAGGAGAACGTTTCGCGACGATCAAACGTCAGTTACACGAACTCTTGCAATGGCACGAACATCATATTAGAATTCCTCCTTCAATCTGTTTCCTTCGAAATTTTCAAAGGCGCATTCAGAAATCGACGCGAAAGCACACTCATCAAAACCAAGCAACAAAACATCCAAAAAACCAAGAAACCCAACAAAACCAACCGCAGACCGGTCCCGTTACTCTCATTAGAGTTCATTCGTCAAGTCACAGTCTGCTGC
Organism: Iris pallida; assembly: GCA_029216955.1. Lineage (NCBI taxonomy): Eukaryota > Viridiplantae > Streptophyta > Magnoliopsida > Asparagales > Iridaceae > Iris > Iris pallida. The sequence goes on along the minus strand of JANAVB010002393.1, from coordinate 10,553,788 downwards.
ATCTGGGACTTATTCCAACAGAAGCCGATCCATTAGTTAGATTAGTTCTCATATCATTCGTCCAAATCGATTTTATTGATGCTCAAAGGTTTTCATATACCAAACTCGTTGTCAAGTCAGACTAGCCATCTATGTTCCCGACCATGTCTGACTTGCCACGAGCCTATTACATAGTGTTTCGTCCCAACGGGAGTAGGGCACTACAAACGAATCTCAGTAAAAATTTCGATTCAACGGTTCTTACTTGAGAACATGTTGGGAGGTCGTTTTTCCGATGAAGGAAGCTCATTTCTCCGGCGACGGGAGCTCGTTTCTCCGACGACATGAGCGTTTCCCCATAATATGACCATAATTTTAAAAGTGGACAAAAATTTTGGAAAGGAAGTTAGAAGATTTTTAATGCACGTTTATCAAAGTACCAAGAAACTAAAGATTATCTATCTTGACATCATAAAAAATCAACATGCGAATGATCTCTCTGTAACTTTGAACTGAACTTTATAAATTCTAATAAATATTAAGATATTTATTAGTTTTGATAACAATAATTAATGTACACAATTTTTTTATTAGCGCGCGTTCCCAACTTTAGACTCGTCTAAGTAGTCGCGTTATCCCGCTCCCGCACCCGCTTCCGTCTCCACTTCCGCTTCTGGCTTTTAAGAATTACAGTCATAATCTCTAAGTTTGACAATAGACACTTTTTATTATCAAAGACTCCTATTAAACATTGACGTCGATCACTCTCATCAATACTACTGTCGAACAAAATCATGTCCAAGCTAAATTAACTAAAGTAATAATGTTGACCCGAAATATAAAGTACGATAAGATTGTAGGAAGAGAAGAACTTTGAAAGAAGAAAGTAACGTAGAACAAATTAAAGTCTTAAATAGTTACTAAAAAATAAAGCATTCTAAAATGCAACACATGACAAATTCAACAAACAAGAATTACAACAAACTCATTTGATCTGAAGGGAAAAACATGTGACTAAATTGAAGCATGTACATCATAGGCTAAACTATCATCATGCAACAACAAAATATAATCCCGAAAAGAGGGGAAAGAACAAGTACAAGAATTATATACTATATGAACCAAGTTTTTAACCATCGCCACAGTAAATCAATGCGTACAACCATAAGAGCTTAGCAAAGTTCATGTACGATATCATACAAAATTAGCTTACTGTAACAAAACACACAAACTAAATATATGTGAACTAGTCGCAATACATATCCTCATTTCACTTGCACCACCGTAAGAATAAGACTTAGTTATTTCTAGGGAAAAACCAAAAAGAATGACCAAGCTAAGAATACCTTTCCAAATCTATGTTGTACTGGGCGCTAGGTGAGGCGAGACGACATAGCACCTGTCTCACCTAGGCGTGCCTAGGTGTCCGCCCAAGATCCGCTACTTTGAATCAAAAATTCTGCAATTATACATACAACAAATATGTAGTATAACTAATGAACAATAAGCATTAAACAATAAGCATAAAAGTAATATAAGAAGCAACAAATATGAAATAACCAATATTCAACATCAAGTAAGGACTAAGGATAGTAAGCATAATTGGGTGACCTAGACGGACGCCTAGGCGAGCAAAGGAAAAAATTTCTCAGGTCAAGGCGAGACCTCTCCAACCTGCGCACCTGGGCTGCCTAGGCGTGCCTAGGATGCGCATGTGACAACATAATTCCTAATACCTTATTTATTTTGTTCCTACCTTTGTCTTTGTGATGACCAAGACAAAAACTACATACAACTACATATAAAATATTACATAGCTAAAACACATACACGATAAACAACAAATTTCATGAAAGCAAAAAATTGAAATAGAAAAGATGGCACGACAACGAAACTTTCAAATACTCGAAATCTAACTCTAACAAAGTGCATAGCCAAAGAACGTAAAGAATCCTTGTTGCTTCATACCGTACCAAGGTTATTAGAATTCACCATATGGGTAGCGAACTATGTACTAGTCGCATATAAAGCAACACGGTTCACCAGTAAATTAGTACCTGGTTTCCACGTACCGGTGACCTAAACCAATGACAAATTATATGAGAGCTTTGAGGCACTTGACACTCAAGAAGAAGAAGGTTCACTATCTCGAATAAAATTGCAACAAACTCAATGTTCCACCCTTACAGAAAGAAAAGTGCAATTTAGCCAAGATGAAGGGAAAAAAAGAAGACGTAGTTCTTTTAGTATTTCAATAAAAACTAAAGAGGCGATGACTTGCTATTTCTTTTCAGAAAACATAATTGCTAAGAAGTTTGCAAATATATACTTATTTGATTTAAATTTTATTATATAATATATTATATTGCATGTGCTCCTAATAAATTGTTCTGTCTCGGTTAAATACATAATTTCGGACCATTGTATCGCGTCCAGATAAGCATTGTCAAATGGCCTACCCCCAAGGTACCATGTAACATAACCCATAGCGTACCACGTACCATGTACCATAGTTTGTTTTTTGCCTTCCATGTAATCTTGTATCCTACACATCGTAGATCTGTTTTCCTATACGAACACAAAAGGAAAACATATATTGGAACCTACCGGTAATAGGTTTAATATTGAAGGTAAAGAACGTAACAAATCAAGGAGATTAAAGTAATTAAGTAAATAGAGGCAAGCTAAGAATACAATAACCTAAACGGTTATACCAAAACACAAAAATAAACACTGGAGGCAGAGCCAGAACTCCATGACATATGGGACACTATCTTTAACTAATAAATATATCTCATCCAATTTATTCACTTTTAAGGGATGGACGATCATTAAAATAAAAATTATATTATAAATTTCAAATGTAAAAAAATTGTGAAGAACATAGAAAAACAAAGGTTTTTGAGCATGGTTGTAATATATGGCCAAACTTCAATTAAAAAGATGGATGATCGTGTTATAGGACGTCGGATGAGGTCTTGATTTTCCACAACATATTAAAAGATTTGATAAATAAACAAAATATAAAGGATTTGATAAATATCATAAGAGGTGTTAGGATAGAAATATCAAGTTAAAGTAATTAATATTTTGTTAACTATTGATTATTACGTAGATGTCATGGAACATATAACGTATATTCTACTAATCATGAAAAAAAAAGGATTGCAAAGTATTTTTCCTAAGAACACTGAATTGGTGCGCCAAGTATCTTTTAACATACGTTTATTAGTAGGTGGTGCACTTTTTTTTAAATGTGTAGTGTTCTATCAAATTTCAGCTGGGACATGTGCCCCACCTGCCATCCTCCCCTTCACCTATGTGTACCTCTCCCCACACATCCACCGAGGCATAACAACAAACAACTATGCTACACGAAGATCAACCTCCACTTGTTTTCATATACAACCTACACATAAGAAAAATATGATGCAAATGAAAGGAGCATAATGCTACAATTGACAACATAGAACCGATGCAAAAACATGTAAAAATAACATTTGGACAAAATATATAGACGGGTAAAATACAAAACAGCTAAGAAAAGTAACACGCAAGAAGTAACACGACTACAAAAACAACAATAGAATATTAAAAGCATAGCTACTAACATAGTAAGAAGAGACAAGCTACCCGACTTTCAAAGGCAAAAGAGATCAAACCCAATAAAAAGCTAAGAATGGAATTCTTTACAAAAATCAAACAACTTCTATACTAAAGGATGCCAAGAATAATTGAAGAAGTCTAGTAGATAATTACTGGTTTTCATGTCCAATAGGGAAAGGAGATTTTTACGGATGCCAACAATAATTAAAATCCATACATCATTACCAGTTTACATGCCCCCATAGTGGAAAAAGAGCATTACAGATGACAAGAGTAATTAAATTCAATAGATAATCATCAGTTTACGTCCAATAGTCGAAAGATCTTTTCATTTGCCACAATAAATTCACGCCATCCATCTAGGTAGAGAGCCCAAATTACATGAACATGTTTTGTTTACCTTCCAAGGAAACAACACTTATGGATAAATGTTTGTTTCTAAGTCATATTTCATATTGCTTGTTGTCATTACGTTAACTTGAATATTAACCTTCCTAAAAAAACAAAACCTTCCTAAAAAAAAACAACAATTGTGTCATACCTAGCTAGTGAAAATTTGGTAGTGCATTATTTGTCATCTCATTTACTCGTCCTTTTTGCAGAAATAGTTGCCTCAACTGTGATAGTTCATATCTTTTTGCAGAAATGGGTCAAATGATATGCGGATATTGCAGGCAGTTACTTTCTTATCCTCGAGGAGCCATGCGTGTTCAATGTGCACGCTGTGACATAATAAATTTTGTACTTGAAGGTACTTTTTCCGTCTTAATTAATCTTCAAATCTGCTTGCCACTAATGCAATGGTGGGGCTCTTATATTCTTATTGATTCCTTATAACCCAATTTTTAGATACTTCTTTTCTTGGAATCTCACGTGACATTTTATATTAAAAAACTTATGTGACTTGCAATAAGGAAAGTTCTAAATAATGATGTCGTAAAGGACTCGGAAACTATTTTCCTTTGTTCTTTTAACTTAAAACTTGCACGGACTTTCAACAATACTATGTGCAAATAAAAATCTATGAGCTTTAATTTCATTGTTTCTTATGCTCCTCGGCAGTTAGCAGCATTACTGCTCATTGCCAGTTATTCTAAGGCCATATTTTTATCTTACAGCATACCAAAAAGTTTTTTCCAAGGTTTTCATCGAAATTCTTGTCAATAGCTCTTAAAATTGTCTTTACCTTACATGAACTCATTGATGAAAAATCAATGCAGCCCTTTTTAGTTTATGATAGATCATTTTCAACTTCATTCTACATTTATATTATCATTATTGACCTTTATCAAGTGGTTTGGTGCTTAAAACTGCATATATGTATGAGAATGATTGATTTATAAGTTGTTTAACCTTCGGTCCTTTACTCCTTTCTTTAGTGTAAGTACAATATTGTCCAAGCCATCTCACAATCACTAAGCTTGTGTTGGTATATAAAGGTATGTTCTCATATCAAGAAAGTAGCATATTTCTCCCATCAGGAATTTGAGGCAATAATACATCATGAAGCAAAAGAAGATAATTAAAATAGTTTATTCTTGGTTAGCTGCATAATTGGTTGCAGTTCTCTAATTAGGCAATTGCATAAGGAGGCAGGAGAATATGTACCTTTTATCCTCAAGGAGAAAGCACATGGATTGTTCAAGGAAATGTGATGGTTGAGGAGGTTTGCAATTACATCAAGAAAAGAAAAAGATAAAAGTGTGGTGTACCTTTTCTCTTGTAAATTACTCAGCACTTGGTATTGGCACCCATCAGTTGTCAGCTTTCAGCTCTTACCTTTTACATTCTATATACCATACTAGTCAACAATGTACTATGTTGGAGACATGAAATGCTGAATTTTATGGCACCACTAATACTCATTGGTGCATCTTGCTTGTAGGCTTGTTCATCTAGCATGCTACTTGTACAAAGGTTCTTCATGAGTAAGTTTCTGCAACATAGTATATAAGGTTATCCAAGAATCTCTGATAATTGTTAGAGATTGTAACTCCCAGGTGACAGAGGTCAAGTGGTAGATTTACAGAAGAATTATGCTATTGGTTGAGATAAAGACAAGAGGTTTAGTGTTACATTGATGTGATAAATAATGAATAATTAATTTTTTGGTGGAATTGGACATGGAGTTTGGTGAATTTTGTGGAAGCAGTTAACCAGAAAATTGTTTTTGTGAGACTTGGGGCAAATGTAACTTAAGTCTGTTTCTCGTAATCTGTCCTTTATCTAGAAGATTTAAAATTAGAAAAGGTATGCCACAATTATAAGTTTCATGTGTGTTGATGCTCCCTTTTGAGTTCACTAGTTTACTCCTTGATGAAGTCTAATTTAATGGCTCAGGCTCACTGGAGCAGATTCATTTTCTCATTGCCATCTATTGATGATTTGATTGTCTCTGACGAGTTAGACAGACAAGAAACTGAAAGCTGCATAGTGTATATGCTTTTGACACATACTGGCCTGCTTTTGAAAAGGAGAAGATGGGAAAAGTAAAATCATAATCAATGTTAATCAAGTTGATTTTGTGGGTATTTAGGGGATTACTATTTCGGGCAAGAGGCCTTGAATAGGATATTTTGAAGGGACCATGTGAAGGAGCCCTTTGATTGTTGTTAAGGCTGTAAAACGATTCAAACCGTTCGCATTCGGCCCGTGTTCGGCTCGGTCCAAACTCGTTCGTGAACTAATCGATACCGAGTTCAACCATAGGTTGTTCGACTCGATCTTATTCGCAAACAGGCTCAAGCTCGGCTCGGTTTCTCATGTTATGACTTTTTCTATATGTTATGCCTTTTTTAATATATAGAAATACATTTTGTCTTAGAAATTTTACTCATTTTTTTGTTCTTTATATGATGGTAAACTTATGATAGTCTATATAGTCTATATGTTATGCATAAGTAATTCAATAAAAAAAGTTTTTAAAACTTGAGAGAAACAGTGTGATAGTCTATACAACATGCCCTATAAATACTCACTACTAGGGCTGTAAAATGATTCAAACCGTTCGCATTCGGCTTGTGTTCGGCTCGAATCAAACTCGTTCGATAGTTAAGTCAAACCAAGCTTACACTCTTTGTTCGAGCTCGTTCGTTCGTGTTAGGAGTTCGAGCCCCATTGGAGGTAAAATAAAAAAAAGTACTTGATATTGACTGTTGCCTATTATCCGCAACAATTTTTAATAAATGATGGAGATCTCGGGTGCGGGAGCGGACGACCGAGACCGAGCGGCTAGGGTTCCTCCTCCGCGGCCACCTGATTCCCTCGCCGGTGGGGGGAGGAAGTCCGGGAAGAAAGGGGGGGCCGGGCTGGCCCCCCCGGTCGGCGGCGGTGCCCCCCAAGGCGGCGGCGGGGGGGGGGGGGAGCAAAGGTGGGGGGGTCGAGCGGACCCCCCGGATCCGATGCGAGCGGCGGCGTCCCCCCAGGCGGTGGGGGGGGGGGGCGGGAGCAAAGGTGGGGGGGTCGGGTTGACCCCTCGGATCTGCTGCGAGTGGCGGTGCCCCCCCAGGCGGTGGAGGGGGGGGGGGCGGGAACGTAGGCAGGGGGTCGGGCGGACCCCCTACGGCGGTGGGGGGGTCGGTTTCGGTGTCGGACGGGGATCGGATCCTGCGGGGTGTCTCCAACGCTCCTAACTTCGAATTCGGAGTAGGATCTGGATCTCAGGGTGGCCAGATGGAGGGAGGAGGATGGACGACGGTTACGCGTCGTTGCGTAGCGAAGACCGGGGGAAAGGCAGGAGGACAGGGCCATGTTAGGGATCGTCATCCTGCTGACAGACGACAGGACGGGTCAGCGGCGCGGCCATCGGCCCGTGGTCCTGTCTGCTGGGAGATCGGTGGGCTGACGGCCAAAGGCGACCGCGGTGGATATGGGGAAGAGTAAGGTGGTGGATCTCGGCGATCAGGGGTCTGGGTCTCCCCTCCCGGAGATTGTTCCCAGGCCATATGGGACGACTACACAGCCGGCTAGAAGGTCCTGGGCAGATATTTGCAAACTTGTGGGGCCGAAAAGTCCTACATCGATGGAGTACGTGCCGCCGATCATGGCAGGGAGGGGTTTTCGGGCCTCGTTTCCTGCGAAGGAGATAGAGAAGGTGACAGCATACTGGGAGAATACTCTGGTTTTGTACGTCCTAGGCAACAAGCCTTTCTACGGACAGATCCGGGGTTATGCAGCACGTGTCTGGCAGCCTAAGGGGAGTATGGAGTTCTTTGCTCGCGAGAACGACTTCTACTATGTGAAGTTTGAGCTTGCGGAGGATGTCGCAAGGATCCTTCAAGGCGGCCCCTGGACGTTCGACGGCAGGCTTATCATTCTGAAGGAATGAACCCCGAAACTTAGATGTGAGAGGGAAGTCCTGAATGCCATCCCTGTTTGGATTCGTTTCCCTGAGTTCCATGTCCGGTTCTGGAGTATCCCATTGCTGATGCGTCTGGCGAGCTTGGTGGGCACCCCGATCAAGGCGGATGAAGCTACTGTCTTACGGTCGAGGTTGATGTACGCCAGGATTTTTGTGGAGATTCGGGCTGGGGGGAGTTACCGAAGGTGGTGGAATATGAGATTCCTTCTGGAGAGGTGCTAACCCAGAAGGTGGAATACGAATGGGTTCCACCTACCTGTTCACGTTGTACCTGTTTTGGGCATCTGGCCAGTGCTTGTTCGGCGGTAGGCTCTCAGGTGGAGCCTACTATTCTCCTTAATGAGGCTCCAGACTCACCCTGTGACATGGATTCCAGAGATGACAGTGGAGAGGATGTCTTGGTGGGAGGGGTTACCCATCCAGTGAGTGATGGCGGGATGAGCCTCATTGTCTCTACCCAGCTAGCTCCCACGAGTGGGGCGTTGACCACTTGCACGGGGCAGAGTAGTATGATTACCAGAGGCATTGTGGCGTCGGGGATCGAGACGCGAGGGGGTGGCGGACCGGCTGAGGGGCAGGTTTACTGTAGGAAGCGACGTGCTGTTGGTCCGCTGAGTGACGGTCCCTCCAGGGAGGGGGGACATCCTACTGACAGAAAGGAGGCGGTGTGTGTTGACAATCCTGCCTGGGCGTTGGTGCTCTCTCAGGTCTCTCCCCAGCAGGCCATTTCGACTGGGATGAAGGAGGATCTATTAGCGTCGGATGTGGCACATTTCCCAGGTGCCGATCTGTCACGACCCGCGTCCGCTGTAAGGGCACGTGTGCGTAACAACGCCCAGCCCTCACCGTAAAAACGGCGTGGAACGCTATAGGTTTTCTACTCTAACAACAGTTATATATATATATATATATATATATATATATATATCAAAACCTGTCGAGAATATGGTCAACTCCGAACGGAGGACAAACAATGATAATATATGAGTGCTCAATCACAACTCTAAGATAATAAGTAAAGATTGAAAGTTAAAGACAACATGACGATAAAATATAACCTGTCAAGTCCAAACATAAATAATATACAAGTCAAAGTCCAAGTCTTTAATACAATCCAAAATAATAACAGTCTCAAAAGTAACTGGAGACAAGATCCAGTACAAAAGACCTACTCTAACTAAGCAATAGGTAAAGTCTCGTCAGGCGGAGCTAAGCCCTGCTGGACCAAGGTCTCCAAGTCTAAGCCCACTACGTCATCCGGACCGTAGTAGGTACTGCAATCCCCCTCATCAGCATCTGTAATACTTTATCAACATATCCAGTCAGGATAGAACGAGTACATATATCTGATAACAGATCTCAAGATAGAATTAAAGCTATAAGACTGTAAATAGAGCATATACAATGAAATCATGGAGTGTACATATATGTATCATGGCATGGTAAGCTGTAGAGCTAGAGCTAGAACAGGAAAGTAGAACTGAATCATGGTATGCACACAAATCAAGGTAAGCCATATATCCAATGTGTGTGAGTAGCAGTTTCAACTTGTGATCGGCTTGGGTACCTGTCAAGAACTGGCCTGGCAAGTCATATGTGCGGTATATGACTCACACTGTTCGGGAATGCGGGATGGATCTGATCACAGGTATACGCTACTACTCCCCCTACCACAACTGGTAGAATGGATCCAAACAGGACACGTCACTGCACGGGATTCTATGAGAAGGGAGCTAATCTTCTCTAGAATCAGTGACCATATATTGAGCAAGAGCTACAAGGGAGCTTGCACAATACATCCCAACCTAAGGAGAAACATCTCTCATCGGGATCCAGGAATACCAATCCGTGAGAACCATGTGTCAGGAATAAGCATATCTACACTAAGTACATGAATCATAACAGTTATCATAAATTGAAAAAAAGTTATCAGAGAATGTACTCGCCTGTAATATGATAAGATATGCCAACCGGATCCAATGCAGTGTCTCGAGGACCTATAGAGAACAAGACGTATCAATACTATGTTTAGGAAGTAAAGTTAAATCAAATTAAATCCTATTAAGTCATTCTAGGTCAAGACAAGCCTAGTTAGGTCAACCTTGGTCATGGGAGAACATTGGAAGTTAATCCGAATCAAACTAGGTCAAAAGTTGACTTACAGTTGACTTTTGGTCAACGGGTCAACTCTGGTCAACTCTAGGTCAACCCTAGGTCACTGGTGACTAACAGTTGACTTTTGGTCAACTGTCCAAGTTTAATGGAATTTGGGACTAAATTGGATAAAGTGTTGACCCATAGTTGACTTTTGGTCTAAAAAGTCAACCGTGGTCAACCGAGGTCAAGACTAGGTCTAGGCGACTATTTCTAATCATTACCAACCCTTACAACCCATATCCAAGTCTATCTTGGACTTCTAAACCCGTATCTTGGCCGTAGGCCAATATCCTAATTTACCCTTTTACAAAGGTAAATTCTAATCTAGGCAAATACCAAGTTAGCCTACCTACGCTTGGTATTTCGACCCGTGCTCCCTAGGGTAGTAGGATACTAGCCTATACGTTCATTACCTACCAAGATTCCTAGGTAGAGTGGACATCCAGTCCACCTTACGGCCTATTGCCGATATCTTGAATATCTCAAGATACGCAATGGTACGGTGCGATACCGTCGCCCTAAAACCCCGATTTCAACTCGGGAGCCTACCTGCAAAGTCTAATTCACGTATTCTAGGTCTCCCCCAAGTTTCATCGCGTTCCGACACTCGGAGCTCGATTTCACCCTCTAACTCGGTCTCCCCTAAATTGATTTTCCACTTTCCCCTTCCTATTCTTCTTCTTCTAATTCCTCCTCTTCAAATTCTCCTCCTCTAATTCTCTTCTTCTAATTCCTAATCTCATTTCTCTCATTCTCTTCTAATCTTCTTCTCCTAATTCTTCCTATTCTAATTCTCTTCCTAACTTCCTCTCATTCTTTCCTATTCTAATTCTCTTCCTAACTTCTTCTAATCTTCTTCCTATTTTTCTTCTATCTATCTAACTATTATATATATATATATATATATATATATATATATATATATATATATATAGGGGGGGGGGGGGGGTTGTATAGGGGGGGCTATGGGGGGCTATGGCAGCTGTGCCATAGCTGCTACTGCTGCTGTTCTTACTGCTATTGCTGCAGCTGCTACTGCCTGCTATTGCTGCTGCTGCTTCTCCTGCATTTGCTGCTGCTGCAGCTGCTCTTCTATTGCTGCTGCTGCTACTGCAGTAGCTACTGCTACTGCAGTGCTATCTGCTGCTGCTCCTGCTGTTGTATCTTATTCTCTTCATCTACTAATTCCTCTCCTACTTCTTCTCCTCTCTCTCTCTCTCTCTCTCTCTCTCTCTCTCTCTATATATATATATATATATATATATATATATATATACATTCACATACATATCTATATATAAATACATACACATTCCTAATTATATAGACACACACTCACACAAACACACACTCACACAAACATACACCACCACCACCATCCTCTCACAAACACACACCACTCTCTCACACAAACACCACCACCACTCTCACACAAACATATATATATATATATATATATATATATATATATATATATATATATATATATACACTCTAATGAAGAAAACCCCAATAAATCCTAAAACTAGATTTTAGGGGAAACCTATAAATCTATGGTCAAAGTGTGGAGAATCATCTCCTCCACACTTATTGTGAAGGACATAAAGGCTAAAGAGAAATAAATGGGGGTTTTAATGCATACCTAGAATTTGTTCCTTTGGAGAAGAAAGAGCTTTGAAAGAAAAGGAAATGGAGAGAGAAAGAGTTTACTTGGTTGTGAAGAAAAGAGGAGGGGGAGTGGTCTTCTTGGCCGGCCATGGGGGGGCTTAGTGGGTTTGGGTGTGGATCCACTAAGCCTCCAACCCATTAGACTTGGTTTAGGTTGGTTCGGGTTTGGTTCGGTTCGTTTCGGTTTAATTCTAATTAACTAATTAAGCCTCTAAAATGACTAATTAAGCCATGGAAGTAGGGTTTATGGTTTCTAGCCTAGTTAGGATGGCATGTGGGCCAAGTCCAGCTAGTATGTGGGTCCCACTAGTGTCCAGGCTACCCGGGTCTCCAACTTAAGTCCAAATTGGATAAAATTCAAACTAAATCAAATAAATCCCTAAAAATCATATAAAATCAAATAAAATTCCTAAAAATTATAAAACTTGGAAAATGACGAAAATACCCCTAATTCGAAAACTGGGGGTGACAAATCTACCCTCCTTAAAAAAATTTCGTCCTCGAAATTGAATGAGAACTAACACAGCAGTCATAAATTGAACAAGGAAGGAAAAGAAAGAATTTTTTACCTCAAGGCTCGAAGAGATATGGGAATCGCTCCCGCATGTCGTCCTCCCTCTCCCAGGTAGACTCACCTGGAGAGTGGTGTCTCCATGCAACGCGAACCAAGGGAATGACCTGGTTCCGGAGCACCTTCTCTCTTCGGTCCAAGATCTCAACCGGCTTCTCTGGATAGCTGAGTGTCGGTCCCACTTCGATCTCGGAGTGGTCCAAGACGTGACTGGGATCTGCCACGTACCGTCTCAGCTGCGACACGTGGAATACGCTGTGCACTCCCTCTAGTGCGGACGGTAACTCCAGTCGGTAAGCCACTGCACCGACCCTGCCCAGGATACGGAATGATCCGATGTATCGTGGACTAAGCTTCCCGCCGCCACCAAAACGAATCGTGCCACGCGTCGGAGAAATCCGCAGAAACACAAGATCATCAACCTAGAACAAAAACACAAGACTTAAAGCTTGATCTAAAACAATCACAATCAGACTCAAATACTAGAAAAATCTAAATTATACCTCAAACTCCAACGGCCTCCGGTGGCTATCGGCCTAATGCCGCTGCCTATTCTGCGCCACCCGAAGTCTATCTCTGATAACCCTGACCTTCTCCGCAGCATCCACTACCATCTCAGGGCCAAGCAAAACCCTCTCGCCGACATCATCCCAAGACAAGGGAGTACGGCACCTCCGTCCGTATAGAGCCTCGAAAGGTGACATCTCTATACTGGCTTGGTAGCTGTTGTTGTAAGCAAACTCTACCAAGTGAAGGTGGTCCTCCCAAGATCCCCCAAAGTCCAAGACACAGGTACGAAGCATATCCTCAAGGGTCTGAATCGTCCTCTCCGACTGTCCGTCTGTCTGGGGGTGGCATGCGGTACTGAACTTGAGCGATGTGCCCAAGCTAAGCTGCAAACTCCTCCAGAAGTGGGAAGTGAATCGGCTGTCCCGATCCGAGACTATACTCACTGGAACCCCGTGCAATCGGACTATCTGCCGCACGTACATCTCGGCCAACCTCTCCGTAGACAAACCCACTTTGAAAGGCAAAAAGTGGGCCGATTTGGTCAATCGATCAACAATGACCCAAATCGCATCCTTCCCTCCTGGAGAGCGCGGAAGCCCAGATACAAAGTCCATAGTGATATGCTCCTACTTCCACTCAGGAATGGGTAGTGGCTGGAGCAATCCACCGGGTCTCTGCCTCCCGGCCTTCACCTGCTGGCACACCAAGCATCTAGAAACGAACTGAGCCACCTCACGTTTCATGCCATACCACCAAACATGCTGTCTCAAGTCTCTATACATCTTGTTGGCTCCCGGATGCATAGAGTACTGAGAACGGTGCGCCTCCTGAAGAACCTCCTCCCGAAGTCCACAATCTGGTACCATGCCTCAACGACCCATCCCCCGCTATAGAGAACTCATCCAACAGTCCTGCCCGGACCTGCTCCCTGATGACCCTCAGAGCCTCATCCTCAAACTGAGCTGCCTTGACTCTGTCCATCAGCTCCGACTACACCTGGAGACCCCACATCTGCGTCTCGAACCCAGGAACTATCACCTCTATGCCCAAACTCTCCACATCTGCCAGAAGGTGACGATCCATCGTCAAACACATGGCCACGGGATACCTGCTCAAAGCATCCGCGACCACGTTGGCCTTCCCCGGATGGTACTGTAAAGATATATCAAAATCCTTCATCAGCTCTAACCATCGCCTCTGCCTCATATTCAGCTTCTTCTGGGTAAACACGTACTTCAAGCTCTTGTGATCTGTATAGATCTCAACTCGCTCTCCGTACAGATAGTGTTTCCACAGCTTCAAAGCAAAAGATGACCGCTGCCAGCTCCAGATCGTGGGTAGGGTAGTTCCTCTCATGAGGACGTAACTGCCTAGATGCATAGGCAATCACCTTCCCGTGCTGCTGAAGCACACAACCCAAACCCCGTCCTGAAGCATCACTGTAGATCGTATAACCACCAGATCCAGATGGCAGCGTCAAGATAGGAGCTGTAGTTAACCTCGTCTTCAGCTCCTCGAAGGCGGCCTGGCACTCCTCGGACTAAACAAACTCCTCGTCCTTCCTGGTAAGGCGGGTCATCGGCTGGGCAATCCTGGAAAAGTCCTGCACGAACCTCCGGTAATAACCTGCCAGACCCAGAAAACTCCGAACCTCTGCTACTGAGCTCGGCGTAGACCAGGACTCCACTGCAGAAATCTTCTTCGGATCCACTGAAATCCCCTCGCCAGAGACAACATGGCCTAGGAACTCCACGCGATCCAAGAAGAACTCGCACTTGGACAGCTTCCCATACAGCTGCTCCCTCCTGAGAGTGTCCAACACAATCCTCAGGTGCTCCTCGTGCTCCTCTGGTGTCTTCGAATAGATGAGAATGGCATCAATGAAGACCACCACGAACTTGTCAAGGTACTGATGAAATACCTTGTTCATCAAGTTCATGAATACCGTCGGGGCGTTGGTCAACCCAAACGGCATGACGGTATACTCATACTGGCCATGGCGAGTCCGAAAGGCAGTCTTCGGAATGTCATCCCGCTTCACCTTCAGCTGATGGTACCCGGTACGCAAGTCAATCTTCGAGAACACCCTCGCCCCGCTCAACTGGTCGAACAAGTCATCAATTCTATGCAAAGGATACTTGTTCTTGATGGTAAGGTTGTTGAGCGTCCTGTAATCAATGCACATACGTACCGTACCATCCTTCTTGGGGACGAAAAGAACTGGCGCGTCCCATGGTGAAGAACTAGATCGAATAAAGCCCTTATCCTCCAGCTCGTCGACATGTCTCTTCAGCTCCGCTAACTCACTGTTGTTGATTCTATAGACGTGCTGGGAGATAGGCTCAGCGCCCGGCACTAGGTCTATAGAAAACTCAACATCACGATCTGGCGGCATCCCGGACAACTCCTCGGGAAAGACATCCAAGAACTCCGCAATAAGTGGATATGGCAATACCGGCCCCGCCAACAACGCTCCGCAGAATCCATCTCCTGGCTCCGCTGCACCCCTGGTGAACTCGTACTCCGGCTCTCCCGGCGGCCTGAACAGAATCCTGCCCCCTCTGCAGTCGATGCTAGCGTGGTGCATGCTCAACAGTCCATACCGAGTACCACATCGTAACTCGGAAGTGGCATTACGAGCAAACACGCACTCAGCTCCCGGCCTCTCAAAGAAACTCTCCGTCCCTTGCAAACATTATTAACTAGGATGATGCCATTCCCAGTCATAATCTTGCAAGTCCTACCAAGATACTCAGCAATGATATTGTGCCTAAGAGCAAAAGAAACAGACACAAAACTATGCGTAGCACCAGAATCAAACAAGGCTAAAGCTGGAAAAGAATCGAGAAGAATAGAACCTGCGACAACATCCGCAATAGGCTCCATCTCCTCGGCTGCAAGAGCAAAGGCTCTACCCTGACCACCCCTCTGCTGGCGGTGCTGAACAAACTGCTGCTGCTGGGTCGGAAGTGGACCCCGCTGCTGAACTACCGGCACACTAGCTGGTGCCCTCTGAACGGGTGCCCTCTGAGCTGCTCCAGTAACACGGAGGTTCCTAGGACACTCCCGCATCTGATGCCCAGCGGCACCACAAAAGAGACACAAATCCAGCCTCCTCCTGCAGAACTCAAAGAGGTGACCGGGCTTCTTGCAAAAGTGGCACGGTGGATCATCCTGCCCCGGACGCTGCTGAACCCTTTGGACAGATGCTCTGGCCTGCACCTGCTACTGATGATGCTAGAACGGCTAATGCTGAAGCTGAGGGCGCTTAGCAGCCCCCACGCTGCTACTGGCCCCCGAAAACAACTCACGATCCCTCTTCGGCTTCAAGCCCCACTCTCTCTCCACCTTCCGAGCCTCCGCATAGACCTCTGCATATGTCGCATAGAAGGAAGGGATCAGGATCTTGATATCCCATGTCAATCCCTCCCGGAAGCGCTCTGCTCGGATCACCGGGTCGCTCACCATGTACTCGGCGTATCGGCTCAGCCGGCCGAACTCCGCCGCATACTCCTCCACAGTCATACCGCCTTGCTGCAGGTTCTGAAACTGTCGCACTAGGCCGATCTTGTCTGTGGGGGGAAAAGAACTTCTCTCTGAACAGGGCCCGAAACTCAGCCCAAGTGTGGCCCTCTCCTGCAAGAGCCGGCTCGTTCCGGAACCATGTCCGGGCAACATCTAACAACTGCAAGCCAACCGCCTCGACCTTCAGGTCGTCTGCCAGGCGGGAGGCCCTCATCTGACGCTCGATATCCTCGAGCCAGTCATCAGCATATATAATGCCCTCGGTCCCCTTGAAATCCCTCGGACCCAACTTCTTGAAAGCCTGGATGTCCCCGATCTTCTGCTGCTGCTGCACCTCCCTCTGTGGAGCCCCACGCTCCACTGCCGTCAGAGCCAACCTGTGTGCATCCTCCATGTCCTGGCGCATGGCCTCTGTCTGCCTCATCTGTGCCTCGTGCTGGGCCCGCTGGGACTCCAGCACCTGCTGAAAGAACGCGAGCATCTGCCCCATGTCTGTGGGCAGAGAAGGCAACGGAGGAATAGCTCCCACCATCTGCGGAGGAGTCCCCTGCTGAGGAGGAGGAGGAAGAACGCCCCCGACAGCTCCCGTCGTAGCCCCCGGCACTACGGGAAGAGCACCTGCAATGACCCCAGGGACAGTCATCGAGAGCGCTGGAGGAGTACCCCCGAGAGCCCCTACCGAAGTCCCATTTGCAGGGGAAGTGACCGGAGCCTGTCCGCCAGAGGTAGCAGACCTCTCCGTCTCCCCGTGCTCCTCACCGGGAGAATGAGTCATAACCATCCTGGAGACAGATTGAAAAGAAGATATCAATATGGCACAAGAAGGACAATATCAAAGGAGGACAGCTAGAATGCAGTAAATCAATATCAAAGACGGTAAGCAAGATAAGCAAGGAAAGATCCTACTGTGATTGAGTACTCTTAGCCTACTACCTCCTATGTGTAACACAGGCGCGTAGTCAACACTCTAAGACGAGTGCCGCTACGACATCGCACTAATTGCGACTTCAGGACCTGCGTGGGCCACCACTAAAAACGTGTCACGACCCGCGCCCGCTGTAAGGGCACGTGTGCGTAACAACGCCCAGCCCTCACCGTAAAAACGGCGTGGAACGCTGTACGTTTTCTACTCTAACAACAGTTATATATATATATTAAAACCTGTCGAGAATATGGTCAACTCCGAACGGAGGACAAGCAATGATAATATATGAGTGCTCAATCACAACTCTAAGATGGTAAGTAAAGACTGAAAGATAAAGACAACATGACGATAAAATATAACATGTCAAGTCCAAACATAAATAATATACAAGTCCAAGTCCAAGTCTCTAATATAATCCAAAATAATAACAGTCTCAAAAGTAACTGGAGACAAGATCCAGTACAAAAGACCTACTCTAACTAAGCAATAGGTAAAGTCTCGTCAGGCGGAGCTAAGCCCTGCTGGACCAAGGTCTCCAAGTCTAAGCCCACTACGTCATCCGGACCGTAGTAGGTACTGCAATCCCCCTCATCAGCATCTGTAATATTTTATCAACATATCCAGTCAGGATGGAACGAGTACATATATCTCATAACAGATCTCAAGAGAGAATAAAAGCTATAAGACTGTAAATAGAGCATATACAATGAAATCATGGAGTGTACATATATGTATCATGGCATGGTAAGCTGTAGAGCTAGAGCTAGAACAGGAAAGTAGAACTGAATCATGGTATGTACACAAATCAAGGTAAGCCATATATCCAATGTGTGTGAGTAGCAGTTTCAACTTGTGATCGGCTTGGGTACCTGTCAAGAACTGGCATGGCAAGTCATATGTGCGGTATATGACTCACACTGTTCGGGAATGCGGGATGGATCTGATCACAGGCATACGCTACTACTCCCCCTACCCCAACTGGTAGAATGGATCCAAACAGGACACGTCACTGCACGGGATTCTATGAGAAGGGAGCTAATCTTCTCTAGAATCAGTGACCATATATTGAGCAAGAGCTACAAGGGAGCTTGCACAATACATCCCAACCTAAGAAGGAGAAACATCTCTCGTCGGGATCCAGGAATACCAATCCGTGAGAACCATGTGTCAGGAATAAGCATATCTACACTAAGTACATGAATCATAACAGTTATCATAAATTGGGAAAAAGTTATCAGATAATGTACTCGCCTGTAATATAATAAGGTATGCCAACCGGATCCAATGCAGTGTCTCGAGGACCTATAGAGAACAAGACGTATCAAAACTATGTTTAGGAAGTAAAGTTAAATCAAATTAAATCATATTAAGTCATTCTAGGTCAAGACAAGCCTAGTTAGGTCAACCTTGGTCATGGGAGAACATTGGAAGTCAATCCGAATCAAACTAGGCCGAAAGTTGACTTACAGTTGACTTTTGGTCAACGGGTCAACTCTGGTCAACTCTAGGTCAACCCTAGGTCACTGGTGACTAACAGTTGACTTTTGGTCAACTGTCCAAGTTTAATGGAATTTGGGACTAAATTGGGTAAAGTGTTGACCCATAGTTGACTTTTGGTCTAAAAAGTCAACCGTGGTCAACCGAGGTCAAGACTAGGTCTAGACGACTATTTCTAATCATTACCAACCCTTACAACCCATATCCAAGTCTATCTTGGACTTCTAAACCCGTATCTTGGCCGTAGGCCAATATCCTAATTTACCCTTTTACAAAGGTAAATTCTAATCTAGGCAAATACCAAGTTAGCCTACCTACGCTTGGTATTTCGACCCGTGCTCCCTAGGGTAGTAGGATACTAGCCTATACGTTCATTACCTACCAAGATTCCTAGGTAGAGTGGACATCCAGTCCATCTTACGGCCTATTGTCGATATCTTGAATATCTCAAGATACGCAATGGTACGGTGCAATACCGTCGCCCTAAAACCCCGATTTCAACTCGGGAGCCTACCCGCAAAGTCTAATTCACGTATTCTAGGTCTCCCCCAAGTTTCATCGCGTTCCGACACTCGGAGCTCGATTTCACCCTCTAACTCGGTCTTCCCTAAATTGATTTCCCACTTTCCCCTTCCTATTCTTCTTCTTCAAATTCCTCCTCTTCAAATTCTCCTTCTCTAATTCTCTTCTTCTAATTCCTAATCTCATTTCTCTCATTCTCTTCTAATCTTCTTCTCCTAATTCTTCATATTCTAATTCTCTTCCTAACTTCCTCTCATTCTTTCCTATTCTAATTCTCTTCCTAACTTCTTCTAATCTTCTTCCTATTTTTCTTCTAACTATCTAACTATCTAACTATCTATATATATACATGTTGGGTTTGTAGCCTTTTGTTTTGATTTTTAGTCCCACATCGGCTAGAAAGGAATGTGTATCTCTACATATATGAGTCTATTCTCTTTATGGAGATGCACATGTAGTGCACATGGGTGTGTGCCATGTGGGATTAATTATTAATGGTATAAAGGCTTAATCAACAATTAAGAAGCTGTAAGCTTTTTGCTCTTAGAAATTTATTTCCATGGAGCTAAGCTCCGTAGGAGCTTAGCGACTCGGACTCAGACTCGGACTCGGACTCGGGCTCATGAGGCGTAATGTGGCGTTTTGTTGGCGCACTTTGCAATTAGCACGTCAGCATCGTCGCTAGGCGCATAGTGCGCTTAAGTTGCGCTCGTTACACGAGCCACTTGCGCGACCACGTTGCGCGGCCCGTTACGCGAGCCCAGTTACGCTGGCCCAGTTACGCAACCCAGTACGCAGCCCAGTACGCGCAGTGTGCGCAGCGTACGCAGCGTGCGTAGAGTGCGCAGTGTGCGCAGCGTACGCAGTGTGCGTAGTGTACGTAGGGTGCGTAAAAGGGGCTGTGTGAGTATGGCTGGCTGCATATTAGAGCGGGAACGGTTGCAGCAGTTGCTGCACGTTCAGGAGTGGTTCTGCCACTACCCTGAAGTTCAGGCAACTGCTTGACAACCGCTCCGTGGGCTATATATGCAGGTTCTCTCCTCTCTCTGAGTGTAGTAGTAATCAGAATTCCAAGGAGAAAAACTCTAAGTGTTCTTTAACACAACAGAGTAGTGAGCGTGTTCTTTAACACAAACACTAGTACTTTTTAGTACGTGTGGGTTCTGTTACTTCAAACAGAGAGAGAAGAGTAGAGCCATTACTAGAGGAGTTCGCCGTCTTCCGAGGAGTCAGAAGAGCAGGAGTGTTCCAAGGTTTTCCGTCAACCTTGCTGGTTCCTGGAAGCTGTTCGCAGAGGGCGAATAAAGCTTTGAGCAACGGTGATAATTCACCCCAGCATTCCCATCTCTCGCCTGTCATCCTTCTGTTGCCTTTAGCAGTTCTGTCAGTATCTTCTTTTTAGAAGGCACTACTGCCAGTTTGCTACGATCACGAAAATCTCTTTAGATTATTCGTGTATTACGATATCTTTTTAGATCTCGTAATTTGCAGAATCCTTCTGGATCTCTGTTGCAAAACCTTCTTTAAGGAATTGCATTTGAAACGTTGTCTTTACAACTGTTTCAGTTTCTGTATTTTCCATCGAATAGCGTGCCCCGGCGTTCCCGGCAATAACAATACACACACACACACACACATATATATATATATATATATATATATATATATATATATATATATATATAGGGGGGGGGGGGTTGTATAGGGGCTTAACAAGGGGGCTATGGGGGGCTATGGCAGCTGTGCCATAGCTGCTACTGCTGCTGTTCTTACTGCTATTGCTGCAGCTGCTACTGCCTGCTATTGCTGCTGCTGCTTCTCCTGCATTTGCTGCTGCTGCGGCTGCTCTTCTATTGCTGCTGCTGCTACTGCAGTAGCTACTGCTACTGCAGTGCTATCTGCTGCTGCTCCTGCTGTTGTATCTTATTCTCTTCATCTACTAATTCCTCTCCTACTTCTTCTCCTCTATATATATTTTTTTTTGAAAATTGCGTAAATGTGGCGAACTCGCCTCTACTGGGGCTCGAACTCCTGACCACTTGGGTCGCATGCATCTCTCTTAACCACTAGGCTAGAGGTCATTTGCTTCTGCTCTATATATATATATATATATATCTATATTTTTTTTTTATATATCTATATATATATATATATATATCTATATATATATCTCTCTCTATATATATCTATATCTATCTATATATATATATATATATCTATCTATCTATCATCTATATATATATATATATATATATATATATATATATAACTGAAACTTGAAAACCCAGCTTGAGTTGATAGGAAAGTAGCTTTTCAGACTGAACCTTAGGTTCAATGATACTAACTATAGGCACTTTATTTGTGCGACACAGAGATTTAAGTCTCTTAAAAGCCATGGGATTTGCAATTCCTCGGATGTTCCAACTAAGGATTTTAATCATGAGAGGCGGATGACGGTTGAGTGCTGGTAACCTTAGAGGAAGATCGGAGAAGGCGTGGCACTAGGGGAGGGACGATTTTCTTCTTCTTTTGGCCGCCTTGGGGAGCTGGGGGATGAGGCGGATGTGTCTCTTGCGGGGGGATCCTCTCACCTGAGTTAAGGCCATCCGTCACCACCGTCGTAATTACTCCAGTAGGATCAGTCAGTGCAGAGGGAAGAACTTTAGTAACAGCTTGCCGTTCCGCAGCGTCGACTTCATCCGCCTATGAACGGATCTCGCCCTCCTCTAGAGTTTGTTCCTGGTCGGAGTTGGAAGGGTTTGCAGAATTATGTGGGGCCGGGCTAAGAACAGGTGACGCTGATTGATGAAGGGAAGGAGGAGGAAAGTTGACGTGGGGAGTAATGGCTGCGGGGAGAATAATTCCATGGTCGGGAGGCGGGTCTTCATTGATAGGTTCCACATCAGCTGAGGTGGCCAACCGCTCATCCTCTGGCGGTTGCGAATTAATATCACCCGTATGTCCTTAGTGTTTGCAGATTGAACAGTACTTTGGGATGTGTTCGTACTCAATTTTCTGAGAGATTGTCCTTCCATTAGGCAAATTTATACGTACCATTGGAGGTAGGGGTTTACTCGCGTCTACCTCAACGAAGACTCGAGCAGTGCTGGGTCTAGTGAATTCCTCTGTGGCCCGATCAATTTTGAGAGGGGTACCAATCCCAAGAACAATTGAGAAAAGCGCATTTTTGGCAAACAGCTGATGAGGAAGAAAAAAAAAAAAAAATATATATATATATATATATATATATATATATATATATATATATATATATATATACATTCACATACATATCTATATATAAATACATACACATACCTAATTATATAGACACACACACTCACACAAACATACACCACCACCACCATCCTCTCACAAACACACACCACTCTCTCACACAAACACCACCACCACTCTCTCACAAACACAAATACATATATATAATACATACACATATATATATACATATATATACACTCTAATGAAGAAAACCCCAATAAATCCTAAAACTAGATTTTAGGAGAAACCTATAAATCTATGGTCAAAGTGTGGAGAATCATCTCCTCCACACTTATTGTGAAGGACATAAAGGCTAAAGAGAAATAAATGGGGTTTTAATGCATACCTAGAATTTGTTCCTTTGGAGAAGAAAGAGCTTTGAAAGAAGGAAATGGAGAGAGAAAGAGTTTACTTGGTTGTGAAGAAAAGAGGAGGGGGAGTGGTCTTCTTGGCCGGCCGGGGGGGGGGGGGGGGGGGGGGGGGGCTTAGTTGGTTTGGGTGTGGATCCACTAAGCCTCCAACCCATTAGACTTGGTTTAGGTTGGTTCGGGTTTGGTTCGGTTCGTTTCGGTTTAATTCTAATTAACTTATTAAGCCTCTAAAATGACTAATTAAGCCATGGAAGTAGGGTTTATGGTTTCTAGCCTAGTTAGGATGGCATGTGGACCAAGCCCAGCTAGTATGTGGGTCCCACTAGTGTCCAGGCTACCCGGGTCTCCAACTTAAGTCCAAATTGGATAAAATTCAAACTAAATCAAATAAATCCCTAAAAATCATATAAAATCAAATAAAATTCCTAAAAATTATAAAACTTGGAAAATGACGAAAATACTCCTAATTCGAAAACTGGGGGTGACACGATCCGGGTGTTTCCCAGGGGACCCATTCTCTCATTAATTAATGGCTATTATCGCCTGGAATGTGAGGGAGGCGTGTTCGCTAGGGAGGTGGAGAGAGATTTGTGGGGTTCTTCACAGAGAGAAATGCGACATTTTTGTTCTATTAGAATCTAAGATCAAAGGTGAAAAGACTCTTGCTCGGCGGACCCCATCTCATTGGGCCCAACTGCACAACCTGGCTCTGTGTGACATGGCCAGTATTTGGGTTCGATGGAACTCGAAGAGCTGGGATGGTGACTTGATCTTGAAGACGGAGCAGTTGATTGCCATCTCCTTCTCGAACAAGGGTGGTTTTTGGTTCTTGCTGGGGGCGGTTTACGGCCACAACGACAGAAGGAGACGGGAGTCCCTGTGGAGCGACATCTCCCGTGTTGCCGCTGCTGCAAATTCGTCGTCCCTTCCACTCTTCTGATCGGGGACTTTAATGCCCTTCTGCACCAAGGGGAGAAGGTGGGCGGTCGTCCAGTTTCAGACTCTATCCTATATGATTTACAGAGATGCCTCCTCCAGGCGGGGCTCCAGGGATTGTCACGCTCAGGCTTCACCTGGACTTGGCATAACAAAGCAATCCGGAACAGGGTTGCATGCCAGCTTGATCGAGCCCTGAGCAATGGGGTTATTCCATATTCTATACAAGCATACAAGATGGTATTATTCCCTTAGCTAGGTGCGTTGAGTCATTTATTAGCATGCACGGTGTTATCGCCTAGCGATTCTAGCATTAGTGTGCGTATTGTTATGTGTCTAGGCTAAGCAAAGACGGGTTCATCGGAGCCACCCACCTTAGCGATGTTCGCATCGGCCGAGCGATACTCCGAGCGCGCCTTTGAAAGTCTAAGTCGGGATTCATCTTTGACGGGCCAATGTAAGCCTTGCATCGATTCTTCATCAGGTCGATGCCAACTCTTCGGGTCGACGGCTCGTTTGAGTCGTTGCACTTACCGTTTGAATCGGCGTTCCGCTAGGACGGAGCGGGTCATTACATAATACACCACTCAAAACAAGTCTCGTCCTCGAGACTTCCTGAGTGCAGGTCATCCTACCGTTCCCTAACTCATGTCATGTGCGTATCTTAGACAATCCCTACCGAATGACTTTATCGCTCATTTTAGAGTTGATGGTACTTATTCAATTGTCGTGTTTCTTCGACTTGGTTGCTATTTCTTCGTGTCATGGGACTGAAATGGTCGCACGAGGTGCGTTGTAATTTATCTAACTCGAGAGTCGTAAGCTGAGGCAAACTCACTTTCGTTTATGCGCATCTCAACACCCACTTGCAGCTGCATTCGAGTTCATCATATCGCTGAGTGGGGACTGTGCACATATTCAAGGCATCCTCCGAATACGTACATTTCAACCAAGTTTAGCGATTAGCGAAGTCGGACAAGCTACTCGTGATAGTTTTGATTTGCCGATCGTTTCACTAACTTCGATTTAAAACCGAACTCACGTGCATCTCACTATCGTTTATCTTGATCCTCGAAATGATCCGATTCGTTTCTCAAGCGTTCTTGTCTACGAAATCAATACGATTTCTTCTTCTTAGCGGAGTCGACCAAGTCTTAAGTACTTTCCGTCCGATTCAAGACCAAGTATTGCACTATCATCGAGTACGTCTTCCTATCAATGATTCAATTCGTTATCCCAACTTTACTTGCGCATCATCCATTCCTATCATTCGCTTTGTTTGGGGCCAATCTCGTCGTCGTTCACGTACACTCCATGTTCCCCGTCCTACTCTAAGCCTTGCTGCCCCAAGTCTATCGTCCGTCCAGACAATACTGTAAGGTCAATCGCACAAGTTCAATCACTCGGCATAGGGTCGTCCGCCTATCCGCTAGGTCATCTCACAGGGTCATAGTTACAAGTCAAGTCCGTGGCTTATCGTGCAAGGCCGCTGCACGAAGCTCACCCCAAATCCTATGGTCAAACCATTTGTTTGTTTGTACGGGAGTTTCTACCCAAGTTCGTTTCGCTCAAATTTCTAAACATCAAGCATCGTTCACCCTATTCGCATCAACACATTCTCCGCTCCAAGTTCAAGCTCGTTTAGGAAAGTCATCCTACGATAGGTTATCCTCAATCAAATCCTTGACATGTCAATATCGTGCGTCCGCAATAACAATTATCGTAGTCTATCTCTTCAAGTATGTTTGATACAATCCACCTATCCATCCTATCCAATTCACGTAGTCGATCACAAGGTCGTCTAGCCTTGCAATATGTCGCATCCCGATCTCATGCAAGTCTGATTATCCACGGCGGACATGAATCACCATGTCAACATTCCCGCGAAATAATCGTCCTCATCGGGACGTAACTCTTGCGTTGAGTCTAGACTTACTCATTTTCGATACGCGGATTGGGTCTACTCAATCCTCAAGTTTTTCTTATTCTTCAATCGCAAGTCCTAACAATCCTCGAATTTACCATCGCTTCAAACCACAAGTCGAAGCAATCAAAATTGCCATGTCATGATATTCTGAGTTCGATCATTCCCGCTGGACATGAATCACCATGCCAACGCTCACGCGGAACGATCGTCCCAAATCCGACGTGACGCATGTGCGAGGCTGGAGTTGCGCTCGCGCAAGACAAGATTGTTGTCGTTGTGGTTATCACAAAACCATCAAGTCACTTCTCTTCTTCATTCCAAACATATCTCCAACATAGCATCCTTCAAAACAATAACTTCTAACACGATCATCATTCATCGAATCGGAGTACCCCCGAGTTATCGTACATCGATCTTTGATACGCCTCAATACCATCGATGATGTACATAACCTGACGATCTTCCTTTTGCAACGAATTTCGAGTCGTGCAACTTAATTTTCTCAATTCACATTGTCTCGTGCAAACTCTTCATTGAGCAACATCTATTCCAATTCTTTAGTCATTCTCGTATCTCCACTCAACGTTTCCCATGCACGCTATCTTCCGATCGTGCTATCTTCGATCTCGTCTTGAGTATTTCGTCTTAACTCAAGTTTCAATCCATTCGACTAATTTTAAAATCGCATGTACGATTCGCTACGTTTTCTCGACCAACACACCCATTTACTTTATCGTTTCGAATCTCCATTCAATCGTTTCGTAATTCGCACTACGCATTCTTGATTCGTCCGAACGATATTTCGTTTGAGACTCTCAAAGTCGCAACCAACTAAGCGTTACTCGTTCTAAGGCTTTGCGCGATATCATCGCTTGCTGACGTATTCGTTCTATCCGTAAATCCTTTAGTCTCGCTCGAACAATTTCTATGTCGTCCATACACCACTCAGGGTTCGAGCCACTCGACTAGTCGTCGACACTCGCTCTTATTCTTCTTCGAAGCTATCACATACACCACTCGGGGTCAAGTCACTCTACAAATCCTCAAAAGGTCATTTGATTCCCAATCGATATGTTCAATTGCGCGCTCGCCCGTTCCTCAAAGTCTAAGAACCACTTCTCATGTTCGCTTTCGTCAGCGCAAGGTTATTCGAGCATGCACTGCGTTTGCTAACTCTTAGCATTAGTTTTCTCTCAACTCAAGTCCGTCGTGGTTTGGCACAAAGGCCTTCACCTATCGATCCCGTTCAACCGAGTACTTGTACGAGCTTTTGAAAGTATTAGACTTATTGTATGGAACATCCCAAGGCACCACGAGAGAGATCGTACACTTCTTTTGTTTCAAAACGAGCTTTCAAAACTGAGAGAATCGAAATGAAGTTCAAGGACATAAAGCCGTGCTCTGATACCAATCTGTCATGTCCCGCTCCCGCAGGAGCGACCGTCCTCGCTAAGGCGTGATGCCGCACGGGCCTAGGTTGCGCCCGTGCAAGGCTAAGTCCATAAACGGCCGATTTGAGCTAGGCCAAAGAGTCGCACAGAGTGTTCCCATTTGCAGCGGAAAGTAAATAAACACAAATTGAAGCGAATTCAAACTCTTTATTGACATTCAAGAAGTTTACAAGCGGCGTTAGGCCGAGATTACAAATCGCTCAAGCTCTCTCTCTCTCCCTGTATATGGTGCTTCAGCTCCTTGCAACGTCCTAAGGCTCCAGAGTTAGCTTCGCGCCTTAGCACGTTCGAGGGAAGCTCCGCACCCGCTGACGTCTCCTGCTTCCTGCAAGCAATCTGTGGGGTTATCAATACATTGTTATGCACTGGTGGGGAGGCTAGCTCGCCCACAATGCTATCATTACCAAACACGTTCGATTTACTTCTGTGCACCGTCTATCATTCATTGTCTTTCTAATCATTTCTTAGGGTCAGTTTCATGGCACATTTCTCGACCTATCTCGTGTTGCCGAATTCAAGTGTTTGCATGGAAATACATGCACGACTTACCCATACTTACCGTCCGGCCTTCCCTGTCCAAAGTAAACCAAGTTAGTCAACAATTCATATAAACTTTCAATGTCGAGTGCGTGTCCCTGCATCAGGTCCTAGCGCGACGTAGGCGTGTTTTCTAACTCGATTTCACGAAGTACTCTTTATCCTTTGGTGTGTTACATTTCAAGCCTGTTCAGAAGGCACTTCATTTAGTTAACTTAGACTACTTTGTTTCAATGCAAGGACTTGCACGTGGATTGCCACCAGTAAAGCCAACTAAATCTATATGTACCGGTCGCTGGCACCACAAGCCATTTTGGACCCTTTCTCCCTTGGTATTTCTCAACTATCATAGGGTGCGGGCTGGACACACCCCGTTAGTCTCTTGAAATACCCCGCACTTACGTCTCCTGGGTGGCCAAGCCCGCACCCAAGCAGCCCGTAAGCCCCTTTGATTCCGCCTAGGCCGGCCACGATCCTCCCTTTGATCATGCCGCGGAATCCCTTATGTCTCCTACCTCCCGTATACGAGGGGATTGTCCACGACCATTTCGTATTGTTTGTCATTTTAACTCAACGGCCGTCTCCGAGCCGTAGGCTAACCCTTAGCCATAATGCGTTATCGACCAGGTTGGCGTCCGTGCAGTGCGGGTAGCGAGCCCCGTTGCACGTGCCCGTCATACCTGTCGCTAACCATTCCTTTCTTATCTTTTATTCATTCTTTCTTTTCTTTATTTTCACTTGTCCGTTCGTTCATTGATTCATTCACACATTCATTCATTCATTCGTTGATTCATTCATTCACTTATTTGTTCATTCTTTCATTCATACATTATGCAACTCTCCGTGCGGGAGTCGCCTTGACGACCCATCAGTCCCGAAGTCTTTCAATGTTGCTATATTCTACTCGGAACGACTATGTCGATAGTCTTCCATTTTATTGTTGTAAACCATTCATTCTTTTTCATTGTTGAACGCATAAGGGACTTGAACGTAAGCTTGTGCCTTAGCACGAGCGTGGAGCGCGGTGCGAGAGTTCTCACATTTTTCATGTTCTTTTCCATATTCTATACAAGCATACAAGATGGGATTATTCCCTTAGCTAGGTGCGTTGAGTCATTTATTAGCATGCGCGATGTTATCGCCTAGCGATTCTAGCATTAGTGTCCGTATTGTTATGTGTCTAGGCTAAGCAAAGACGAGTTCATCGGAGCCACCCACCTTAGCGATGTTCGCATCGGCCGAGCGATACTCCGAGCGCGCCTTTGAAAGTCTAAGTCGGGATTCATCTTTGACGGGCCAATGTAAGCCTTGCATCGATTCTTCATCAGGTCGATGCCAACTCTTCGGGTCGACGGCTCGTTTGAGTCGTTGCACTTACCGTTTGAATCGGCGTTCCGCTAGGACGGAGCGGGTCATTACAGTATGGGAATAGCATTCTTCTTGCCCCTGTTACTTTGGAGGAGGTGGAATCAATTGTCAAGTTGGCGGATCCCAACAAGGCTTCCGGACCGGATGGTTTTAACAGTGGGTTCTACAAACGCCACTAGGACATTCTGAAGTATCAGGTCTTGGAGGTGGTGCAGAAATTCTTCACCAAAGGAAAGCTTCTGAAAGAGCTGAACCACACTTTCCTGACCTTGGTGCCAAAGGAGGGAGCGACAGCATTGGCGGATTTCAGACCTATTGCGTGCTGTAATTATCTTTATAAGATAATTACGTACCTTATGTGCCGGCAGATAGAGGGGATCATGCAGGACTTGGTATCTCCGAATCAGGTTGCGTTCATCAAGGGGAGATCGATCGCTGAGCACAGCCTCCTGGCTCATGAGATGGTGAGGGGCTTTAGCAAACCCGGAGGGAAGAAAGCATGTGTGAAATTGGACCTGAGGAAGGCGTATGACATGGTCAATCGGGACTTTCTCTGTCATCTGATGATTGCCATGGATTTCGCGGACCACTGGGTTGCATTGATCCGGGAGTGCATCATGTCCCCCACTTTCTCTGTCCTCATTCAGGACATTCCTTATGGGTACTTCCAGAGCAATCGTGGGCTTAGACAAGGTGATCCCCTGTCCCTTTACCTGTTCACGCTTGTTATGGAATACTTCACATGTCTGATGGACCTGGCAGTGCACCGTGGGAGGCTGGTCCCATTGTTTCGGAGGGTGGATCCCCCAGTTATCCACCTTATATATGCAGATGATCTCTTGGTGTTCATCCAGCCATCGACGGAGGGTATGCAGACGCTTGCGGAGATTATAAGAGAGTTGAATTCCCTCTCGGGCCTTCGGATGAACAGAGAAAAGAGCAGGGTGTACTTCAGCTCCTTATGTCCCCAGAAGGAGGAGCGGGCCGATATGCTGGGAATCGAGAGGAGTGATCTTCCGGTGCGATATTTAGGAGTGCCTCTCACAGTCAACTATGCGTGGGATCAGGACTGCCATAGTCTGGTGGAGTACGTCCAGAGGAGAGTGGAAGGTTGGTAAGCCGCCGGATTGTCATTTGGAGGACGCATCGAGTTGGTCAGATCGGTGATTTCGGCTGTGACTCATTTCTGGCTGCAATCCATCCTCCTCCCTGTTGCCACTGTTAGGAAAGTGGAACGGATCTGTGCAGATTTCATTTGGAGGGGAGGTATGCATGCGATATCCTGGAAGCAGCTTTGTCGACCCAGGAAGGAGGGAGGAGTGGGGCTCAAGCCGTTGCTGGAGATTATGGAGGTCTCCGCGCTTAAGCTGGCATAGAGATTCATCAACGGGGGGTCTCTCTGGGCTGAATGGATGCACAGCAGATACGTGAAGCAGGGCAACTTTTGGACGTGTGCTACTGACAACAATCACTCAGTCACTTTCAAGACTGTCTTGCGACACAGGGGGTTCTCAAATCTGCAATCCGGAAGGTCATGAAAGATGGGTCTGGAACGGACCTCTGGCGGGATCCTTGGATAGATCGGCTTTCGCTATTGGACATCAAGGGAGCCCCGACACATCAGGAGGACAGGCGTGGTCTGACGTGCAGTCGTATCATTCGCGACGGGGAGTGGAGGCCGGAGTCTTATCGGTTTACCGAGGAGCTGGGTGGGATCATTAGTACTATTGCCATCGATCTGGACTTGTCTGCTGATCGGTGGATTTGGGAGCCGACAGGAGTAACTCCGAGACCCGGGGAGTTCCAATTCCGGAGCTGCTACAACCTCATCCGGCGCACCTTTCCTCAGAGTTCTGACTACGAGTTCATATGGTGCAAGGGACTGGTCAGAAAGATGCAGCTTTGTGTCTACAAGCTTCTACTGGGACGTCTTTTGACTAGGGATCGTCTGAGTTCGTTTGGAGTGCCGGTTCCAGATCCCAAGTGTGTGCTTTGCAGTCTGGAGCATGAATCTATAGGGCACATTTTCTTCGAGTGTGCCCTGGCATGGCAGATCTGGTCTGAGCAGAGTAGAGCGTTGGGAGGGTGTGACTCCGGGAAGGGAATTGGGGACATCATCACTGTGCTCCGGGATAGCAGGGGCCGAGGACAGGACTGGTTCCGGACCGCCAGAGTTCGACTGGCTGCTTCAGTTTGGCATATATGGCGGGAACGAAACCGTCGGATATTTGAGGGGCTGGTCACCCCTCCGGTAGGCATTCTCTATAACATCGAGTTTGATGTAAATGCTATGGGGAATTGATGAGTGGGAGTCCCACTTTGATTGTATGTTGTAAGATTATTGCATTGCTTTTGGAATAAAATTTACCTTTTTTCCAAAATATATATATATATATATATATATATATATATATATATTCAAGTACTTCTAGCTCAAGTGGTAGGAGTAGGAGACATCGTCCCCATAGGTCTTGGGTTCAAGCCTTGGAAGAAGCAATTAATTTTCCATGTGGTAGTAGGAATTAAGTGGTGCAGCTGGAGCGGGCCGGATGGGGAGCAGCGGGCCGGACGTGGAGCAGCAGGATAGGCGGGCAGGGAGTGGAGCAGTGGGCCTTCGGCTAATTATTGTTGCAATTACCCTATATATAAGGTTGTGAAAAGCGCTAGGCGCTAGTCGGACGGGCACCCGCCGCCTAGCGCCTAGGCCGCCTCGATCTAGGCGGTTCAAAAATAAATAAAATAAATCCTAAAATCCCACTGAAAATTGTAGAAAAAGTCCATAAAATTTCAAAATATACATAGTCGGGCATCGAGGGGCCTAGGCGGGTATCGGGCGGGCACTAGGCACCTAGTGCCTAAGCGGCGCCTAGACCGCCTTTTAGAACAATGTGTGTGTGTGTGTGTGTGTGTGTGTGTGTGTGTATATATATATAAGATTGCGTATATTTTGAACCTCCCTAGGCCTTGCATAAGAGGGAGCCTCGTGACACTGTGACGCCCTTTCTTACACTTATTTTTATATCTGACATTTTAAAATCTCCCGACGTGTCCCCGACATTAAGAAATTCAATCCAACATGAACCTGACATAAGACGTCTATAACCTTTTTTAATTAAAGTAGTGTCTTTTGCCTATAATGGGACCATTTGGTTTCCACTGGATGATTCCAACCTTGTTGGAGTAAAGCCTGATCCAGTTTGAGATCGAGGACTTATATTTGGACCTATAAACAACCATTACCAAGTCTTCTGCCTTGTGTATACTGCTTGTTCTGAATTGAGTAGGTTATGAGGTCTGATCTTATAGATTAGTAGGTACTCAATTTCAGGAAAGCATCTTATCTGAAAATTATATCCAACATAGACCTTGGTTACTGGAAGCTAATAATCCTGACTTATTTAACCAATGGTATGCTCTAATTCGGTTAAAGATGTTAACCATATTATTTTCTTGCTTGGTTTGCTGCATTATTGAAAAGTTTGTGATGTGTAATTAACTCTAACTGCTCATATTTTGGGAGATTTTACTCGATACACTTTCTTATTGCTGTTTGTTTGCCACGTAATTTTGACATCTTATAGGCAGATATTCATCTATGATGGTTCTTAATTGAGTGTTATGTGCTTTGTTTCAATCTTTTCTTTCTTGCTTGCTCTTGAACAAAGGAGCACATACGTCATTGCAAAATATTTAAATCATCCCAACCCACACATACCGACTATTTGTACTAATTAATTATGAAAAGATATCTCTCTCTCTGTGCAGCACATCAGATTGGTAATGTGGAATGTGGGAATTGTTCACTATTGCTGATGTACCCGTATGGTGCTCCTTCTGTTAAATGTTCTGCCTGTGCTTGGGTGACAAGAATTGGGGTAAGAATTTATATTTTTTACTATTATGAAAAAGATCGACTTATTGTAGCTTTTGTATAGAAATCAAGTCCAACTTCTTAAATTCGTTTACAATCATTATCGAAAGCACCTGTATTCAAGCACTAAATGCTCATTTTATTAAAGTTCTGTCGACTAGATAGTTAATGTAGATCTCTTAATTAAGACCAAGATAGAAGGAGAGTCTGTCGTAGCTTAGGTTGGTTATGTTAAAACAGGCAGGATATAACACGTGGTTTGTGTAACAGTTTGCACTATGCTGACCCCAAAGGATGGACAAGGTTGGATTTGTTGCACAAGGATCAGCTTTCTCTTATAGGACACTTTAGTGTGAAATTTCACAGAAGAAAATTCACATTATAAATTGGTATTAACATGTGATCAAGAAACAACTGCATCTTGCACATGCTACCGGTCTGTTTTGAGACTCCGATGAAATTATTGGATGAAAGTAGCCTGTGCAGGTTGTCATTTCATCTCTACAACTATGATTTATCATAGGGAGCCTTCCTCTAAATGACCTACTGTTCTCCATTGCATTTATATCTACTTCTAGATGTAAATGGTCTTTCACCAATACATCTCTGGTGACAAATAGGATGCTGATGATATGGAATCTGGTCTAGTTTGTGGCCAATGGTTATGGCTACCTGCTATATAACAATAGGTTTTAGAGTACTCACAGTCATAGCATCAATGGTGGTTATCAGTTCTACCACCGTATATTTGTTCATTCTTTGTCTGTTTCCTGGTAGAATGATCTTCTTAGTGATGAAATGAATAAACGCATGGAGTTACCAAAAAGTGCATTATTTGGTCGAAAAGCTCTCTTTAACATGTATATTAAGGACGAGGTTGATATATTACTCGAGAAGAAAAGTCTGTGCATGTCACGTAGAAAAATATGCTGCTCCATCTTTCTAAATACAACTAGGGATGACCTGAAGAGTTACCGGTTCATCATCCCCTCTCCTGTTTGCACCAAGAGGTCCTGCATCTGCCTCATGCCCCGTTATAATCAGCAACGGTTTGATCATGGTACCTGTTGACACTTAAAAAAGACAATTTCCACAATCTGTCTGCCTTTTTTATCCGCCAGGCTCCTGTAAGTCCCCAAAGGGGTAAAATGGTCGTTTGGACGGTGGACCCCAATGGACTCATCCAAGCTCAAATGTGTCACACGTCTAAGATTGGCTAATTTTTCCACACGTGCATGGTTTGTTAAGCCTAGACGGTAGCTGCTTCAAACAAGCCAGTCTCTCTTACACCTAGTCTCGCCAAACTGCTAGCCTCGCTTACAGGGTAGCCATGCCAAACATGCTAGCCTCACCAGATTGCTAGTCTTGCAGTATAGACGACGGTTTTAGATTATCCTACGAACGGGATTTTAGGGGATGTCCACTCTAGGCTAACAACCCCCATGATTATTATGGATGGTTATTGTCATATAATAGGTCATTATACCCGTAATCTCAAATTAAATGGGACATTAAAAGTATCCAACATGTTCTAGCCTCGCTTCTTGAGACTAATACCCTCACATACAACTTCTATCCTCGTCGAACAAGGCTAACGCAGTAGTTAATACCACGAACGGGATTATAGGGGACAATGCACCCCTGGTGGTGCTATAAATAGCCCCTGAGGGGCTAAACGGGGG
Source organism: Iris pallida (assembly GCA_029216955.1). Classification (NCBI taxonomy): domain Eukaryota; kingdom Viridiplantae; phylum Streptophyta; class Magnoliopsida; order Asparagales; family Iridaceae; genus Iris; species Iris pallida. The sequence goes on along the minus strand of JANAVB010002393.1, from coordinate 10,519,046 downwards.
TCTTCTGGGCGCAGAAAGACCCCGAGATGTTTCTCTTTCTCTGTTTGGAGCATTCCTCAATATAGTTATTCCATTGGTATTTGGTTCCTTCTTTCAAGAGATTTTTGTAGGGTATTTATCATCATTAGCCTTGCGGCTTCTTATTAGCTCAACCAGCTCCCTACTTAATAGTCTTTGCGACAGCCAGAGTGCAATCCATCTTGGAAAGACACCGACGTTGCATAGTCGGTTCAAATATATTGAAACTCGGTATCATTGGATACGAGATGTGCTTGAGAAGAAGGTCACACGGAGGACAACGGAGTAGATATGCTCATGAAGGTTCTACCAAGGGAAAAGTTCGAGTATTACAGGGGGGTCGTCGGTATGACGAGCTCCTCCACCTAGTTGGGAAGTGGGAGATGTGTTGGAGATTGGGTGGGGTTCCCAACCTATGTGGAGAACACTCCAAAGTACGACGAGCACCATCCGTGGGTCGAAGAAACTCTGGGTGCTGAAGGAGATATGCCACGGACTGGCCGAGTTCGGTCTGAATTCAGTCATGTCGAGTTCGGTCCGAACTCAGCCCAATCCTAACAGACCTTTCTTACCCTTGGCCAACCAAGTTCGGTCCAAACTCTGTCAGAATTGGACAGAACATTTTGCAGCGGTTAAACTAAACTTGGACTGAGTTTAGTTCAGTTGGGTTGTACAAGTTTTGGGAGTGTTTTATGGACTGTTGGATCAAATCAATGGTCCACATTGACTACGAATATGAGGGGATATATATAGGTATTTCCTAAACCCTAAAATGATGCCGATCTAATCTATCATAGAGGAGATGAAAGCTTTACAACTTTTGGAGAGAGAAAGGAGATTGAAGGCTACATTGAAGCAAAGGCACTTTCGGGTGATTTTTCTTGTTGTCTTTGTTCTTTTGGGAGTCTGTAATCAGTTTTTTTTTTTATCTTCCAAGTAGCTGTGGTGATCCGTTTGGATCGGTGAGAAGTCTGTAAGGAGTCGTGTGTACTTTCTTAATCCATTAGTAATGGCTTTTCAATGTTGGACTCCGATCATCCCGTAGTTTTTTGCGCAAGGGTTTTCCACGTCCAAATCGTTGTGTTTGTGTTGTTTGGCTTTGTGTGATATTGGCTATTTGGTTTATGCGTTTTACTTCGATTCTCTCGCATTCTTATTGGTTTGGGATAACGGTTTCCGCGTTTCGTTCCCAACAAGGAGAAGATATGTATTAGTCATGGTGGAGAATGAGGATGAATAATTAGACTAACAATAGAGGAGAATGAGGTGTAAGTGGTTTATTTTGCGAATTGGCTTTTGAGACGAAGGAGAATTTTGAGTTAAATTAGATGGGGTTATACGTAGAAATTGGTAAGGTTATATTGTAAGGTGAAACTGTTTAGAAAGTATATTCTGAGGGTACTTGTTATTAGATATGAATAAATTTCTTTCATACTTCAATGGAGACTGTCATTTTCAAACACATTTGGAGGATCTAAATCAAAGCTATCACACAAAATAAAGAAATACTCCAAAAGTATGTTTTTCGTTACACTAATGTAAATAGTTTAGGGAGAAATGTATTGTTCTTTCTCATTTATACTAAAATGTTATTTTGCTTGTTCAGTAACTGTATTGAAATTCCAAATACTGTTTCTTAACTCAAGATAATACGAGGTCCCACCCTATCTGTTTTCACGTTTACGTAGCTACTGCACATTTACCTCAATTCCACGACATAAATTTCTTGGTAAGTCGTGATATTTGACAAGTTTGATATGTTAATGAAGAAAGATATCTCATGTAGTTCCACGACATAAATTTCTTGGTAAGTCGTGATATTTGACAAGTTTGATATGTTAATGAAGAAAGATATCTCATGTAGCTTCACTTGTGTAGGCACATAATATCCGCCCTCCGCTTTCTGTACAGCAAGGTCAACCTTACCCGCCTCCTAATCCTGTACACTAGAGCCATGTTGTGTATGTGTACAGTCTGGATATGCAAGCATCTTCGGCGAGGTCAATCTCCATATACTTTGGCAGCAGCATGTTGTGAGGAACTTCGAAGTTGTTACCATCCAAATGAATAATTTCTCAGGTTACAGGTTCAAGGATCAGTACAGAGATGAGGGAGAGGGAACTTCTAAATTAACGTGGAATGTCATCCTTAATGTTTGCAAGGTTGGTACTAGAGTTATTGATGTTTATAACCAAAAGAATTTTCACATGTAAATTTATATGCAAGTTTGTTTATATACAAACTGAGCTGAATGTTTCGTTTGAACCTCAGAAATCTAGTTTCAACTTATTGAACATAGCCTTCAGCAAATGAGTGGAATGGGAAACATTTGATTTAACACCATTACTCAAAGACCAAAGATTCATGGGGCAGTAAAATCATTGAACCCCTCCACATCTTTTTTCTTTTTTCTTTCTGTCATCCATTTGCTTCTCTAATTTGTACTAGGTTCCTACGAGGGGCCGTTTGGATAGCAGTAACTCATCGAAAGTGTGAAAGTGACACTTGCAGCATGTTGACTTACAGTGCACTTGCAACATATATGACTTTTTAAAATGTGTTTGGATAAGTATTTTTGTCCTCCGCAAGTGAGGAGGATGACTTTCAGTGTTTGGATGCCATCACGGGTAAGTGATATAATTATCAATTTAATTATCAAACAATCCCACAGTTATATAGTTACTAATTTAATTACCAAACAACTATCCAAAATAAAAATAAAAAATGGACTAAGAAAAAGTATCTCGAGCTAACCACGTGGAGCTTTCAATTTTTCTCTCTTTCTCATGTCTCTCACGCTCTCAATTTTTTTTCCATTCCAGTACAGGCAGAGCGGCCTCGCAGCTGCCTTGATCTTGTTGGAGCTAATCTCCTCCAGATCCGGGCATGGCCTCGTCGTCTGTGTTGTCGCCATCGACTTCGTTGTCCACGTCGTCGCCAACTTGCCGAGGCTGTCGTCGAGAGACATCGATAGCACCGGCCGGTCTATATGACCGGCGTCGTGTCGATGAACTGGTCATGTGGCTCGTCGAGCTCATCGTGGTGGCTGCGTGTCATGTCCCATAACCAGAATACTGAAAAATATGATGGACTAGGCCACCTACGTTTACCAAAGTACTCCAATACGTCGAGATACGGTCAAAGTTGTAAAGACGTGAGGGTTATTGCTATAAACCAAAAGTCAAATCCTATATTAAGCAATCATTGGTATCTCAATCACAGGCAAATATATAAAGTAAAAAAATGATCATCGTACATAAAAAATAATAAATTGTTCCAAACTATAATATATAGATGGCCATGAAACTAGTAATACAAAATGAAGAACTAGCAAAAGTATAAGTTATATACATATCATGTTATGTCTGTAGGCTAAATGTCAATGTCCAAAACACGAGCTAAACACGTGTTTGGTCGCTAAACGCCACAAAAAGAATAAATACAGATATTAGTGGGCGTAGGAAAGTAAAATCCACTCAGGTACTTTGGTGCTTTGGGTGGTCACCATTGAGCGGAAGGTACGAAAGATACTTCAATTATGCTACCAGATTTGGCCAAACAAAACTGTAGGGTGAGACACCCAGATAGCAAGTACTACAAAGGAAACCAACTAATAAACTAAAACCAGCATGCATCATAACAAAGACTGAAGAAAAGACGATAAGCATAACATGAATAAAGTAAGGTGCACCAGAAAATATGAAAGAAAACTGGAAACATGTATGCATGTATAGGATCATGGAAAATAAACTAGAATAATATGTAGTACAAGATCAAGAATCATGGCAATCAGTAAACATGTACAGGAATCGACAATACTGGATAATACAAGACATGACATGACTGAACTCCATCCATCAATCTCGACCCAACAATCATTAAGGCTTGATACATTATCTAACTAAGATTATCACAATACTAATTACCAATATATGTAGTTTGAGAATTTTATCAGTTATCTGTCCTATAGTCTCCCCAAATTATCCAGGCCCAAGCTATTGGACCAAACTGGTCACATCGAACCTGATTAATAATCGACAAAATAATAATCTGATATGACTAAATACGGCACACGATCGATACATCGCTGCTACATCACTGAAGATCGCTACATCACTGAAGCCGGAACTTTGTTTGGATTCAAGAAAGTATGTTTGAGTCTGTAATCTTTTGTTTTTTGAGTCTAGGAAATTGTAAATCGAGTCGTACTTGGCAAACAGAGAATTCCATATTTCCTTCCCCTAGTCCACTCAAAAATCAGTCCAAACCCAATCCAAACAGTCCACATACTCAAAATAAAAAAATCCCAAATACAAAATCAAATTAGACCAACATTCTGGAAATCAGCCAGCCGAACTCGGACCGACCTCGGTCAGCCTGATTTGGTCTTCCTGGATAATTGGCCTTCCACTTGACCAGGAGATCAACGTTTGAATTTTTGAACGTTGGGGATTGAACTCTGCCCGGACTCAAACCCTCAAGCATCCTATAAATAGACCACCTCTCCTCTCCATTTTCATCAACTCAATTCATTCTCAATCTTCTCTGTACTTTCATACATTTCCTTCAGAACTCAAATTTTATTTATCTGCAAAGAAATAGCTTCCAACCCTCTGTGTGCCAAGTTCGAGTCGATTAGAAGTTATTCGAATTGTATAAAAGCTTGAAAAATTCCAAGATCATTCTTTCTATAAAAAGGTGTGAAGTCGACGTGCTCTTCAGATCAAAACACGAGTTGTAACAAAGTTGTAAGTCTTCGGATCAAAGCTTGCGTTTCACGAGATAGTGGATTCAACATCGAGCAAGAGTTCTCGGAGCTGGAATGGTCCTCTCAGAGGAAGACCAGTATAAAATCTCGGTGTCATCTGATTGCTCTCAATGCTTTATTTACTTGCAAGTTTTTATATTCCGCATATTTTATTTATTGCTTGTACAGTATTCAGTTATATCCAGACACATATTTTAGTTAGTAAATATTGACATGAACTATATTCACCCTCCTCTATAGTTTCCTTCAATTAGTATCAGAGTGGGTTCTCTGTTACAGGCTTTAAATCCTAAGAGTTTTAACATGGCAACTGTGAAATTCATCTTCAGTAGTGAAGGTCAATCCACAAATAGACCCCCTCTATTTGATGGTACAAAGTACACTTACTGGAAAACACGTATAACTTTTATCTCAGATCACTAGACTTTGACCTCTGGTCAATAGTCGAGGAAGGCTACAAAAAGCCTCCTAGAATTGTTGTTGATGGCAGTCTTATTGAAAAGCCTAAGGATAAGTACACTGATCTAGAAAAGAAGCAGTCTAGTCTTGATGCTAAAACTGTAAATGCTTTATTTTGTGCTTTAGATAGTATTGAGTTTAATAGAGTATCAACATGCACAACTTCACACGAGATATGAAAACTTCTTGAGATAACTCACGAAGATACTTCACAAGTGAAGGAATCTAAGATTAGTAGACTCACTCAGGAATATGAGGCTTTCATAATGAAGCCAAATGAGGCTATTATACAAATGTTTACATGGTTTCTTTACATTATTAATCCTTTTGCTTCACTTGGAAAGATCTAAAGTAATTATAAAAAAATTCGCAAGGTGCTAAAAGGACTCACGAAGAACTGGAAACCAAAAGCAACTACAATCATCGAAGGAAACGATCTTACAACAATGACAAAAGAGACTCTCATAGGAAAATTGATGACACATGAGCTAGACCTCAGGATCTTGAAGAGTCAACTTCCAAAGAAAAGACCATCGCATTCATGGCGCAATGCAAGAAGGAATCAAATGAAGAAACCAAAGACAATGACTCTGATAATGAGGAAGACGTCTTTATGCCAGCAAAGATGAGAGCTGGTTATGGCATATGCATCTAGGACATGCCAACATGAACACTATTGCAAGACTATCATCAAAGAATCTCGTAAGAGGTCTGTCGGACATAACATTAAAAAAAGATATGTTAAGCGCTGAATGTGAAAAGTAAAAGGCTACCAAATCTTCCTTTAAATCTATAAATTTTGTAAGTACCTTCTATTGACAGTACCATTAATGCCCTAAGTTGATATCTTTTTTCAGCACAATTAATAAATATCACTCCAGGAGAATCGAAGGGGTATAGCTCATGATGTTTGACAATCTTCGAAAAGTATCAGTCAAATCAATATTGAAGAACGAGAAATCACTTTTCTCAATAGAGGAGAACTCTTCGTTGATCATTTACCAATGGAAAAATCGTGCTTCCTCTTCTCTAGCGGAACATTTTACATCTCTAGTGAAAAAGTGCTTTCATACCAAGGACTCCAATTTGATGCTTACATAGGCAGACGTGTACAACTGTTAACCCACAATTTTTCCTATGATTAGTTCGTCTCGCAATCACACAAACCACGTGGCATCCTTGCCTTGTTTTGAGAGAATGTGCCTTACTTTGTGTGCAAGAAGTCACACTCACATTCGGTAATTGTCTGAACATAGGACTTGCAAATCCCACTTAGAAGGTTGTTTTCACTGGGCAGTGGTCCTAGCCACAGTTTCTTTCCATTGGATAGCATATTTTTGAGGAAAAATAAAATACTACCTTCAGCTATGTAGGAACGAAATCGTAAAGCATAATACTCTAGAGGGAGGTGAATAGAGTAGACAGCGGAATATTGCTAATTAAAAAACTCGTTAGCAGTTAGATCACAGATATAAAAATAATCACAAAGTAAATGACAGTAATGAAAAAGTGATCAGAAGCCAAACGCAAACACCGAGATTTATACTGGTTTCCCTCTTAAATTATTATCGAAGGAGATGTATCCTTCTTTATTCGAGGAACGAGTACTTATACCCTTGGTAATCTCACCAATTACCAAGTCCTTTGGATGATTAGCCAAGAATCTCATCTCTTTTAGTGTAGTCTCAAGATTGCTAGTTCCGGCTTCTTTGCTTGGAGGTTCATCTGATGCCTGATGTGATGGTTCTGCATCTTTGTGTGAAGGTTTTGCAGTAGCTGTACTTGGTGTGATTATGTCTTCATTGTCATCATCGTCTAAGTGTTGATTTAGCTCATCAAACTTGACATTGTTAGATTCTTCAATGATCATGGTTCTTTTGTTGAAGACTCTGTATCCTTTGCTCTTTGCTGCATAACCTAAAATATACCTTCATCGACCTTTTCATCAAATTTACTCAAACAATCTTTAGTATTAAGAATAAAACATTTACAACCAAAGATCTTGAAATATGAAACATTTGGTGTTCTATCAAACCATAGTTCATAGGGAGTCTTCTTCGATATAGGTCGAATTAGAACCCTATTGAGAATATAGCATGCTGTATTTACAGCTTCAGCCTATAAGTATCTAGGTAGACTAAACTTCTTCTTTTATAAAACTATTTAAAATGCGCTTTTGACATCCATTTGAAATAACTTAAAATTATGAAAACATGCAAATACACATAACAAAAGAATGGATTCTAATCTCGCAACTAGGACATAAGTCTCATCGTAGTCGATACCTTCTTCTTGATTGTATCCTTGAGCTACGAGTCGAGCCTTATTACGAGTCACTAAACCATTCTCGTTCAATTTGTTTCGGAATATCCATCGGGTGCCAATGACCGGATGATCAATAGGCTTGGGAACAAGTTCCCAAACTTGATTCTGTTCGAATTAGTTTAATTCCTCTTGCATAGCATCTAACCAAAAATTATCACTACATGCTTCATCAATATTTTTGGGTTCAAACTGCGAGACAAAAGCAACACAAGAAGCTATATCTTTAACAGATCCTTTGTGTACTTCGCTTGATTTATGAACATCTCATTGTTGGTTTGTTTGATTTGCAGTCCGAGAAAGAATTTCAGCTCTCCCATCATGCTCATTTCAAACTCATTCTGCATACACTTTGAAAATTCTTGACAAAGAGATTCATCAGTAGATCCAAAAATAATATCATCTACATAGACTTGAATCAAAAGAATATTATTATTCAAAGATTTTATAAATAATGTAGTGTCAACATTTTCCTTTGAAAAACCGTTATCAAGTAGAAAAGAGCTTAGACGATCGTACCAAGCACGAGGGGCTTGTTTCAAACCGTATAAGGCTTTCTTCAACTTGAAAACATATTCAAAAAATTTGAAATCAGTAAAACCGGGAGGTTGAGCTACATAAACTTCTAGACCGCACCGTACTGGCAAATCGACTAGAGGATTGTAACTGGCTTGGGATTTGAAAATGTAAGCTTTTGAGAACTCTTTGGAGAAAAATGTAAGCTTTAGAAGAGATTGAAAGTGAATTGGTGATTTGAAATGATCGAAATCCTTCTCTATTTATAGTTTTTCCAAAGACAGAATTCTGACAGAATTCGGTCAGAACTCTGACAGAGCTTTTTGTAACAAACCGCAACTGAAGGGTGACCAAGTTCAAAATCAAACGTTCACATAACGTTCAACTTGGCCGAACTCTGGCCGAGTTCTGCTAGGGTTCTGCTAGTTGATTTTGAGAAAAATTATTTTGGCTTTTTGAAAAGTCCTTCAGAAGCTTTTTGTAAAAAGGATATTTTTCAAAATATAGGTCATTTTTAAAAGGATAGGGTGATTTTGAAAAACGATTTCGGACAGCCTATTTGCCAGTACGACTTAGTGTACAATGTATTTCTAGACTCAATAAAATGAAAAATTATATTGCTTTGAAGGAAATATATTCTGAATGGCAAACAGCTTCAGTCTTGAACATCGTAGATATCCATCGTTGAGCAGTGTCCAAAACGTCGTAGGTAAACATCTGAATTTGCCAGTACGCATAATAAAATCGGCATACCACAATAGGGCTTGGTCGGGAGTTTTGAAGTAAAACTCGTCCGATACACCATCATCCGATTGGACCGGAGAAAAGAGGAAATCCGTATGCGGATCCGAAGACGATGCCTCTTCACTGGCATTGGTCTTCTTCCTCTTGAAAGGATTGAATCCCTTAGGCATTCTATCCCAAAATCTCTAAACCCTAGTTCGTCTCCACCTTCCTTCTTTCAATCCGCGTGGAGATCTTGTTTTCTCTGGTATTACATATTTTTGAATTGATCCATACTTAGATGTTATATCGGCATAGTTTGTCAATTATCAAAATGGGGGAGATTGTTGGCCCATTGGTCATGGTCAAACAAGCTATTCTTCTATAAATAGATGGCTCTTTAAAAATTTCAAATACGACAAATATATATATGGAAGCATACACACACCAGCAAGCTCTTGGTCACTTTGTGTTATTGTATTTTCTAGTTCCCGAAGCCTTGTCAGATCATCAACGAAGTATAGTAATCGCACGCTGATTCGACCTCTAGCGTCCCATCTCTCTAGAATCTCAACTTGACTCAAAATTTTGTATTTATACACTTTTATAAATCGAATTTGAGTTGTAACAAGTTTACAAGTTTTTCTTGAGAGGAGAAGTTATATCACACTTTTCTTTTCTATCCGAAAACAAATGGCGACTTTGATAGGGACTTTTTCCTCCTCCGATGAGAAAGCGATTGTGCAATATGATACTTAGTTGGGAACCTTCACCAACACTTTGGTCATCGAATTTGATCAGCAAAAGTTTGAGAAGATGATCTCGGAGGGCTCTAAAAGCTCATCATGTACACATCGTCACTGGAAGATCTCTCATTAAAATGGCATTACGAAGAATACCTATGCTCCTACTCAAGCATGGTTTCCGCAACCACGTACCACATCTCCTGGCGACGAGTTTGAAGGCAAGGATATTGTAAGACACACCGAGTCTGTCAACGACAATGAGCCAGTAGATTAAATTCTGAGCAAGGCCAAAGTCGAGCCTCAAGCAACAAAGGGGCAACGAAGGTGCAAAAATCAAGATATGATTGTTGATCCTAGCAAGTCGGAAAAGTTTATCGGTGAAAGAAAATAAAATGATAGGTTTTTGGAAAATATACGCTATCAAACGCTACAATTGGTGAAAACTTTGTGATGGAAATATTTTCCATTAAAAAGAACTCAATCAAAACACAACCTAAGTCTACAAAATAAACCATGAAAATGACCCACCGATTTTATGTTTTGGAGTCCATACTCGCCGAATTGCATAACCAACATTGATTAATACTCCTTTGGTACATCCTCGTATCTAATATGTGTCAAATATCAGACACATATTACTTGTAAGTCCGCATGTCTTATATGTGTCAAATATGACACAAACACCTAATAATACAGGACATAGCAAAATTCGTACATTTATACTATCAACTTCGCATACATTAGAAAATTTAAAAAATAGAACATTAATTTAGAACATTCAAAAATTAAAAATCTAGGGTTATAGATCTCACATTAACGAGAAGAAGACTTAGACGATGAGGAGAGGGTTGAGATGAGGTAGAGGAGATGAGGAGAGGGGCTTCTCGTTGTCGCGAGGCTCGATCCGCCAGCTAAGGAGGCCTAAATAGCGTCAATTTGCCGCTTTGTCGGGAGGAGGAGGAGGAGGAGGGAATGTCGTTGCCTGGTCGGGAGGAGGAGGAGGAGGAGGGTGATTGGGAGAAGGAGGATGGAGTTGGGAGGAGACTAAAATTTTGGGTTCGTTTTAGATTGAGAATATGATTGTGTTATTGTTATTGCCGGGAACACCGGGGCACGCTATTCGATGGAAAATACAAAAACTGAAACAGTTGTAAAGACAACGTTTCAAATGCAATTCCTTAAAGAAGGTTTTGCAACAGAGATCCAGAAGGATTCTGCAAATTACGAGATCTAAAAAGATATCGTAATACACGAATAATCTAAAGAGATTTTTGTGATCGTAGCAAACTGGCAGTAGTGCCTTCTAAAAAGAAGATACTGACAGAAATGCTAAAGGCAACAGAAGAATGACAGGCGAGAGATGGAAATGCTGGGGTGAATTATCACCGTTGCTCAAAGCTTTATTCGTCCTCTGCGAACAGCTTCCAGGAACCAGCAAGGTTGACGGAAAACCTTGGAACACTCCTGCTCTTCTGACTCCTCGGAAGACGGCGAACTCCTCTGGCAATGGCTCTACTCTTCTCTCTCTGTTTGAAGTAACATAACCCACGCGTACTAAAAAGTACTAGTGTTTGTGTTAAAGAACACGCTCACTACTCTGTTGTGTTAAAGAACACTTAGAGTTTTTCTCCCTGAAATTCTGATTACTACCACCCTCAGAGAGAGGAGAGAACCTGCATATATAGCCCACGGGGCGGTTGCCAAGCAGTTGCCTGAACTTCAGGGTAGTGGCAGAACCACTCCTGAACGTGCAGCAACTGCTGCAACCGTTCCCGCTCTAATATACAGCCAGCCATACGCACACAGCCCCTTTTACGCACCCTACGCACACTACGTACTCTACGCACACTGCGTACGCTGCGCACACTGCACACTCTATGTACGCTGCGTACGCTGCGCACACTGCGCGTACTGGGCGTACTGGGCTGCGTACTGGGCTGCGTAACTGGGCCAGCGCAACTGGGCTCGCGTAACAGGCTGCGCAACGTGGTCACGCAAGTGGCTCGTACAACGAGCGCAACTTAAGCGCACTATGCGCCTAGCGACGATGCTGACGTGCTAAGTGCAAAGTGCGCCAACAAAACGCCACATTACACCTCATGAGCCCTTGAGCCCGAGTCCGAGTCCGAGTCCGAGCCCGAGTCCGAGTCTGAGCCCGAGCCCGAGTCCGAGTCCGAGTCCGAGTCGCTAAGCCCCAACGGGACTTAGCTCCTATGGAAATAAATTTCCCAAGAGCAAAAAGCATGAATGCTTTAATTGTTAATTTTAGCCTTTTTCCCATTAGAAAAATAATCCCACATGGCAAACCCATGTGCACCTCCACACCACATGTGCATCTCCAATAATAGCAAAGCTAATATATAGAGATACAAACCATTTATTTTTTCCGATGTGGGACTAAACCTTTCTAAAGGAAAAACCAAAAACCCAACAATCTCCCACATATCTCTATATATGGATATAAGTGTTCCCCACAGTAACTGTCCATCATGCATTAGGTGAGATGTCGCTTACGACTTGAATCTTCTCGTATGGGTCAAAAATCAAATTATAATACAAGAATGGACTAAGCCTTGAATTCTGCATCATAGCTGAAATTCTTTCCACTCACATAATGTAGTTACATGTGCTTCTCGCTACATATTAAAGGCCCTGTGCCAGCCTGGTTTAAGTGTATAATTTTGGGTGTCTATAAGTTTACCCTCAAGAGACGGCCTGATATCTCTGTCATACACTATAGGTGAGTTCATTATAAAGAGACATGGCATGAAGCGCTTTGCGCTTCCCTTGCGGTGCTACGCTGCTATGACATGGCTTAAAGCCGAGGCCTTACCCCGTACCGGGAACCTCATCGTAGTGTCATACTACAGTAGCATGAGACAACCGCCTCTTTGTAGTGCCAAACTACCCAGCATGAAGCCTTAGGCTCTTTTGCGGTGTTACGCCGCAACGACATGGCTTGCAAGGCCGAGGCTTTATCCCTAACCGGGTACCTCATGGTGGTGTCGTGCCACTGTAACATGAGGAACTCCTCCTCTTTGTAGTGCTGACTACACCCCTCTTTATATTTAATATACAGCATTAGGCTAACTGCCTATTTGCGGTGCTACGCCGCTGTGACTTGGCCTGCAAAGCCGAGGCTTTATCCTATTCCTGGGCAGCACCCCACATATAGGAACCTCATTGTGGAGTCACCCCACTGTAGCATGGAGTTTCAATCCTTGTAGTGCTGCTCTACCGTGCTTCCTGTTAAGCACTCCAGGCATTCACTCTGCCTGAGAACTCATTAAGGCAATTAAGCCAACCTTCCCACAGGAACCGTTTTCCGCAGAAAACAATAGTAAACAACAGTGGTTATAGGTCCGTAACCTCTCCATGCCCAATAGAACATGTACCCACCGTTCCTGATATTATTCCGATTAGTGGTCCTCCCTTGAACCAAAAGCTAGATGCCTAGTAGATAAATCTTTGAACTATTAGCATAAAACTTTATGGTAGGAATACAAAAATCCAATATCAGAATGCCTTCAAGCCCATTTTACAAGCTGTGTCATTGACCAGCTGGCGCCTGAGGCCCTTGGTGAACGGATCTGCCAGGTTCTCCTGACTCCGAACATCAATCACTGCAATAACACCTCTCTTGATAAGATCGTGTACTGCCCTGTGCTTCAACCGCACAGTTCTCTTCTTCCCGTTGAAGAGGTCATTTGATGCCACCGCCGCAGTCGCCTGGTTGTCGCAGTATATCGGTATCGCCGGTATTTGCGCACCAACCAATGGAAGATCATACATGAGCTCCCGAAGCCATTCTGCTTCCTCGGCTGCGGTATCTAGTGCAAAGAACTCAGATTCCATGGATGACCGCGAGAGCATAGTCTGCTTCTTCGACTTCCACGATATAGCAGCTCCACCCATTGTGAAAATGTATCCACCTGTGGACCTCTCGCTCTCCACCTCTGAGTACCAACTGGCATCACTGAAGCCTTCCACTACCGATGGATCTCCGCTGTAGTACAGTGCATATGTCTGAGTCTTCTTGAGATATCTCATAATCCGTTTCACAGCTTTCCAGTGTTCAGTACCTGGGTTGCTCGTGAAACGACTCAGCATTCCCACGACGAAAGCTATGTCAGGCCTTGTGGCAGTAGTACATACATCAAACTTCCCATTACGCTTGCATACTCCAGCTGCCTGATGCTTTCCCCTGAATTAGGCTTCAGCTTCAGATCACACCTGTACGGCGTATCGATCCCTGGAAGATCCCGATACCCATAACGAGTGATCATTTTCTCAATATAATGAGACTGTGACAGCGCTAGTCCAGTGTCTGTCCGGATGATCTTGATCCCTAAGATCACATCAGCTTCCCCCAAGTCCTTCATACTGAACTTGCTAGAGATAAACTTCTTTGTCTCAGTGACACAGTTAATATCTGTACCTAGGATAAGCATGTCGTCTACGTACAGACAAACGATCACACCTCTTCTATCAGCGAACTTCGTGTAAACACACTTGTCCGTATCGCTGACCATGTAGACATTTGACCTTATAACTTTGTCAAATTTTTTATGCCACATCTTGGGAGCCTGTTTAAGATCGTACAAGGATTTCACCAACTTGCAGACTTTGTCTTCAAGACCCCTGATGACAATCCCTCTGGCTGTTGCATGTAAATCTCTTCGGTCAGCTCGCCATTTAGGAAAGCCGTATTCACATCCATCTGATGTATCACCATCTTATATATTGCTGCGAGAGCAATCAACATTCTGATGGTGGTCATCCGGGCTACTGGAGCATACGTGTAAAATAGTCAATCTCCTGCTTCTGAGAAAACCCCTTGGCTACCAACCTAGCCTTGAACTTGTCAATAGTTCCGTCTGCTTTCATCTTCTTCTTGAAGATCCATTTGGATCCGATGGATTTCGCTCCTTCAAGAAGATCAACCAACACCCAAGTGTTATTTGAGGTGATGGAATCAATCTCATTGTCAATCGCCTCCTTCCAGAAAACTGCGTCTCTGGTCTTCATCGCCTCATCATAGGTAAGCGGATCTGCTTCCACATGATAGGTGACAAAGTCACTTCCGAAGTCCTTCGGCCTCCTCACACGCTTAGCTGACGGCTCAGCTTGTTCTGGTTCAACCGTTGTATCAACAACAACATCTTCTTGGACCACATCTTCATTGAAGACTTCAGTCTCTTGTGCACCCTCATTATTTTTCGGAACATCCGGAAGAACAATATTCTTGTGCCTTGCAAACTTGTCTTCAAAATATTCTGCATCGCAAGATTCAATGATATGATTTGACTCAATATCAAGAAATCTCCGAGCATCACTCTTCTCGGCATACCCCAAGGAGATCGTCTTTGTAGTCCTTGTGCCAAGCTTCTGAATCTTTAGATCTGGAAGCTTGACATACGCCAGACACCCCCACACTCGAATGACATTCAAGTTAGGTCTGACCTTGAACCAGAGTTCATGAGGAGTAATGTCAGAAGTTGCATGAGGCACCCTATTTAGAATAAAAGTGGCCGTCAATGCAGCTTCTCCCCAGTAGCACTTAGGAAGACCAGCAGTCAACAATATTGAATTTATCATTTCTGTCAACGTCCTGTTCTTCCTCTCAGCTACTCCGTTTGATTGAGGAGAGTACGGAGCCGTAGTCTCATTGACAATTCCATGTTCCTTACAGAACGATGCGAATTCATGAGACCTGTACTCCCCACCTCGATCACTTCTTATCCTTTTGAGTTGTTGTCCAGTCTGCCGCTCAGCTTCGGCTCTGAACTCCTTAAACTTCTCGAATGCTTCGTCTTTAGCCTTCAGCAAGTAGACGAACGCATACTTTGAGAAGTCATCGATGAAGGTTATGAAATACTTCATCCCGACCTTTGTAGAGAACTGTTTGAAGTCACAGATATCGGAGTGAACCAACTCCAGAAGATCTGTACTTCGATTAACCCGAGGAAAGGGTTTCCTTGTGATCTTCGTTTGAGCACAAACTTCACATTTCTCTACCTTACCCCCACATTTGGATATAAGTCCTAGACTAGACATTCTGTTTATTCGTTTACAATGAACATGTCCTAGCCTATTATGCCACAACTCAAGAGTATAAGCAGAATGTGTGACTTCATTAATTACATTAATTACATTGGACTGATTTACAAGCTGAATCTTGAACATTCCTTCAGTATAAAAAGCTTTCCCAAAATATGTTCCCTTGATAGACATCACCATCTGGCCAGCATTGATGTCCATCCTGAGGCCTGTATTGCAGAGTAGGCCTCCCGAGACCAGGTTCTTGGTGATAGCAGGTACGTGCTTTACACCTTGAAGCGTCAGAGACTTCCCCGAAGTCAGCTTCAACACCACCGACCCGATCCCGAGCACTTCAGCTTGTGCTTGGTTCGCCATCATAACCACTTCAGAAGTAGGTGTACAGGTGGTGAACCACTCCTTATTGGAGCAGACATGGCAGGAGGCTCCAGTGTCTACCCACCAGTCAGAGTCAGTCCTTACTGCATCAACCTGTGCAATCATAGCAATTACGTCAGTGATCATAGATACCTTACTAGGCTCTCCTTGCTCTGATTGCTTGGTCTTTGCTTTACACTCATTCTTAAAGTGGCCCTTCTTGCCACACTTGAAGCAAGGCATTTCTGACTTTGGCTTCTTTTTCTTGATAGAAGTTCCCTTGACTTTTAGATTGTCATGGTTCTTCTTCTTGCTGTAGAAAGCTGCCTGCTTTCCCTTTAGTTCCTTGGTCTGAACCAGATTGGCGTTAGCCAATTGCTTGGACAGTGTGTCCACCTTCAGTTGAGCCCGCATCTGGTCCTCAACATAGATTTCCTGTAGGAGATCTTCAAGGGTGATCTCCAACTTCTTCCTATGCATGTTTGCATAGAACTTGCTCCACCCAGCGGGGAGCTTTGAGACAATCCCTCCAACAACAAACTTGTTGGGGAGGGGCATCGCCTCGTCTTCCAGCTTCTGTCGCAGTTTCAGAAACTCCTTTACCTGCGGCAGCATAGACTTTTCGTCCTCAAAGAACCACTTGTGATATTTTTCAACCACAAATATTTTACTGCGGTTCTTGTCTTCTTCGTAGAGTTTTTCTAGAGACTCCCATATGTCTCTAGCGATATTCTTCTTAGAATAGGATTCTGCTAGGAAATCTTCTATAGCATTCAGGATAAGCAACCTGCAAATGTTATTCTCCCTTCTCCACTTGGCCTGAAGTTTAGTAGCCGCAGAGATTACGGCGGCAGACCCAGTATCTGGAACGGTAGGTTCCTCTTCAAGAAGCACGTGATCCACGTCTCTGAGTTAAAGAGTGAGATAAACCTTCCTCTTCCAGACTTGATAATGCTCTCCATCAAACTTCTCTAACTTACAAAAGTCAGTGTTTAGGAGTGAAGCATTAATGTTTTCCATCGTAGCATTAAAGCTTTGAGATTGTTATTGCCGGAAACACCGGGACACGCTATTCGATGGAAAATACAGAAACTGAAACAGTTGTAAAGACAACGTTTCAAATGCAATTCCTTAAAGAAGGTTTTGCAACAGAGATCCAGAAGAATTCTGCAAATTACGAGATCTAAAAAGATATCGTAATACACGAATAATCTAAAGAGATTTTCGTGACCGTAGCAAACTGGCAGTAGTGCCTTCTAAAAAGAAGATACTGACAGAAATGCTAAAGGCAACAGAAGAATGACAGGCGAGAGATGGAAATGCTGGGGTGAATTATCACCGTTGCTCAAAGCTTTATTCGTCCTCTGCGAACAGCTTCCAGGAACCAGCAAGGTTGACGAAAAACCTTGGAACACTCCTGCTCTTCTGACTCCTCGGAAGACGCGAACTCCTCCGGCAATGGCTCTACTCTTCTCTCTCTGTTGAAGTAACATAACCCACGCATAGTGTTTGTGTTAAAGAACACGCTCACTACTCTGTTGTGTTAAAGAAACAAAACGCCACATTACACCTCATGAGCCCTTGAGCCCGAGTCCGAGCCCGAGTCCGAGTCCGAGTGGGGCTTAGCTTCTATGTAAATAAATTTTTCAAGAGCAAAAAGCATGAATGCTTTAATTGTTGATTTTAGCCTTTTTTCCATTAGAAAAATAATCCCACATGGCAAACCCATGTGCACCTCCACACCACATGTGCATCTCCAATAATAGCAAAGCTAATATATAGAGATACAAACTATTTATTTTTTCCGATGTGGGACTAAACCTTTCTAAAGGAAAAATCAAAAACCCAACAGTTATGGTGATTTCACGTTTCGTAACGACGAACTATCGACAGAATGGATATGTGATTCATAACGACAAAACCTTTGCCATTTAGTCGATGTTTCGTCGCTCGACGGATCTACTTCCATCGCTGGCTTCCGTTGATACTTTGTCATATTTTTGTAGTATCAAGACCGTATCTTAATATATCGTATAAGAAGCTTGGTTCAATACACGTATAAGGTAAATCACTTCTGCTATATCTTTGATGCCAAGATCTTTTTAAGATGTACAACAATGATAATAATAACTCCTCGACACTCATGATAGTTTTCAACATCGACAATAGCTAACATCCCAATCATAACGCCTAAATACCACCCCTTTCTTCGGCTCTGCCCTACTCTATTTCAGAGTGAAATGAAAAAAAGAAAAAAAAAAAAAAGGAAGACAATGATTATTTTTCTATTTCTCTTTATATTTGCCATATTTTTATACTCCAACACCAACCCCCACCCCCAACACCCCAAATCACCAATCCAAATAGAACATTTGAAAAAAAAAAAAATTGAGTTAGTTGGAGGAACTTGAATTCCCTAAAGCCAATATCTTAAATATTTTGTAGCACAAATGTAAATAGAGAGGATCATATAAGATAATGATTTATTAAAAAAAAAAAAAAACACGTCTTATGAGATTGTCAGTATCTAATGCAAAATTTTCAAATATTGACATTACGAAATTATACGAGAGAGATTGATATTGGAAATTCAAAAGCAACAGGGAGTGGGATGGAAAGTCGTATTGCAGTTCAAACATACAATTCATTGAAGCATTAGTGAGTTTGGTTGGGAGAAGTAGCAGAGGGAACATGAATTACTAAATTCTATCATTTTCTTAACAGGGCCACTGGCCAGTCCTATAGTTTATAGTTTATGGGACCTAGGACAAAATCTAGAATTTGGACCCTTTTTTTCACATAATAATTTTTGTTAGTATTTTTACAAGCAAAATCATCAATTAAGCTATCATAATCAAGCTTTTCTAGCATTTTTTTTTTCAATAGATATAAGAGCTAAACCATTTAATCTTTGATCTTGTGACATAGTTAATCTTAATTAAGATTTTATTAATTTTAGTTTTGTTTTCAGATTAAAATTTTGCGTTATCTTTTTTGTTGTTTCCAGATTGGGTCTTTGTTTTATTTTTATTTTTTTATGATATATCTAGTCTATTTTAAAATTATGAGATTTTCGAAAATTGGGGCCCATGACGGTCGCCGATCTCGTTCGTGCCTTGGGTCGGTCCTGGGTGGGATCCATTTACCTTACTTTTTAGGTCAGCTCCTTATAGATCTATCAACTAGGACGGACAGACCTAGCCAAGTACAGCTCGGCCCAAAAAATTGGCCCATGTGTCAGTCTGATCCGATTGATCCGATTAATCATAGGTATGGACTGACCGGACTTACTATGTCGAAACATATCGGATCCCATATCTCGGCCCATAAGAGAGGCCGGACATGATCCGAAGCCTAGGCCCAACCCGAGGTTCAGCCTGCCCGAGGCCCAATCATGCCTACAAATCTTTGAAGCCTTCAAACTGAAGGTAAGCTTCTTCAAGAAGCAGCACAATAATAAAACTATAAGGACTTCCCATTAAAAAAAAATCTTTGAAGTTTTCTTATTGTGTGATTTTATTTTTATTATTATTATTATTATTTTTTTTTTTTACGGTGGGCCAGTAAATTATGATTGACCCCAGCTACTATTTTTTTTTTCTTTTTTTTTTTAGCTACTATTTCTTTCACTTCTATGGGACGATTGGTTCAAATTTTGGAGGTTTGGGAATAGATTTTAAATTTCTTACTCATGTTTGATATGCCCAGAATTGAAAATTGGGAGGAAGGAGATACGGGGTTTTATATTTTCATTGATGTATAAAAGCTATTTTGAAGCTCCCCTTTGGGAATAATTTTGCTTTCTTATAAATGTTGTTTGGGTATTTTGTTTCGAGGATAATACACCCCTTTTGCTTACAAAATTTTAACTTTTATTTCAAGCATGTAAATTTAGGTAATAGGAGATCATAAAATTAACGAAATGGTATTTATGAAAACTAAACAAATCAAGATTTATATCCCTATATGAAACAAATATGGAAATAAAAAAAATTAAAATTTTTGGACTACATATTTTTATCCTAACCAAATATGGATATAAAAATGTTGAATTCATTTTCATGAAAAAAATGAATAGAAAAATAAATTCCTATAAATATAAAAACTTCCTCAAACGAGTCCGTACGGTTTTCAGGAAACCAACCATAAATGGGAAGTCTATAATGGAGCAGTAAATGGGCAGTGTCGGGCATTTAACGAGTCCCTACGGTTTTCAGGAAACCAACCATAAATGGGAAGTCTATAATAGAGCATTAAATGGGTAGTTTTGGGCATTTAGATTCATTTATGCACCATTAATGCTCTCAACCAAGAAAACAATCGGACATCTTCCATGAATGAGTTCATTTTTATTCAACCACCTAGAAACTAGGTGGAATATTCATTTCCCACTAAAAATAAATTGTGCATGGCATTTTTATTTCACACAAACTACTTTATAAGGGTGTGTTTGATAGCAAGGTGAAAAATATGTGGAAAAAAAAAAATTAGTTCCATGAAAATATTTTCCTAAAACACACCGAAGTGAACATTCCATGGAATTTTAAAAATTCATGGGAAGTGAACATTCCACCTATTTTCCATGAAAAATTTCATAGAATTTTAAAAAAAAAAATCCATGGAAAACTTAATTTGGGTGCTTGATTGTGATTATTTTCCACGTAAAATAGTTATTTTTCATGGAAAATAATATTTTCCTATAGGTTGGATAAGCTTTATTTTCCTCCATTTTAGAAGAAAATGAAAAATGATAGTTTTTTGTAAAAATAATTTCATGGAAAATATAAGCTATCAAACACTACAATTGGTGAAAATTTTGTGATGAAAATATTTTCCATGGAAAAAAGCCCAATCAAACACAGTCCAGGTGTGTTTGATTGCAAGGTGGAAAACATGTGGAAAAGAAATTAATTACATGGAATTTTAAAAATTTTCCATGAAAAATTTAGTTTGGTGTTTGATTGTCATCATTTTCCACGGAAATAGTTATTTTCCATGGAAAATGATATTTTCCTATGGGTTGGACAAGTTTCATTTTCCACCATTTTAGAAGAAAATATGGAAAATGGTAGTTTTTTGAAAAATAATTCCATGGAAAATATAATCTATCAAACACTACAATTGGTGAAAAATTTATGATAGAAATATTTTCCATGGAAAAAAGCCCAATCAAACAAAGCCCAATAGAGCATCTCCAACCCTATTGTCTTGTTTTGTGTTGTGATTCCTATGTGGTATGAGGCACAAGACAATGTCTTTTTTATGTGGCAAGATGATATTCACACAAGACAATGAGATAAAAAAGTGTTCTCCAATGCAAAAGTATTGAAAAGACAATAAAAAAATATTTTTTTCAACTTTCAAGACAACTCCTTCACTTCTTCATTTTTTTAATAAATATTTGTATTCATAATTGATGATGTGGAGACGAAGGCATTGTGAAGTGCATTGTCTAGATCTAGACAACCAACTTCACATTGTCCTTCCCATGCCATTGCCATATCAACTTCATGGTTTATTCTACATTTGTATTGGAGAAGGATTTTTGAAATAAAAGTTTGTGATTACTATGTGGCAACCATTTTTTCTAAACTCACAATAGGGTTGGAGATGCTCTTACAAAGTAGTTGTGTTGAATGAAAATGTCATGTGTCATTTTCTTTAGTGGAAAATGAATATCTCACCTAGATTTGGTAACTTTTGGCTTTCGTCCCACTTATTAATATAAATTTATTATTTTATTTTATTTTATTTTATTTTATTTTATTTATTTTTTATTTTTTATCATGAAAAATATTCTTTTTGTCACGAAACATATTTTCCGTGACAAAAAATAAAATAAAAGTCTAATAAACACACAAAGTATAATGTAAGTACAAATTCATAATAATAAGTGGTAAAAAAGTCAAAAATTCAAAAAATAAAAGATAAAATTAAGTAGGGTTAAGTAAAAAAAATGTTAAGTGAGATGGTGAGGACAGTCACTACATGTAATCTTGTTTGGATTAGAGAAAGAATTGAGAATGTGTTTAATAAACTTCGCTAAGAGGATTTTGAGTGGGAATATTTAATAAAAATATATAGTTATCAAAATACTTTTATTACATGTGGTATAAGATTATGATTGATTTTTAATTAAAACTTGTAAAAACAAGAGGTATTTACGACTTCTTTCATTTTTCTTTTTTGTTAAACCTTTGATTTGGTAGTAAAAAATAGACAAAACAGCGTAAAAAAATTCACTTATCATTGTAACTTTTTCTCCTAAACTTCCACCCTTAAAAAGAAAATCTGCTTCATCTAACTTTCTTTTTCTTCATCCTCCATTCAAGCAAACCTTTTATGCTAAAAAAGAGATATTTTAGCAAATGTTCCCATTTTAAATGTTAAAACTAGCATATAATTTTACTATTTTTTTTAACTCACAAATATCCTCACTCGTGTGTAAAACAGCAAAAAAAATTGTTTACAAAGTAGGATATATCTTAAATATTTTACTGTTCAGTAAATCAATATAAAAAATGGAAATATTTGTTAGTTAAAAAATAGTGAAAATATATGCTAATTTTAACATTTAGAATGGAAACATTTGCTTAAATATTTAAAAAAAAACTTCCACCCTTAAAGTAAAAAAAAAAAATAATAATAAAAAATAAAAATTCTGCTTCATCTAACTTTCTTTAACTTTCTTCATCCTCCATTCAAGCAAACCTTGTATGCTAAAAAAGAGATATTTTAGCAAAATTTTCCATTCTAAATGTTAAATAGCATATATCTTGACTATTTTTTTTAACTCACAAATGTCCTCACCCGTGTGTAAAACAGCAAAAAAAAATTGTTTACAAAGTAGGATATATCTTTCTGTTCAGTGGATTATGAAAGTTAGATAAATTTTTTTTGAAAAAGATAATAAAGAGTATTAAATTACATGGAAGATAACATGTTGGGAGAAATGTAGGGGGGGTAACATGTCGCCAACAGTGTTGGCGACATCGCTGCAATATTTTTTAATTTTTTCTTCTTCAGGTTTTAGTGAAGGAGAATGTTGTGTATTTGTTGACCGAAGTTATAGAGCACCCTCTACCACTCTGACAAAAAAAAATTTACATTCATGTCGCCAAGTGTGTTTGCGACATGAGTGTATGCACTTATGTCGCCAACTCCTTTAACGATATATTACTTTTATCGTAATATTTTTAACATATTATCTTCTCTATAATTTTACACTTGTTACCTTTTTGAAAATTTTCTGAAGTTGGATATATGAAAGTTGGCAAATGACAGATCACGGTGGCATCTAAAAAAAAAAAAAAAAAGATCATGGTGGTAGTTGGCGACCAAGACACGTGACTATGAAAAATTGGTGACATGCCCAGCTGTTTACCTTTTTCATTCTCGTCATTTATGAACCGTACACAGTGGCTCCCATGTTGTCCATCCGGACCTTTACGAACCACCGTAGACAGTATCGATTTGACATGTCTAGTTTATTTTGAAACAAGTGGATAACCCGTGCCATAATAGCACGGACACGAATCCGACCTTCTCAACATAGGCGTGTAGGCACCGGACCAGTGCCGGAGAGTTCCGGACGGAGACGCGGCCTCCGAACCCGGCCTTCTCGACGTAGGCGTGCAGGCACCGGGCCAGCGCCAGCGACCCAAGCCCGGCGGAGGTGGAGCCCGGCGGAGGTGGACACGACAAAGACCACGATGGCGGCGTTCGGGGCGGCGTTCGGGGCGGCGTGGAGGCGAAGACGTGTAGGGCCGTCGCAGGGCGTCCGAGGGCGGCGAGGCCCGAGACGGCGGCGGTTCAGGAGATGACGTCCCTGTGCGGCATTCCGTCGAACATCCGCAGGGCGTGGTCGGCGGAGCCGCGTCGGGAGTAGGCGGTGAGCAGGACGTGTCTGCACGAAGGGGTCGGACCGGAATCCGAGGAGGAGGGCGTGTGCGTGGAGCGACCTGGTGGCGGCTGCGACGGTGGTGGTGTTGAGCAAGGAAGAGAAGGTGTGGGGGTCGGGAGGGACGCGGCGGAGGAGCATTTGGGAGTAGATGGTGAGTGGGTCGGCGGAGATGGCGATGGCGGTGTTGAAGGAGAAGAAGTTGGAGTTGGTCGTGGCGGAGAAGAGGGAGGCGGCGAAGGAAGGGTCGACGTCGACGGCGCGGTGGAGGAGGCTGCTTGCGACGAAGGGGTTGCGGAAGAGGCCGGCGACGACGGCATGGACGAGGATGGAGCGGAGGCGACGGAGGGAGGGGTGCTGCAAGAGGAGCTGGAGGCGGGGGTGTCGTTGGAACAACCGGTTGCTCCGCACCCAACATGGGACCTCCTCCTCTCTTATAGAGAGGAGGGGCAATTTAGTCATTTCATCATCGTTGAACCAAAGCACATGGGTCGGACCAAAAACCCACTGTGCTTTATATTATAGATATTTTGTCAAATGTCAATTCAAAATATACGAATTTGTATGCATTTTTTATGTGAGATAAAAAAGCGGAGTGCGGAAGTAGAGAGCACGAATAACAATATCCTAGGCGATCGTTATTCGCGCTTTAACTTGCACGGCCAGCCCTAGTCCAGGACTCCATAAAATATGGGAGTCCAAAAAAATTAATTTAAATATTTTTTTTTGAAAGAAAGTAACTGTGGCGAACCTCCCACCGGAAATTGATTTTCTGACCACTCGGATCGCATGCCTCACCACTACCACTAGGCTAGGGGTCATTGGCTTTATATATATATATATATATATATATATATATATATATATATATATATATATATATATATATATATATATATATGGAGCGGATCAAAAACTCTCCTTAGAAAACCCCCTAAAAACCCCCTCACTCTCAGCCGTCCATTTAATGTTAATATTAATGTTAATGTTAACATTAATGTTAATATTAATGTTAATGTTAATATTAATTTTAATTTTTATTTTTTATATTAGTGTTAATGTTAATATTAATGTTAATGTTAATGTTAATATTAATTTTAATGTTAAGTTTAATGTTAATTTTAGTATTTAATGTTAATATTAACATTAATATTAACATTAATATTAACATCTGAGAGTGAGGGGATTTTTAGGAGATTTTCTAAGGGGGGCTTTTGATCCGCTTCCATATATATATAGGAAGCGGATCAAAACCTCCCTTAGAAAACCCTCTAAAAACTCCCTCACTCTCAGCCGTTAGATCTGAAGTGTTAGGACCCTTCGATCTGAAGGGGGTTAATACTCAAGACAACCGGTTCAGTTGAAAAGTTGGGTTAAAAAAAAAAACTCTCGCGGCCTGAAGAGAGAGAGAAGGAGAAATAATTTGTGGTCGGTTCATCTTCTGCGTCCTCGTCCTTATTTCAAAATATCGCGGGGAAAGACCTCTCATCCTTCTTTCTTCCTATCAGAAAGGTACGGGATTATACTTCATTCTTCTTTTTTTCGATCCCAATACTTACATTTATGGTTCTCAAATGATTTATGTTTATTTTTCAAATTGAGTTAGGGTTCTCAATGACAAGTCTTGATGCAAAATCCATTGGAGTGGGAGAAATGTTGAAAAAAAAAGTTGTTGATGATGCATCGACACCAACAAAGATCGATAACAGAAAAGAATTGTGGGTTAGACAGGTCTTCAAATCCGTTGAAGAAGCGAAAGATTCCTATAAAGAATAAATATACTGTAAACGTTGGATTTGGTATTCGTAAAAGAACACAACGTAAGGATAAGAGCAACAACGAGCTTATGTCAGTCACTTATCATGTTCTTGTGAAGGGACTTTCAAGAAACAAGGTGAAGAAGATGATCATGGACAGATAAAAAGGAGCACATCTACAATGAAGACAGGATGTGCTGCAAGAATGTGTCTCTTGCGGAGGGATAGTGAAGTGTGGTTGACCACTAAATTTTTAGATGAACATAATCATTTGTTGGTAACGTCGAGCAAGCGTGTCTTAATTAGATCACATAGACGTGTGCCCACAGCAGCTAAAGCATTGGCCGAGAGTTTTAGTCAACAAAATCTCCAGCTTAGTAAGGTTCCTGCAATATTTGGTGGTTGTGCTGGATTTGACAAAAGAGATATTTATAATCACATGAGGAATGTGAGGTCTGTGTATTATGAAGATGGTGATACAGAAGGTGTCAGGAATTATTTCAATAAGATGAGCTCGGAGAATCCTTATTTTTTTCTACTCCATTCAATGTGACAGTGAGGACAGAGCTGCAAATTTCTTCTGGATCGATGCATGCAGCCGCATGGCATATAGTCGTTTTGGAGATGTCGTGTCCTTTGATACGACGTACAGGACAAACAAGTACAAAATGCCATTTACTCCATTTATAGGGGTGAATCATCATCGCCAGTCTATACTTTTTGGTTGTTCTCTTCTAGAAAACGAGGTCGAAGATACGTTCATCTGGTTGTTTCAGACATGGCTTGAAGCTATGGGAGGTGTGCCACCGATTTCTATTATCACCGACCAAGACTTGGCAATGACAGCGGCGATTAAAAAAGTTTTTCCTAATACACGTTACGGTTTTTGTTTGTGGCACATTAAGAAGAAATTTGCGGAGAAACTGTCGCATATTTTTTTTTCAAGAAATCCAATTTCAAACAAGCAGTTAAAAGATGTACCCGCTTTGTAAAGACAACTGTAGAGTTTGAAGAGCAATGGGAATCTCTGTTGCGAGATTATAGTTTGGAAGACAATGCGTGGTTGAAGCATTTGTATGAAATCCGAGAGTCTTTGATACCCATATATTGTCGGAGCACTTTCTTTGCAGGTATGAACTCGACACAAAGAAGTGAAGGCCATAATGCGTTATTCAATCGTTTTGTGACTTGCAAGACTAATTTGCACTTTCTTTGCAGGTATGAACTCGACACAGAGGAGTGAAGGCCATAATGCATTCTTCAATCGTTTTGTGACTTGCAAGACTAATCTGAGAGAATTCGTAATGAAGTATGACCAAGCATTTGAGTCGATCTATGTGTCTGAACGCAAAGAAGATTATATTTCAATCTACAAGAAGCGTGTTTTGAATACCACTAGTCCGATATTGGCTCATTCCGCGGGTATATACACAAGAAACATTTTTGATAAATTTTTAAAAGAATGTGATCAGGTCCCACGGCTTAGGGCGGACCAAATGAAGGTTGATGGGGATATTCATACGTTTGAAGTGCGTTACAGGTCGGGTATCCCTGACGAGTGGGTTGTCAGATTCAATATTGTAACGAAAGAAGCCTTTTGTGGATGTCAATTATTTGAATTTTCTGGCATACTATGTAGGCATATCCTCATGGTGTTCGATCGATATTACGTAGATGAGATTCCAGCTCATTTCATTTTGAAGAGGTGGATGAAAGATGCAAACCGATCTAAAGTGAAGGCTTCTGATGGTTTAGAAATGCAAGATAATCATTTTGGATCACAAGTTGCAAGAGTTAGTGACTTATGCAGGAGATTTACACAATTGGCATACATAGGGGTGAATCTACGAAGGGGTACAAAGTTTTATCAAATCTACTTGATAGAACTTATGAAGAAATCCAGGAGATAAATGATTGTTTACTTCAAAAAGAAAATAAAGATGAAGTGAGAATTCAAGAAAATAAGGGCCCTCAAGGTAAGATTGATGTACCCATTTTGGATTCGCGTATTTCTCAAACAAAAGGAAGGAAGAGGTCTCAAAGGAAGTCAGAGTGGCACAGGTTCAAAGGATGCAAGAATGAAGAGTGGATTAGATCTTTGCACTGAAAATAAAAAAAACTGAGAATTTGTCATTCTTGCAAAGGACATGGTCATGATAGTCGCAACTGTGCCAAGACCCCCAAGATAGTTCAAAACATTGGTTCAAGTATGTTTTTTATTTTATTGAAATGGATATCTATTTTTACTGTTTTATACTTGTACTCATGTTATTTATATCTATTCCACGCAGGAGATGATGGTGATGACGAATTCATACATATTGGATAATGATTTAGGCACTTTCTATGTAATGTTTCTTCTCTATATACAGTTACAGTTTACACTTTGTTCTCTATATACAGTTTACATCGATCAGTGTTCTATACATGTTCTGATATCTTTCGAGTATCAGTGGTTCTATACATGTTCTTATAACATCTGAATATTTTCTGTAAACACCTGTTAGGCAAATGGAAGATTTACTGTGACTACTGGAGTTCAAGAAGATTTTGACACTGCAGGTGACCGTTAAGTTTAAGTGTAATGGTATGAGTTTTGAATCCATTTATAGATCTGGTAAAATGTGTTGAGTTGATTTAAGCCATATTGAGTTGGTTTAGTTGATGGGTTAGCTTACTGACTGAGAAGTTGGATAATAATGGTTTGGGTTGGACTGTAATTGATGTGTGGTGCTGGTGTTGCTCTGTAAAGAGCAGTTTTGGAAATATTATTAGGCAGTTGGGCTTGGGTTCAGTTTTGGGGTAGCATATGAGCTATTTCTAATAGTGTATTTGGTAGGCCCACATGAAATTAGCACAAATTTGTTGTATTCTAGACATGGTTTAAAGTATCGGACGATACCGATCCGATACGGCCGATACCGATACGGTTTGGCATGTCCCGGTTCGATACCGATCAATACCCGATACTGACCGATACCGACATTGGGGATCTCTTTTCCAGTCAACTTGGCAAAGAAAATTAAACGAAAAAGACAAATCAGATACTCTGATCCGAAATTGTCGAAAATACCAATATCGTCGATACCAATACTCATAGGAATAGTCCGATACCGATTCCGATACCGATACTTTGAATACTAATATCGATTCCGATACTGATACTGGGGATACTAATATGATAGCAACATATTAGCAGTAGCTCAATGCTGATATTTTGAACATTGATTGGCAAAGTACCACTACAAATATTTTACCTTGTTGCCCTTGTACAGTAGGGAAAACTACAGTTTCCCTGAATTAGGTGAATGCTAGTTGGACATGGATATCTCAATCAGTTTTAGCAAGTGCCATGTTTACCCATTCCCTGTATTGATTCTCATTATGATGTATTTAATTAGATATTAGCCCAAATGTCAATGTGAAAACTACAGTCAATTTGTTTGAAGTTCTGGAATCTATGTTGCATGAATCAAAATGATGAGTATGATATTAAATGGGATAGATACAACATTGGGTTTTGGCATGTCTATGTATATAGACATTAATTTGGATAACTGTCTTTCCATAGTACCTTGTACCTCAAATATTAGTTTGTTGCGATTGATTATCACTTTCAATAGGTCCTTGCAATTATTTGGCTTCACTTGGTAATATCCTTTTTGCTCAATTCATCATTCTCTAAACTATAATATTACTTTTCCTTGTATAGTTCACATTGGGATGGAACAGTAACATGGTTCTATACATGTTCCATTTGCCTAACCTGTGTTTACAGGAAATATTCATATGTTTTGTTTCCCAAACCTCTTGTACCTGTGTTTACAGGAAAGCAATCAATTAAATAGACAAAACATCAAAGGGTTAAACCAAGTTATGGCCAAAATTTCAAGTTATGGCCGAGAATAAGTCTTCAAAACAACACATGTATAAGAACATGTATAGAACCACTGATACTCGAAAGATACTCAAAATTCCTCATTCTCCAAACTGCAATATTACTTTTCCTTGTATAGTTCACATTGGGATGGAACAGTAACATGGTGTTTTAGTGTTATTGTTGATATCGTGTGTTATGTTGGTTGTCATAATTTTTAATCTAGTGCAACTTTATCTCCAATAAAATGCAAATGTACTTATGGTGTATGTGTGACCTTGTTATTGGATTTACTATGCTGAACCATTTTATTTAGAAGTGGCATCTGCCCTATGTCAATATATGAATGTCAGTTGACTGAATAATCTCTGTTTCATGTGTATTATTTTTTGTTGCTTGCTATATTGCTTCCTGATCTATACTACTTTCCTGAGTGCTGATTCCCTTTACAATATTCTTTACTCCAGTTGGAATACCTTGAGGAGCGCAGGCTGAAGGATCTTGTCAAGAAGCATTCTGAATTCATTACTGCTGATCAATGCATCAGAGTTGCATTTAGCTCTACTGATGATATTTTTGTACTTGCCATTAGATTCTATATTAGAAAGCTTTGGAGAGGGGTACCATTTTGTACATTTCTTGTGAAGCATGCTAGACAAATGTTATTGATTCAGTGCAATGTAGCAAAATATCAGTTGTGACTGGCAATGCAGTGATTTCTTGGTAGTTAATGCCAAACAATATCTTAAAAAAATTGGAATTGTGATCCATTATTCTCAATTTACATTAAGTTGTTGTCAATACAAAATTTAGATTATTGGAGGTGTCTCACTAGTTTTATTTCAGTATTGGATTGAGTTTTGAATTAAGTCCCCTTCTGAAATTTGTAAAGTAGAAAACTGATACTCTGGTTAGAATATAGATCTTTGGTATCGATCTGAAGGAAATAGACTGAAATATATGAGTTACATGAGGCTAATCGGCATGTTGTGGAGATGACTCTGACAAGCCATATTGGCAGGTTAAACTTAATTTTCAAAGTTTCTGCTGAGGTTATTTCAAAAATACCTCTTTCGTGAAGAAAACATGGTTTATATCTACGATTTGATACTTGCAAGATTACCTGCAAAATCTAGGACTCCGTGGTTCATCTTGGAATCATTTACCTCAACATTCGAATCTTCTACGTCAAGGTACATGAGATTTATGCCAAGGTTTACAATATCAGTACCAACCGTATCATATCGTTTTTGGCATGTCCCAGTTCAATATTGAGCGCTACTAATACTGTCGATAATGACACGAGACGCTCTTTCTGACCCATTTAGGGAAGGAAAAAAAGCCAATAATTAATAACAATAACACCAAAAGCCAGTAATAACAACAACAATTTTCTAACAAGTATCAATAAAACAAAGTCTTTTCCATTAAATTCACTTCTTTCTTCATACTCAAACACAACCCACGTCTTCAAAACAACAATAATTTACATCAATTCAAACATTAATCATCTAAAAATTGACTGCTGCAAGTAACAAGACACAAACCAATAAAAAAAATAACATGAGAATGCAAGGCCTTGAATTCTTCCTTTCTTTCATATGAATTTTTGCTTCCAAATCAAATAGTTTCTTCTTCATCTCCATGTTCTCTTTATGCAATTGGAGGATAAATTTTCGCGCTTGGACTGGAAATTCATCATTTTTCCACTCAAAAAAATTGTATCTTTTGGAAGATTTGTAGTTACCACACCCCCAAAATCGGCGTCCAGCATTCTGTGTCTTCACACATGTTGTGAGATGCGTCTCAATTTGGCAAAAACAAGTCCTCCATTCCTCTTCGACCAGCTTTGAAGAGTACGTGCTGTTGGAGCGTCTCGAGATCTCTGACATGGCAAACCTAAAACGGATTGAGAGTAGATGAAACATTTTTTAGGAAACAAATATATTACAAAACAATTCTTAGAGAACAAATAGATCACAAACAAATTTAACCCTAAAATTTTCAAATAAATCTTGGATTTTTTATTGGCCGTAACCATTTTCCTTCAAAGAAAAAATAGAGTTCGCACAAATTTAGAGAACAAATAGATCACAAACAAATTTTAACTTTAATTTTTTGAAATAAATCTCGGAAGGAGGAAGAAGAAGAAAGAATTAGGGTTAAAATTTTAGGAGGAAGAAGAAGGAAGAAAAGGGAAGAAGATCAGCACAGAGAGAAAGAGAAAAATACCTTTTCAATAGTTGTGAAGTCGAAAGAAGAAGGAAGAAGATGAGCACGATGTGTGGTCGCCCTCGATTTTCTTTGGAGAAGCCGATCGACTTCTTCCTCTCCTTCTCGTGTTTCTCTCGAGATTTTTTCGAACCCTCGTTTGAACGATCCGCTTCCAACTAAACCGGTCGAGTATTACTTGAACCCCCCTTCAGATCAAAGGGTCCTTATCCTTCAGATCAGACGGCTGAGAGTGAGGGGGTTTTCTAAGGGGGCTTTAGATCCGCTTATATATATATATATATATATATATATATATATATATATATATATATATATATATATATATATATAAGGGGAGGGATCCGCATCCCCTCACTTTTGCATTTCCTATACATCCCCATGATAACACCCATTGGATTTTGTTTAAGTCATCTAATCTTAACCGTTAAAAAAATCAACGGTTAAGATTAGATGACTTAAACATAATCTAACGGATGTAAGAAAGGGGATGCATGGAGGATGCAAAAATTATATATATATATATATATATATATATATATATATATATATATATATATATATATATATATATATATATATATATATATATATATATATATATATATATATATATGTAAGAAAGGGGATGCATGGAGGATGCAAAAATTATATATATATATATATATATATATATATATATATATATATATATATATATATATATATATATATATATATATATATATATATATATATATATATAATTTTTGCATCCTCCATGCATATATATATATATATAAAAATATATATATATATATATATATATATATATATATATGTATATATATATATATATATATATATATATCTATATATATATATATAGATGAGGAGGGATCTAAATTTTCCCACTTTTGCATCCCCATGCATCTATATATATATATATATATATATATATATATATATATATATATATATATATATATATATATATATATATATATATATATATATATATATATGAGGAGGGATCTAAATTTTCCCACTTTTGCATCCCCATGCATCATCGATAACACCCGTTGGATCTTGTTTAAGTCATCTAATCTTAACCGTTGAAAAATCAACGACTAAGATTAGATGACTTACACAAGATCCAATGGATGTGAAAGAGGGGATACATGGGGGATGCAAAGTGAGGGGATACGGATCTCTCTCTCTCTCTCTCTCTCTATATATATATATATATATATATATAATATAATAAAAAAATGGTGAACCAGCAGCTCCTCTCCTGCTTTCGGCCTCTCGGCGAGCCGCGTCCCCGCTAGGGCCGCCGCCTCCGGCCGCCGTCGGGGTCCGCACTGCTGGTCGGTGACCCCCGGCCCCCCTCTCCCTCTCCCCATGGCTACGCCCCCGCCGGACCTCCTAGCATTCTTAGGTCTCCTCTCCGGTCCGGATTTCTCCCCCTCCTCCGCTGCGCCTCCAGCTCCGCCGCCCATCCGCCTATCCCCACCACCCGCTCCTCTCCACTCTCATCCTCTTCCGCCCCCTCACTCCTCCCCCCTCAGGCCCGACCCGACAGGTCCTCCCTCCGGCCATCTTCCGTCATCCCCTTCGCAGTCGGCCAGGCTCCATCTCCTCGGAGGCGCTGGGCCGGAGGAGCACCCCACCCTCCTCGCGTACCGAGCCGGGCTCCACCCCCTCATTGGGACCCAAGCCTCTTTTCCGCTCTCCTACTCAGTTTTCGAATTGGCTTGGGGGGGCGTCCGAGGGAGACCGCGTGCCCTCGGGCCACGTGCTTCTATGGGGGGTCGTGCAGGTTGCAGGCACAATCGACGCCCCTATGCTTTCTGGCCACGTGGCCAGGAGTGTTGGCAATGCACCCTTTGGTGCGATTACGCCAGCCCCTTTGGGCGCCACCTCCAGCGCATATGGGGGCGCAACTCATCCTCCATTGGCGCACCTTATTGTGGACCCCCCCATTCAGCCGTCCCGAGCGCTCCCTAGGGAGGATTTGGTGGACCCTAGCACAGTCAACGATTGGCTGTACCCTGGCACAGTCAACGATTACCAGGGCCACATGGCCAGGTGTGCGATTGCGCCAGCACCTTTGTGTCACGTCCCGCTCCCGTAGGAGCGATCGTCCTCGCTAAGGCGTGATGCCGCACGGGCCTAGGTTGCACCCGTGCAAGGCTAAGTCAAGAAACAGTCGATTTGAGCTAGGCCAAAGAGTCGCACAGAGTGTCCCCATTTGCAGCGAAAAATAAATGAACACAAGTTGGAACAAATTCAATCTCTTTATTGATATTCACGAAGTTTACAAGCGGCACTAGGCCGAGATTACAAGTCGCTCAAGCTCTCTCTCTCTCTCTGAAACATAAAAGGCGTGCCAAGTGGCTTACAAGATGGAATAATTTATGGCGATGTTCCGATACATTACGTCCTATATATGGTGCTTCAGCTCCTTGCAACGCTCCAAGGCTCCAGAGTTAGCTCCGCGCCTTAGCGCGTTCGAGGGAAGCTCCGCACCCGACGACGTCTCATGTACCCTGTAAAAAATCTGT
Organism: Iris pallida; assembly: GCA_029216955.1. Taxonomy (NCBI): domain Eukaryota; kingdom Viridiplantae; phylum Streptophyta; class Magnoliopsida; order Asparagales; family Iridaceae; genus Iris; species Iris pallida. The sequence continues at coordinate 10,484,765 of JANAVB010002393.1, read as the reverse complement.
AGGGTTATCAGTACATTATTATGCACTGGTAGGGAGGCTAGCTCGCCCACAATGCTATCATTACCAAGTACGTTCTATTTACTTTTGTGCATCCTCTATCATTTATTGTCTTTCTAATCTTACCTTAGGATCAGTTTTATAGCATATTTTATGACCTATCTCGTGTTACTGATTTTAATGTGTTACATGAAAATACATGCACGACTTACCCATACTTACCGTCCGGTCTTCCCTGTCCAAAGTAAACCATGTTAGGCAATAATTCATAAGTAATAACTTAACGCAATTCACGTAAACATTCAATGTCAAGGGCGTGTCCCTGCCTTAGGTCCTAGCGCGTCGTAGGCGTATTTTCTAACTAATTTGCACGAAGTACTCTCGATCATTTGGTGTGTTATATTCAAGCCTGTTCAGAAGGCGCTTTATTCAGTTAACTTAGACTACTTTGTTTCAATGCAAGGACTTGCACGTGGATTGCCACCAGCAAAGCCCACTTAATCTATATGCACCAGTCGCTGGCATCACAAGCCAATTTGGACATATTCTTCTTTGGCATTCTCACCTATCATAGTGTGATGGCTGGTACACCTTGATAGTCTTTTGAAATACCCCGTACTTACGTCTACTTGAAATGTCCGAGCCCACACCCAAGCAGCCCGTAAGCCATGATTTCGCCTAGGCCGGCCACGATGTCTCGTTGATCGTTGCCTTTGGAATCCCTTATTCTTCCTACCTCCCGTATACGAGGGGATTGTCCACGACCATTTTGTATTGTTTTGTCATTTTAACTTAACGGCTGTCTCTGAGCCATAGGCTAACCCTTATCCATAATGCGTTATCGACCAGGTTGGCGGCGACGTCTGTGCAGCGCGGGTAGCGAGTCCCGATGCACGTCCCCGTCATACCTGTCGCTAACCATTCCTTTTTTTTTATCTTTTATTCATTATTTATTTTTTTTCTTTCACTTATTCGTTCGTTCATTGATTCATTCACATATTCATTCATTCATTCATTCGTTGATTCATTCATTCACTTATTCGTTCATTCTTTCATTCATACATTATGCAACTCTCCGTACGAGAGTCGCCTTGGCGACCCATCGGTCCCGAAGTCTTCCAATGTTGCTATACGCTACTCGGAACGACTATGTCGATAGTCTTCCATTTCATTGTTGTAAACCGTTCATTGTTTCATTGTTGAACGCATAAGGAACTTGAATGTAAGCCTGTGTCTTAGCACGAGCGTGGAGTGCGATGCGAGGGTTCTCATATTTTCTAAGTTCTTTTTCATATTTTATACAAGCATACAAGATGGGATTATTCCCTTAGCTAGGTGCGTTGAGTCATTTATTAGCATGCGCGGTCTTATCGGCTAGCGATTCTATATATAGTGTCCATATTGTTAAGTGTCTAGGCTAAGCAAAGACGGGTTCATCGGAGCCACCCACCTTAGCGATGTTCGCATCGGCCGAGCGATACTCTGAGCGCGCCTTTGAAGGTCTAAGTCTGGATTCATCTTCGATGGGCCAATGTAAGCCTTGCACCGATTCTTCATCAGGTCGATGCCAACTCTTTGGGTCGACGGCTCGTTTGTGTCGTTGCACTTGCCGTTTGAATCGGCATTCCGCTAGGGCGGAGCGGGTCATTACACTTTGGGCGCCACCTCCAGCGCGTATGGGGGCGCAGCTCATCCTCCATTGGCGCACCTTATTGTGGACCCCCCATTCAGCCGACCCGAGCGCTCCTTAGGGAGGCTTTATTGGACCTTGGTGTAGTCAACGGTTGGCTGTTCCCTGGCGCAGTCAACGATTACCATGGCCACGTGGCCAGGTGTGGTGGCAACGCACATTTTGGTGCGGTTGTATCAGCCCATCCGGGCGCATCCTCTACCGTGTATGGGGGCGCTTCCCAGGTGGCACTCCCTAGCTCTGCCCCGGCTTGCGCTGCTGTGTGGGCTTCTCCCCTAACGCCTACTTCGGGCGCTACCTACCATCTCCCCCATGCGCCATCCGCGGGCGCAACCTATCTTCCCCCCTCTTTTCCGGTTGCGCCTAGTGCGGGTGCACCCCATTTCCCGCCCACTTCTCTCCAGTCGGGCGCATCCCTCCCCTCCTCATTCCACTCTCACTGTGCACCGGGAGTGGGTCTTTCCCTTTCTATCCCCCTTTGCACCCTGCTCCTCCTCTTTCACCGTCGGTAGATGTGATGTTGCTCTCCGATGCGGCAGGTCTGCTGGGCACTTCTACTACCGCTACCCATCCCCTGCCCTCTCCGGATCTGGCGAGCTCGCACGTAGGGATCATTCGAAATCAGCCTCCCCTCCTTGGATGAGTGTCTCCTCCTCCCGGGCTCTATGTCTTCTGGCGCAACCCCTCACCCGGCACTCCCAGCCTCAAGCACATCTCTTCGCCCACCTACTTCTTTTGCCGACATCTTTCGTCCCGATAGGGCTCCCAAGTCGGGACTCCTGTTCCCGGATGTCCCTCTTCCCGATGTCGAGTACCCGCAGGCATCGCCTACACCGACTGTTCCGTTCACCGATCGGGAACTCTCATCCCTGGCCACCTCCTTCCCCTACTCCTTCGTCCTCAAATTCTCAACAGGCTGCCCCAAGCTCGCCAGGGTAACAGAGGTTATTGCTAGTTGGCGATTAACGACGGAATATAGGGTAGCCCCCTAGATCCGAGGCATATTCTGCTACACCTATCCTCCGACCAGGACCACAGGACGGTGTGGTCCAAAGGTACCGGGCGGGTAGACTCCCACCAGATGAAGATTATCAAGTGGTCACCTCTCTTTAACACCAAGAAAGATTCAGCGACGGTGGCCGCCTGGGTCACCTTACCCAATCTTCCCCTCATTTGCTTCGTTCCGGCAGCCCTAAAGCGGACAGCCAATTCTTTCGGAACTTATGTGGCCACCGCCGACGAAACCAGAAACCTGACAAAAGCTCACTACGCAAAGATATGTGTGGAACTCGACCTCATATCAGACCCTCCCAACCATATCCTCATTGAACTCGGCAACCAAATTCACACCCAGCAAATCATCTATGACAACCACGTGATCTTCTGCACCCACTGCCATTTATGTGGTCACCTATCAAAGCACTGCCGCCGTCTCCACCCAGAGCTGAGAAAGAAACCAAAGAGGGCCGATCCCAATCCCAAAAAGAACTAGAGTCACAGACTCGACCAATCACCCTACTTCCTCTTCCGAACTCCCACACCAGATTTAACTCAAGCAAAAGCAAAACCGGCAGAGGCAATTCAGCAGAAAAAATAGTGATCCCCTACCACCCATCTAACCTTTCCCTGTCAAATCAATTCAGCGCACTCGCGTCAGAAGCTATAGTCTCCCCCCAAGATCCGGTCTGTCATACGGACATCGACCTGGTCCTCGGAACAGCCTCCGAGGACCTCAGCATCCCTTCCTCCGAGGATTCGGAAGAGTCATTCCTAGCACCTCCGATAGCCTCCGACCTGCATACTACCACCATCGAGGCTCTAGCCATCCTAGGGCCAGAGCAGGCATTTAGAGGTCTTCAGGTCCTTGCCGCTGGCTTCCCCCTCCAAGCGGAAGGGGACCAGATCGGCATCTCCGACGACTCCCTCCTCATCCCCCCGGAGCAGCCCGACCTCGATTCAGCCGGAGAAACGGGCATCCCTCCTATAAGCCACGAGGACTCTACCCTCGACACACCCCACAAGAAGACGGAGGAACCATCCATCACCAACAGGAAAGCAAAAAAAAAGGGACCGCCAAATCCCCGTCCATACAAACTAGGTCCGCTACGAAGCGGTCTAACCAACCCCACCCAAAGCCCCATTAATGCTGAATATCCCTCATGGAATGTCCGCGGCCTGGCGAACAAATCGAAGATGAGGAGAATCACCAGCCTCAAAAAAACCCACAAGATCGACATCTTGATCATCCTCGAACCCAAAATCTCTTACAAAAGACTCAAATCCATTCAGCTGCAGTTGGGATTTCATTCGGCCATTGCTGGCAGATACGATATCTGGATTCTCTGTTCCAAAGCTGTCAATATCGGTGTCATCCACGATTCCAGTCAAGCCCTGTCGTGCTGGATAGAACATCCTCTTATCCCCAAACGTGCCATCCTTTCTGCGGTTCAAGGCAGTTGTGACATTGCTGAACGCAGACACCTATGGCATGACCTCTTGGAAACCTACCACCACAACCGCAACCTCCCATGGCTCTGCATCGGAGATTTCAACGCCGTCACTTGCAGAGAGGAGAAAATTGGAGGTCGCCTCCCCTCTCTCTGCCAAACAAGACTTCAACAACTTCATCTTCAACTCCCACGTCACCTCCCTCCCGTTCACCGGCAACGCTTTCACCTGGTACAACATACAGGAAGGCGACCGCCAACAATTCTTCCACCTTGATAGGGCGTTAACAAATGCCCACTGGATCGACACGGGGACTACCTCCAAGCTTTCTCACCTTAACGCCACCGAATCCGACCACGCCCCCTTCTGGTGGGAATCACCAGCAGATCCAACCACTCCAGAAAGAGCTTCAGATTCTTGGACTTTTGGAGCAAGAACCCCCAATTCTTAGGGGTCGTCACGGCGGCGTGGAACAGCGCGAACTCCGTTGATCCCCTTAATCGCGTGGCCATCAGGCTCCAGGCCACGAGGAAAGCTTTGACAACTTGGAGTAAGCAAGCTTACGGGGATATCTTCCAAGCCATTCGCGAGGCGAAAGGTGACGTGACTCGTGCTGAAGCGACATACATGGCCGACTGCTCGCCTGATACCAGGAAAGTGCTGAATCTCACCAAAGCCATCCTCAAATTCAGACTGAAGATTGAAACCGACTTTTGGAAGCAGAAAGATAGGATCAAATGGGACAGCGAGGGGGACAATAACTCCAGTTTCTTCCACGCCTGCGTCAATGGGCGGAGACAAAAACTCACTCTCCATCAGATTGCCACTGACAACGGCACCAGCGTCGGCGACCAAAAGGGTATACCGGAGGAGGCTGCAAAGTTCTACTCCAGACTTTTCTCTAAGGAGATGATTATTAAAGACAACACCTTCTTGGACGGGGCTCCCCAACTTATCAGCGACACCGACAATTACCGGCTTGAACAGCCTCCCTCGGAGGAAGAAGTAAAAGACGCGGTATGGACCCTAGACGAGCACAGCGCCCCAGGGCCAGACGGATTTTTAGGGGTTTTTTTTTGCACTTGCTGGGATATCATCAAGACTGACATCCATAATGCGACCTCCGCCTTCCTCCAAGGAGCCACCTATCCCAGAGCCATATCGAGCACCAACCTCATCCTCATCCCAAAGAAAGACAGCCCTGAGACATTCCGTGACTTTCGGCCTATCAGCCTCTGTACCTTTACCAACAAGATAATATCCAAGATTATCGCCTCCCGCATGGCAGGCCTTCTATCCAAGATTATCTCGGAGGAGCAGAGTGGCTTTGTTCGGGGGAGAAATATCCAAGACAACATCATGCTGGCTCAAGAGTTAGTCACATGCATGAAATTTCCAGCTAGAGGGGGCAACATTGCTATCAAATTAGATATGGAGAAAGCCTATGACAGACTAGACTGGCAATTTATGATCTGGGTCTTCAGGGCCTTCGGATTCTTCGAAACCTGGACCAACGTGGTGTGGAGATCGATCAACAACTCGTGGTTCTCTACGGTTATCAACGGCCAAGCGGATGGGTTCTTTAAATCCACCAGCGAGGTCAGGCAAGGGGATCTGCTATCCTCCACCATCTTCATCATTACGGCGGATGCTTTGAGCAGAAACCTTAATAAAATGACGAACACCTCCAACTTGCAGCACTACCATACGGATAGCGGCTGCCCAATCATCACCCACCTGGCCTTCGCTGACAATATCCTTATATTCTCAGTCGGAGACGCAGGTTCGGTGGAAGTCGTCCACAATACGCTCCAGACATGAAAGGTGCTCAGGGCAGAAGATCAACCCGGATAAGAGCGTCGTCTACACCCACCACAATATCAAGAGAGAGCAAGCGGCTCGCATATCTACCACCACATCATTCCCCATCAGGCATCCTCCATTCCTCTACCTTGGGTGCCCCCTCGTGTTTGGGAAATCCAACGCCGAGATTTTCGAGAACCTGACCAATCGCATCAGGAAAAAGCTCGAGGGCTGGCACAATGCCACCCTATCCCCCGGAGGCAAGATTATCCTCATCAATCACGTCCTCACCTCCATCCCCATCTACACCCTGGCTGCGTGTTCTCCCCAAGAAAGTTCTATCCTTCATCGAGAGCATCTTCAGCAATTTTCTCTGGGTACACAGCGGCGGCCACAAGAAGCACCATTGGGCCAGTTGGGACACCATGGCTCGCCCAACTGGCGAGGGAGGTCTGGGTTTTTCTAAACTTTCACACATTGTTAACGCCTTCTCGATGAAATTTTGGTGGATGCTTCGTACTAGTAAGAACTTATGGTCCAGGTTCGTGAAGGCCAGATACTTCAAGCATATCCACCCATCCACGGCCATCGCCAATAGCAGATCATCCGCGGCCTGGCGCCGCATTCTCCCCGGTCGGACCCTAGCCGAACCGGCGATTCGCCTTAAGGTGGGCAATGGAGAAGCATCACCATTCTTGGAGCGCTGGATTGGGGACTTCTTGCTAACACCCACCCCGACGGCTCCCAGAAACAACACTATCAAGGACCTATGGGACCCTCTTAATAACTCCTGGAACTGGATTAAAGTCAGGTCTTGGGCTGGGCCCGAAGCGACCGATTACATTCGTCATAGCAGCTTGAGGATCGGTCCGGATGCAGATAAGCTCGTGTGGTCGCCCGACGGTGCTGGCGCCTTCTCGGTTAGGTCTGCCAGAAACGTCATCCAGGACAACGTGGTTTCGTCTCCCACCGTTGCCTCGTTCTGGCAGATATGCCTTCCCAAGAAGTGGTCTTTCCTCATCTGGAGAGCCCTCCGCAATATCCTCCCCACTGATGACAAGCTCAATGCAATCGGGTTCAGCCTCGCCTCTGCGTGCACATGCTGCTCGGATCGACAACCAGAAATAGCCAACCACATCCTTAGTCAGGGGGACCTACCGGTCAAGGTATGGAGAGCTCTTTCCCAGCGCTGCAGATTGCCTCATGGAGGCGAAAACTTTCACGATCTCATGGACACCTGGGCTTCAGCATCCCATGGCCACCAGATCGTCGCTGCGGCTGCCACGTGGGTTATCTGAAAAAATCGGAACAAGGCGAGATACGAAGGCCATCAGTACAGCGCAGACCAACTAATTTGGGAAAGCATTCGCCAATGCCACAAGCGGAGTCCTCTCTGTAGGCATGGCCGACTGACCTTCTGGACCTCTCTCCTTTTCTCGGCTTAGCCGTTTTGTTTCCGTTTGCCTCTTCTTTTGTCGGTATACGTGTATAGGTTTCGACATTTTGCGCCTTATGGTATACTTATAAAGGTTCGACCTTTCGGCTTTATTGAATAAAATGGTTGGTTCTTCAATATATATATATATATATATATATATATATATATATATATATATATATATATATATATTGAAGCAATGGGTACTTGTGGTGAACTTGTCTCCACTGGGGCTCGAACTCCCGACCACGCATCTCTCTTAACCACTAGGCTAGAGGTCATTTGCGCGCACACACACACACACACACACACACACACACATATATATATATATATATATATATATATATATATATATATATATATATATATATATATATATATATATATATATATAAAATCTCTTGTATCTAAAATAGAACTAATATGCAACATAATTTTCTTTTATCATAAAACAATTGTCGTGTAGTGGTTAGTATGTTAAATTTGCACACTAAAGGTCTTAGATTCAATTCTTGGTTGTAAGCTTTTTTTAAAATTTACTTTTATTTAAAAAAATTATATTATATATGGGTCCCATATAAAAAATTGGCTAAGGCCTCCATGAACTCAGGGTTGACCCTGTTAACTTGTACTCCATCACTCCATATTTTTATGTGAGATAAAAAAGTGGAGTGTTGGAGCATGAATAACAATCCACATAAATTATCTTTAAAAAGTGGAGTGTCGCGCGGGGCGGGGGGGGGGGGGGGGGGGGGGGGGGGGGGGGGAGGAGGGGAGGGGAGGGGGTGTTGTGTAAAGCTATAAAGTTTCCAATTCGATTACCTCATTTCTCCAATTAAAATATCTATCAATTGAGATAGAATTATCATTTATCCTATATAAATGGAGACCTATTCTCATATATTTGTACCCTTCCTAGAATTGGACCTGCATGATAGTGATTGTAGCAAAAATTTAACTAAATATGGACCCAAAATTTTTTAAAAAAAATTCTATACGTAGTTTATATTAAAAATTTTACTTTTATCTCACATAAAAAAAATCTATACGTAGTTTATGATAGTAATTTTTTTTTTAAAATTTACTTTTATCTTAAAAATAAATTATATTATATATGGGCCCCATTTAAAAATTTGCCTAAAGTCTCCATGAACTCAGGGCCGACCCTGTTAACTTGTACTCCATCACTCCATATTTTTATGTGAGATAAAAAAGTGGAGTGTTGGAGTACATGTTGGAGCATGAATAACAATCCACATAAATTATCTTAAAAAAGTGGAGTGTCGCGGCGGGGGGGGAGGGGAGCTGTAAAGTTTCCAATTCGATAACCTCATTTCTCCAATTAAAATATCTATCACTTGAGATATAATTATCATTTATCCTATATAAATGGAGACTTATTCTCATATATTTGTACCCTTTCTAGAATTGGACCTGCATAATAGTGATTGTAGCAAAAATTTAACTAAGTATGGACCCAAAAAAATTAAAAAAAAAAAAATCTATACGTAGTTTTATATAAATAAATATAAAACATATAACAATTATATATTAAAAAATTAGAGGTCTATAAATTCGGAGGTCTATAATTGCACATATTACACTCCCTCAAAACAAGTCCGGATATCTTCAACTTGAAGCTCGGGCATACGAGGGTACATTGAATCTATCAGTACTGCATGGTCCTGAGAATAAGGCTGCAAATAATAGTTTACACGCTTGATGCTTGCGATATCTAGCATAGACGAGGATGATTGTTTGTTCTTCTTTCTCGATGGACTCAAACCGTGGACGGCTCAAAAATTGCAGCAACAGAGGGTGCAAGACTTGAACATCACCGTGGCAGCAGTCGAGCGGCTCGTCTAGTATATGTGGGTTGACAACGATGCTAAGGCCAAGGCAAAGTCCACCAAGGGGAATGGTGGGGGAGAGCGGGAGAGCTCTCCTAAGGAGGGTCCGTCCGAGGGGATGAAGCACGAGAAGGTCCAACCCGAGTAAGTTGCTTCGTGTTTCATATGTGGAGAGAATCACTTTGTTCGGAATTGTCCAAAGAGGAGCATGAGTGTTAGCGTCGTCCGATCCGAAGGTGGAAGACGAAGAGTGCAAAGTTCCCAAATCGGTTACCTCCCCAATTCGATTACCTCCTACCTCATTTCCCCAATTAAAATATCTATCAATTGAGATAGAATTATCATTTATCCTATATTAATGGAGACCTATTCTCATATATTTGTACCCTTCTTAGAATTGGACCTGCATAATACTTTACAAGCAATTAAATCAAATTATGTTTATATGTTTCCAACGTAAGATTAATTATGTACAAATCAAATTGACATATATAGGTTTCAACTTGAATCCATATATATTTTAAAACAAATTTGACCCAAAAAAAACTCAAGCTGCTCGATAAGTTATCAATCCAGGCTAGACATACCTAGTCAAGCTCGAATCAAGTTCAAGCCATCGAAAAGTTAAATGAGCAAAGCTTGGGCACATATTCAAGCTAGGCACAGCTTGGCACATTTACATCAACCTACCTATGAAAACTGAATTTAATACTTCCATATTATGGGCCGGGGTGCTGGCACAGTGGCACGGATGCTTCTTGAAGTAGTTCCAACTTCTCGTCATCCATGTTTTATATGCTCAAATGATCTTCCATGTTATGGGAATATAGGTTTCACTCCGATTTCGGAAACCAAAAGCCAAATGGTTTCTAACATTCTAAGAATTCGATTTCCGACTACTTGGTGGTAAACTTTGAGATAAACTGCTCTGATTCAGAATGTTGTTGGTAATATATATATATAGTCTACATGTACGTGCTTTGTACGTATTTTAATTAGATCTACATGTACGTGCTTTGTACGTATTTTAATTAGAATATCATAAGGCCAGCTGTCGTCTTTCAGACTTTTTTAGGTGACTATTCATGTGTGTGTGATTTTTTTTTTTACAATGCCAAGAAATTATAAGTAGGAATTTTTTTTTTTTTAATTTTCTATTGAGAATAATAACCTTTGGAAAATGGTAAGGACAGAAAAAATTTATTACCATTGGAACGTGAATAGTTGTATAGAAAAAGAAAAATTCATAGCATGCAAACATTATTGTTTTGACTTTAAACATAAATGACATGCAAGTCTATATAAAATACTCGAGGGTATTTTGGACATTCAAAAGTTTCACCACCAAGTTTTCATATTATATAGTAGAATAGATGACTTTAAACATAAATGACATGCAAGTCTATATAAAATACTCGAGGGTATTTTAGGAATTCAAAGTTTCACTACTAAGTTTTCATATATATATATTTATATATACTAGCATATGTGCACGTGCCTTGCACGTATTTTAACATTTCTTAATTAGTTTAGGAAGACCAAAGGGTAGTCTTCCTAATTACTAAGTTGTCCTTATTAAAATTAATGAACTATTTTTAATTAGTATAAGTATGTAAGAGTATTTTCGGAATTCAAAATTTCACCATCTAAGTTTTCCTATTATATATATATATATATATATATATATATATATATATATATATATATATATATATATATATATATATATATAGATGGAAATGGTACTTAGTTTCCGGAATTGCTCCCAATATTTTCGGAATCGCTCCTATTGGGATTCGAACTCTGCCCACAAGGACCACATGCCTCCACACTAACCACTTGAGATAGTAGTCATTGACTATATATATATATATATTTTTTGGAAATGGTAATTGGATTCAATTAATAAGTATGCCACCTTACAACCCTCAACACTGCAGAAGCTTGAGATCAAACCTTCACATCGACTCACCACAGCCATCCCTCGCCCCTCTATCTATCATTGCCCCCATAGCTCTTATATCCGCCTCTATATTGTGAATAATCCCGACTTGGGAAGCTCTGACATCTTCAAACACCCTCCTATTTCTTTCCCTCCAAATGTGCCATTGAGTCACTGCAAGTCTGCAACTAGCTGCCCAGGACCATTCCGCTCCCTTGTGACAGTTAGCCTCTGTACCCTCCATGATGCTCTTGAGATCTCTGGTAATGTTATAGTTAATACCTAGTCTCGAGCATTGATGTAGCCATATCTGCCAAGTGAACTCGCAGCTAAAGTGTAAATGGTCTCTGCTTTCCCCACTATTCATGCACAGCTCACATGCCTGGTTGGATTCTATGATACCAAATCTACCAAGTCTATCCTTGGTAAGTAACCTATCTCTAATGATTTTATAGGAGCACAAACTCATTTTAACTGCTAACTTCTTTAACCAAATGTAGCTTGCAGCCGGGAATTTGTCGGAGTGGTGTCGGAATTGCTCGTAAGCCGTATGGAATACACCTCGGGTTCGGCAGGGGAAATGCATTAAAATGGGACAAATTCTAGCGGACGGTGCAGCCACCCACATGCATTCTTTTTGATCGTTCATAGAATTTGTGTTGGTGCTTTCTTTACATGGAGAGAGCTTGCTCTCAACATGTCTTGTAAATTTTAGTCCCACATCGGAAATGCACCATGAGTTATCTCAACATATATACTTGGGTGTGTTGTTGAGAGATGCACATGGGGTGGTGACCCTAAGGAGGGAACCATGTGGGTGATTTTACAAGGAGGTAAGAATAAGGCTCCAAGGATTAAGCATTAATGCTTTTGTCATTCTCTTGGATTAATTCCATTTGGGGCTTAGCGACTCGGACTCGGACTCGGGCTCATGGGCTCATGAGACGTAATGTGGCATTTTGTTGGCGCACTTTGCACGTCAGCAGTCATGCGGTCTTTATGCGGCTCATATACGGCATAAATCAGATCATATCTTTGTGGGATTTGAATTAATTCAGATCCTATCTTTGTGGGATTTGAATTAATTTCGTGGGATTTGAATTAAATCTCGTTGCTATCTTTTGGGATTTGATTCAATCTTTCCATAACTGAAGAGGCGGCTAGGATTTCCACCCTCTCTCTATAAATACTCTCTTCTGGCCTCCTTTGTGACTACTACGAAAATTACAAGTCAGAAAAGGAGAAAGAGAGAGAGAGTTGCTGCCGCCATTGCAAGTCCATCCGAGGAGTCAGAACAGAGGTGACTTCGAGCGTTCCACAAGTTCTTCAAACTTGCTGGTTCCTGGAAGCAGATCGTGTGGGACGAATCTTGCTTTGAGTAACGGTGTTTCGACACCCCAGCAACTGTTCTTCATCTAATCTTCCTCCAGATTATTGTAACTCGTTCTGTCCCAATTGCAACACGTTTGCAAGGAAGAACGAGAGATCTTCTCTTCTCTATTTTCCTCCTTCAGATTGTAATTTGGCTATTTGTTATATTGTACCATTGTAGATCTTGAGTTTGATCACTGCAAAGATTTTGTGTGACATCTCAGATCTCGATTGTATCAGTTTTTCCATCTTTGATCAAGTTCCGGGAATAACAATCTCAAAGCAAGATCCGTGTAGATGGAAAACATTAATGCTTCGCTCCTCCAATCGGACTTCTGCAAGTTGGAAAAGTTTGATGGAGAGCACTATCAAGTCTGGAAGAGAAAGGTTTACCTAACTCTTCAACTGAAAGACGTTGATCATGTTCTGTTAGAGGAAGAACCCTCTGTTCCAGACACTGGATCTACTGCCGCAATCAACGCGGCTACCAAACTCCAGGCCAAGTGGAGAAGAAAAAATAGCATCTGCAGGCTTCTCATCCTGAATGCTATGGAGGACTCCCTGGCAGAATCCTACTTAAAGAAGGAACTTGCCAGAGACATATGGGAGTCTGTGGAAAATCTGTATGAAGAAGACAAGAACAGGAGCAAAATGTTTGTGGTTGAAAAATATCACAAATTGCTCTTTGAGAACGAAAAGTCCATGCTGCCACAGGTGAAGGAATTTCTGAAGCTGCGTCAGAAACTGGAAGACGAAGAGATGCCCCTTCCTGACAAGTTTGTCGTCGAAGGGATCGTCTCAAAACTTCCTGCTGGATGGAGTACCTTCTATGCAAGGATGCACAGAAAGAAGCTAGACATTAGCTTGGGAGATCTACTGCAAGAGATCCATGTTGAGGATGAGATGCGTTCCCAACAGAAGGTGGACACTCTGTCCAAACAGTTGGCTAAAGCCAATCTTGTGCAGACGAGAGATCCCAAGGGGAAGCAGGCGGCTTCTCATCCCAAGAAGAATGACTTCACTAATCTAAAAGTGAAGGGTCCTTCTTTCAAGCAACAGAAGACTAAGTCCCACGTGACTTGTTACAATTGTGGCAAGAAAGGCCACTACAAGAGTGAATGCAGATCTAAGCCTAAACAATCAGAGAAAGGTGAGCCTAATAAGATTTCATTGGTTTCTAACTTTGTTGCTATGATCGCACAGGTCACAAATGTGGGGGTTGACTCTGACTGGTGGATAAACACTGGTACGACTTGCCATGTCTGTTCTGGCAATGAATGGTTCGTCACGTACCAGCCGATATCTGAGAAGGTTGTCATGGCGAACCAGGCCCAAGCCGAAGTTCTGGGGATCGGGACCGTGGAACTGAAACTCACTTCTGGGAACACTCTGACGCTTCAAGATGTGAAGCATGTTCCGGCGATTGCCAAGAATCTGATCTCTGGGAGCCTGCTTTGCAACGCAGTCTTGAGGATGGACATCAATGCTGGTCAGATGGTGATGTCCAAGAAAGGAACATACTTCGGGAAGGCTTATCAAACCGAAGGAATGTTTAAAATTCAGCTTGTCAACCAGTTTGAAGATATTAATGCAGTTGCTTTTTCTGATTATTCTCTTGAGTTGTGGCATAATAGACTAGGACATGTTCATTGTAAAAGAATTAACAAAATGTCTAGTCTAGGACTTATCTCCAAATGTGGGGGTAAGGTGGAGAAGTGTGAAGTGTGTGCTCAGACGAAGATCACAAGGAAACCCTTTTATCGGGTCAATCGAAGCACAGATCTTCTGGAGTTGGTGTACTCCGATATCTGTAACTTCAAACATTTCTCTACGAAGGCCGGGATGAAGTATTTCATAACCTTCATCGACGACTTCTCAAAATACGCATTCGTCTACTTGCTCAAGTCTAAAAACGAAGCTTTCGAGAAGTTCAGAGAGTTCAGGGCCGAAGCTGAACGGCAGACTGGACAACAACTCAAGAGGTTAAGGAGTGATCGAGGTGGGGAGTACAGGTCTCATGAATTCGTATCGTTCTACAAAGAACATGAAATTATATGTGAGACTACTGCTCCATTTTCTCCTCAATCCAACGGAGTAGCGGAGAGGAAGAACAGAACGTTGACAGAAATGATGAACTCAATGCTGCTAACCGCGGGTCTTCCTAAATGCTACTGGGGAGAAGCTGCATTGACGGCCACTTTTTATTCTAAATAGAGTGCCATATGCAACTTCGGACGTAACTCCTTATGAACTCTGGTTCAAAGTTAGACCAAACTTGAATGTCATCCGAGTGTGGGGGTGTCTGGCGTATGTGAAGCTCCCAGATCTGAAGATTCAGAAGCTAGGGACAAGGACTACGAAGGCGATCTTCTTGGGGTATGCCGAGAAAAGTGATGCTAGGAGATTTCTTGATATTGAGTCAAATCATATCATCGAATCTCGCGATGCTGAATACTTTGAAGACAAGTTTGCAAAAGACAAAAATATTGTTCTTTCGGACATTCCAGAAAATGATGTAGGTGCAAATGAGACTGAAATCTCATATGGGCCAGTAGTCCAAGAAGAAGCTGTTGTTGAGGAAATAACTCTTGTACCAGAACTCGCAGAGCTGTCAGCTAAGCGAGCGAGGAGACCGAAAGATTTCGGAGATGACTTTATCATCTATCATGTGGAAGCAGATTCGCTTACCTATGATGAGGCGATGAAGACCAGAGATGCTTTCTTCTGGAAGGAGGCAGTGAATGACGAGTTTGACTCTATCACCTCCAATAACACATGGGTGTTGGTAGATCTACCTGAAGGAGAGAAGCCCATCGGATGTAAATGGATCTTCAAGAAGAAGATGAAGGTAGATGGAACTATTGACAAGTTCAAGGCCATGCTGGTAGCCAAGGGATTTTCTCAGAAATAGGGGATAGACTACTTTGACACGTACGCTCCAGTAGCTCGGATGACCACCATCAGGATGTTAATCGCTCTAGCAGCTATACATAAGTTGGTGATACATCAGATGGATGTAAAGACCGCATTCCTGAATGGGAGCTGACCGAAGAGATTTATATACAACAGCCAGATGGATTTGTCGTCAAAGGTCTTGAAGACAAAGTCTGCAAGTTGGTGAAATCATTGTATGGTTTGAAGCAAGCTCCCAAGATGTGGCATGAGAAGTTTGACAAAGTTATTAGGTCAAACGGCTACAGGGTCAGCGAGACGGACAAATGTGTTTACACAAAGTTCGCTGATGGAAGATGAGTCATCGTTTGTCTGTACGTGGACGACATGCTAATCCTAGGTACGGATATAGGCTGTGTCACAGAGACAAAGAAGTTCCTCTCAACCAAGTTCAGTATGAAGGACTTGGGGGATGCAGATGTCATCTTGGGCATAAAGATCATCCGGACAGACACTGGAGTAGCACTGTCACAATCTCACTACATTGAGAAGATGCTCACACGCTATGGGTATAAGGATCTTCCAGGGATCGATACGCCATACAGGTGTGTTCAGAAGCTGAAGCCAAATTCAAGGGAAAGCGTCAGGCAGCTGGAGTATTCTAGCGTTATCGAAAGTTTGATGCACGCAACCACTGCCACAAGGCCTGACATAGCTTTCGTCGTGGAAATGCTGAGTCGGTTCATAAGCAACCCAGGGGTTGAGCACTAGAAAGCTACGAAGCAGGTGATAAGATATCTCAAGAAAACTCAGACATATGCACTGCACTACAACGGGTATCCGACAGTAGTGGAAGGCTTCAGTGATGCTAGCTGGTGTTCAGAGGTGGAAAGCGAGAGATCCACAGGTGGATATGTCTTTTCCTTGGGTGGAGCTGCTATATCGTGGAAGTCAAAGAAGCAGACTATACTCTCTCGTTCCTCCATGGAATCTGAATTCTATGCACTTGAAACTGCAGCAGATGAAGCAGAATGGCTTCGGGAGCTCATGTATGATCTTCCAGTGGTTGGGGCTCAGATACCGGCGATACCGATATACTGTGACAACGAGACGACTGCGACGGTGGCATCAAATGACCTCTTCAACGGAAAGAAGAGGACTGTGCGGTTGAAGCACAGGGCAGTACACGATCTTATCAAAAGAGGTGTAATTGCAGTGGTTGATGTTCGGAGTCAGGAGAACCTGGCAGATCCGTTCACAAAGGGCCTCAAGCACCAGTTGGTCGATGACACAGCTTGTAAAATGGGCTTGAAGACATTCTGATAGTGTGTCTTTGTAATCCTACCATAAAGTTTTGTGCTATTAGTTCAAAGAGAAATCTACTAGGCATCTAACTTTTGGTTCAAAGGAGGATCACTGACTGGAAAACTATCAGGTAACAGTGGGTACTTGTTCTCTGGAACATGGAAGGGATACGGACCCATAACCACTGTTGTCTACTACGTATTTTTCTGCAGAAAAAATAGATCCTGTGGAAGGTTGGCTTAAACGCCTTAATGAGTTCTCAGGCAGAGTGAATGCCTGGTGTGCTTTACAGGAAGCACGGTAGAGCAGCACTACAAGGAGTGAAACTCCATGCTACAGTGGGGTGACTCCACCATGAGGTTCCCAGGTAGGGGTAATGCCTCGGCTTTGCAAGCCAAGTCACAGCGGCGTAGCACCGCAAATAGGCAGGTAGCCTAATGCTGTATGACGTAATTAAAGAGTTGTAGACAACACTACAAAGGGGAGGATGGCCCCATGTTTCAGTGGCACGACACCACGATGAGGTACCCAGGTAGGGGTAAAGCCTCGACATTGCAAGCCATGTCGTTACGGCGTAACACCGCAAGGAAGCCTTAGGCTTCATGCTGGGTAGTTTGGCACTACAAAGAGGCTTGTGACCTCATGCTACAGTAGTATGACACTACGATGAGGTGTAGGGGTAATGCCTTGGCTTCAGGCCATGTCATAGCGGCGTAGCACCGCAAGGAAGCGCAAGGCTTCATGCCATATCTCTTTAATAAAGAACTCACCTATGGTGTATGAAAAGAGATATCAGGCCGTCTCTTGAGGGTAAACTTGTAGACGCCCAAAATTATACACTGAAACCAGGCTGGCACAGGGCCTTTAATGTGCAGCCAGAAGCACACGTAACTACACTTTGTGAGTGGAAAGAATTACAATTGTGGTGCAGAATTCAAGACGGTAGTCCATTCTTGTATCACATTGTTATTTAACTAATGCGGAAAGATTCAAGTCGTCAGCGACATCTATCCTAATGCAAAATAGACAGTTACTGTGGGGAACGCTCAACCCTGGACACATATATATGTTGTGATATGTGGGGGATTGTTGGTGCTTTCTTTACATGGAGAGAGCTTGCTCTCAACATGCCTTGTAAATTTTAGTCCCACATCGGAAATACACCATGAGTTATCTCAACATATATACTTGGGTGTTTGTTGAGAGATGCACATGGGGTGGTGACCCTAAGGAGGGAACCATGTGGGTGATTTTATAAGGAGGTAAGAATAAGGCTCCAAGGATTAAGCATTAATGCGTTTGTCATTCTCTTGGATTAATTCCATTTGGAGATAAGCCCCAAAGGGGCTTAGTGACTCGGACTCGGACTCGGGCTCATGGGCTCATGAGGCGTAATGTGGCATTTTGTTGGTGTACTTTGCACTTAGCACGTCAGCAGTCATGCGGTCTTTATGCGGCTCATATGCGGCCATACGGTCTTATGCGGCATGCGGCTCATATGCGGCCTCATGCGGCTCATGCGGCCATACGGCTCATGCGGTCATGCGGCTCATGCGGCTCATACGGCTCATGCGGCTCATGCGGCACATGCGGTCCATGCGGTCCATGCGGCTCATGCGGCCCATGTGTAATGCCTGTGTTCGTATTACGTATTTCTGGAATACGTGTACGTATTTTATTCTGTATTTGTATGATTTCTTGTTAGCTTGTATCTTGGCTTGGTTATTTCTTGGCTTGGTTATTTCTTGGCTTGGTTCGGCTTGGCTCGGTTTCCTTTGGTTCAATATGAACCAATGTGAACCCCCTACCTACCACCACCATTTGTATTTATTAGCCCATTCTTTTCTCTCTCTTCATTAATCTCATCTTCTTCTTTCTCATTACTTCTTACCTACCAGAGAGAGAGAGAGAGAGTGAGCTCTAGGCAAGTGCAACTTGCTTCATGGAGGAACTCAAATTTTATTGCTTCATTCTCTTCCTTACAGCATTTTAACTTACTTTAGAACTTGGCATTTTTACTTTCCATGGGTAGATTCTTGTAGATCTATATTTACTTCATTTTCGGATTTCTTGGGTTTTGATCTACTTAATCTGGTTATTTTCGAGTTTGGATGGTTCCATGTTGTAGAGAATCTCGTTCTACCCCATTTTGACCTATGGAAGTTCGGATTTGGGCTCCAGATGAAGATTTTATGGAGCTTGGAAGCTTGGGTTTATGGTGTTCTTCTTCTCTGAAATTTAGGGAAGAAGAACAGTGCTTGACTTGATCGCATGACAATTCATGCGGCAAGTGAATTAGCCGCATGACACTTTCAGCCGCAGGGACTGAGTCCCATTCTTAAAATGCATGAGGCCCTTGCGTTCTAGCCGCATAAGTCTGCATTCATCCTTGGCCGCATGAATATGAATTGAACCTGACCGCATGAGCCCTCAGTCCCTTCTAGCCGTATGGGGTCCCACTTGCCGTCAGCCGCATGTGCGCCCGTCGCTCCCGGTCGTATGGATTTGCCTTCCTTGACCGCATGAATCTTGCCCCGAGAGCCGCATGAACTCGGGTCCTTCAGCCGCATGCACACCCGTTTCCCGCTAGCTGCATATGCGCCTATCTCCTTGAGCCGCATGAACTCTAGTACTTGCAGACCGCATAGGCTTGGTTCCCCGCTAGCCGCATGTGCCCCTACCCCGTCAGCCGCATGAGTCTGCCTTCATCCTGGCCGCATGGAGCCTTCCTTCCTGCTTGCAGCATGGGAGCTAGTCCTACTCCTAGCCGCATAGGTTCCTGCCCTCCAGCCGCATGCGCACCCGTTCCTCGCCAGTCGCATGAACCCCCATTTCAACACTTCCCAGCAGCATGGACCCGAACTCCTTCTTAGCCGCATGGGCTATTCTTACCCAGCCGCATGATTCTACCATTTCCTGACCGCATATGCTTTAGCCGCATGGCTCGTCTATAGCCCTGAATATTGATATTTTATTAGATATTTTACGTCCATTTTATATCCTTATGCCTTTTGTCATGAACTTGATAATCATGGATTTGTTTAATATGTTTGGAAATGATACCTGACATGACACGATAGTGACCCGTAGTGGTGCACTCCTGACATAAGTAACCTGACATGACATGATAGTGGCCGCCGTGGCGCACTCCTGACAAGTACACTTGACATGATAACCTGACATGATATATCTTGAGAAGCTGTTGCGACGGCTACTTGACATGACATGACCTGTATAATTAATCTGGATACCGTGGGCGATTGTGCTTGTACAAATAAACCAGTCCTGTCTTGCATCATGTCTAGGGAGGGACTCCTGAGTACCACGGTCAGGAGTACCTACTAAAATGGACTAAGGCTAATAACTAGATTAATACAGTAGTCATGAAGAGATTTCCCAGCTACAGGCGATCCCGTTACCTGGGCACGCCTGGGATCTGTAGCCTGCCGTCGAGTAGGGCACATTTCCAGCACACTGTCATGTGTTGTACCCTTCAAGCTACCTAAGGGTACATGCGTTTCCTGGATGGTGTACCCACCTGAATTCAACCCCTAATTTCGACCTGGGTAACCTGGATGGTCTGCAGGGCTTGTGGCTGTGGAATAATCTCACTGCATCTTGCTAGTAATTAGGCCTGTGATAACCCTAGTTAGTTAAAGTATCAAGCCGTAATTCTTGCTTGGCCGTGAAATGATTGGATGGAGTCTAACCAAGTCTAGTCTTGTCTTGATCCTGTTACATATCCTGATTTTTATATTATCTTACCGATAAATGGTGGGAAACCAAGTTCCATTCAGACGAAGGGTTACAACCCCGGTCCTTGTTTGGTTTACGGGTTGTAACCTGGTTATCTGAATAGTTCCATGGTTATCTCATCGTATATCATCCTGATGTATTTTCTTTATTTCCAGTTCTTACTTTTATTTATACTCTTGTGCTGATTGCTGGTTTTAGTTCCTAAGTGAAGCTTCCTTTGTGGCACTTGCTCTTTCTGGGATCTGACCCAGCTGGTTTTGTATGGCCAGATTTCGGAGCAACTCCAGAGGATCCACCGCTTTTCCAGCCCGATGGTGAACACCAGACGTAATCCGGGCAACGAGTGGGTTTATTTTTGCTCTCCCACTTTATTGTAAAAATATTCTTTTGAGGCGTTTAGCCGACGAGCACCTGTTTAGCTCGATTGTATTTACTTACTGTCTGCCTACGGGCTGTAACATGATTGACAAATCCTAGGGTTGATCATGTATGACTAAACTCTTGCTAGTCCTCACATTTTATAACGACCAACTTCATGATCAGCTGAATATGTAATATTTGGGACGCCTTATTATTGTATATTTAATGATCATACATCTTGTAACATTTACTTACTTGCTTGTGATTGAGACACTAGGCTTGTTCATGACCATAGGAGACTGTTGGCTTGTAGTAAACCCTCATGTATCTAGACAGCCGTGACCGTATAGCGAGATGGAATCCATTTCAATATACGTAGCTGGCTATGTCTGCCCCCGCTCTCCAGTATTCTGGTTCTGGGGCGTGACACCATGCGGTCCATGCGGTCCATGCGGCTCATGCGGTCCATGCGATTCATGCGGTCCATGCGGCCAGGCTGCTGCTGCTGCCGTATGGAAGGATCCGCTGACTGTGTAGATTACAAATCAGTTATGGAAAGGCTGAATCAATGTGATTAAATCAGATCCTATCTTTGTGGGATTTGAATTAATTCAGATCCTATCTTTGTGGGATTTGAATTAATTCAGATCCTATCTTTGTGGGATTTGAATTAATTTCATGGGATTTGAATTAAATCTCGTTGCTATCTTTTGGGATTTGATTCAATCTTTCCATAACTAAAGAGGCGGCTAGGGTTTCCACCCTCTCTCTATAAATACTCTCTTCTGGCCTCCTTTGTGACTACTACGAAAATTACAAGTCAAAAAAGGAGAAAGAGAGAGAGAGAGTTGCTGCCGCCATTGTAAGTCCATCCGAGGAGTCAGAACAGAGGTGACTTCGAGCGTTCCACAAGTTCTTCAAACTTGCTGGTTCCTGGAAGCAGATCGTGTGGGGCGAATCTTGCTTTGAGCAACGGTGTTTTGACACCCCAGCAACCGTTCTTCATCTAATCTTCCTCCAGATTATTGTAACTCGTTCTGTCCCAATTGCAACATGTTTGCAAGGAAGAACGAGAGATCTTCTCTTCTCTATTTCCCTCCTTCAGATTGTAATTTGGCTATTTGTTATATTGTACCATCGTAGATCTTGAGTTCGATCACTGCAAAGTTTTTGTGTGACATCTCAGATCTCGATTGCATCAGTTTTTCCATCTTTGATCAAGCCCCGAGAATAACAATTTGGAGCATGAAATTTCCCACGGACTAGACCCGGGCTTGATGCGTCCAGGCTTCGACTTTTTTGAATGCCTGTCTATTTCCTGTTGTGGGCTGGGTTGTCAGGAAGTGAACTTGAAAGGGGCGTCCAGACGCGGGTCGAGTATGAATGCTTCCTTTATCCAAACAAGCTTGACTATTCCTTTTCCATTTTGCTATTTGAGCTGCGGGTTCGAAGTTTGCCAGTTCAATAATTCCCGTCTGATCTCAGGATCAAATCTTCAGCATTGAGATGCTTAATGCAGCCGTTCCAGTTTATTGTACTGCAATCAAAGGCGCTTTGGCCGTGGTGCACGCTCTAGTCCTACTGCCCAAATTCGCGAAAGGAACTCCCCCAGTAGAAGAACCCTCCCACACCCAGCTGTCTCTAGTAGCAGACGAGTCGATAGGGATCTGCATAATTTTATTCTTTAATGTCGTACCTGCATAATGCCCCCGAACATGCCATTCGTATTCTTTGACAATCCTAGCAACTGATTTATGGCGACTCTCCAACACATATGTCTACTCCCCCAAGAGATCCTGAGCGTTCTGATGTTGTATCCACGGGTCCTGCCAAAAATCTGTGTCCGCTCCGTCGTGGATGACTCTCGTGAGCACGCTACTAATTCTCTGCCTTTGTGCCAACACAGATTTAAATGTGACCGAGTAGTTACTGTTCGATCTGTGGGTCCAGAAATTAGCTCCCTGCAGGTACCTGTTAAGCGTCCACTGAGCCCATAGGGACTTGCCTTCGATAAGTTTCCAGGTGATTTTGAGCAGTGCAATGTCTCCGAGAGAGGTAAGGGATCTAAGCCCGACCCTCCCTCATCCTTTGGTCTACAGAGCACACCCCACACGATAGTATGGATCCCCCATCCAAAGGGAGGTAGCACAGAGCTTCTCGACCCTTCGGATGGTGGACAGCGGCAACTAGATCGTCTGCAGCCAGAATAGTACGGCAGCCGTGATAACCGAACATATTAGTTCCACCCGGCCCCCGAAGGACATAGTACTCTTCTGCCACCCTCCAACCTTCTTTGGACATAGTCGATGATCCCAGAATAATTTGAGTCCCTAGCATAGTTCACCGATAGAGTAAACCAAGGTATTTAACAGGAAGCGTACCTCGCTCGATCCCGAGAAGTAGACAGATCTCCTCCTTATTGGGACATGAGAGATTGAAGTAAACTCTGCTCTTTTCTTCATTGAGAGTTAGTCCAGACATTAAACCAAATCCCTGGAGCAAAATCTTCAGATTATGAATACCTCTGACGGAAGGCTCTTTGAATACAAGAAGATCGTCTGTATATATGGGATGCGAGACAACAGGGGAAACTTTGCGAAATAATGGCACAATCTTCTTGCTAATAACCGCCCTATCAAGTAAACATGACAGATACTCCATCACCATGGTGAACAAAAATGGAGACAATGGATCTCCTTGACGAATCCCTCTGTTGCTACTAAAGAAGTCATGAGGTTGCCCTTTGACAAGCACATAGAAAGAATGGAAGGAGATACAAACCCGTATCTTGTTAATCCTTCCTGCTCAAATCCCATCTCTGTCATCACTTGACAAATGAAATATCTATTAACCATATCATAGGCCTTGCGGAGGTCGTGCTTGATACACGCCTTGTTGCCTCCTCTCTTGTTGAACCCTCTAACAAGCTCATGCGCTAACAGATTATTCTCCACAATACCGCGACCCTTGATGAAGGCGGATTGGTTAGGGGAAATGAGCTCTGGCAATATCCCTTGCATCCTCTGACTCATAATCATGGAGATTAATTTGTACACATAACTGCAACAAGCGATTGGACGGTAATCAGACAAAGAGGTAGCCCCTTACTTCTTAGGCACCAACGTGAGGAAGGTGTGGTTTAACTCCTTTAGTAATTAACCGTGGAGGAAGAAGTCTTGCACCATACCAGTGACCGAGTCTTTTATCAAATCCCAGTGCTCCTTGAAGAACTTAGCTCCAAACCCATCGGGGCCAGGCACCTTGTCCGAATTCGACCCTTTCATTGCTTCTTCCACTTCCTCCTAGGAGATAGGCTTCCTAAGGAAAGCATTCCCTTCATCGTTCACCAACCTTTTGAAAACCAGATGAGGAAAAACAGTCATATAATCCAATTGGTTATATAGGTCGGTATAATACTTACCGCCACCCTTTGGATGTCCTGGGCTGCCGACACCTCACCCCCACTACTGTCAATTAAACTGGCAATGGCATTCTTATTCTGTTTAGCTCGTATCAGGTCATAGAAAAACCTAGTGCATCTGTCCCCGTCCTTCAACCAAGATACCTTAGCTCTCTGCACCAAACTGACCTCCTCCTGAAAGCGAAGTCTGCCAACCGCAGCTTGGAGTTCCACCTCTTGAATAGCCAACTGGGGATTAAGCAACTATATAAATATATGTGTGTGCGCGTACGAAAAGAGCCAATGGCACGCAGTCTAGTGGTAAGACCGTTGGCATGTTGGGGGGAGGTCTCAGGATCGAATCCCAATGGGAGCGGCTGGGTGACGTTTGTCCATGGTCCCCGGGCCAAAGCCGGCTGGGTGGCTTTAGTCCACGGGCTTTGTTTTTAAAAAAGAGAAAAAAAATATATATGGAAAGAAAAAGAAAATTCAAAAGTAAAAGAAAATAGAAGTGTCGTACTTCGATGAGATAATAGGAGATGTATGCCTCCGATATAACATCGATCGGGCTCAAGTGACGAGCAACAAAGGGGGAGGAGATCCAGAGTATTAGAAATATAATGCAAAAAATAGTTCTCCCAAACCGATACGACCTGGCAAGGACTGCAGAAAAGTCACACACACAAACAAATTAAATGTACAAATAACAATCAAAGCACAACACAAACACCAAGATATTTACGTAAAAAATTTTGACAAAAAAAATACAAAACGATCGGAGTTCAATCATGGAAAAGCCTTCACAAATAAAATGGATATTATACTATCTATAAGCTTCTCCACCAGTCCAAACAGATCACCACAACTATTCAAAGTAATACAAATAGATTACAAAATATTACTGAAGACGAGATGACGAGAACCAATCACTGATGATCTCCCCGAACCGATCTATCTTTGAAATAGCCCACAATCCCTTATTTCTCTTCTTTCAAAGTAGCAACCTCTGAGAACTCTCTCCTTCCAATGATTTTATGATAAAGGATTAGTGTTAGAAAAGACCTATTTAAAGCCTCCTAATTTCGAGCATATTTGGACCATTGATTGTGATCCAACGTTGTAAATAAAACACCCAATTTTGGCTTTCAGCTTCGACATCGGTAACCGTCGGTATACCAAAAAATGGTCACTTCTAGTCTGAACATATTCTAGACTAAACTGTGTCGAAATCGGTATACCTTCGGTATACTTGTGACGGCATACGTAACTTTGGTATACCGATGGTGGTATACATACCTTCGGTATAATTTTGACTGATACTTATTTTCTAATGTATTATGATACGTACTCAAATCGAGCCTCCTTTGTCGCCTTCAACTTTCCGAGCTTCTCCGAGACACGGATGACACTCGTCGTACTTCGGGGTGTTCTCCATATAGATTGGAAACCAAACACCACAAATCTCTTACTTTCCAACTAGGTGAAAGAGCTCGTCATTTCGACGATTCTCCTGTAATACTCAAAATTTTCCCTTGGCAAAATTTTTGTGAGCATGTCCGCTCCATTTGCCTCTCTGCATGACATTCTCAAGCACCTCATCATTCGTCTCTAGCACATCTCGGAACAATTTATACCGATATACAGTATTATAAAACCCATAATTTTTTTAGCGTAATTTAGGTTTATTATATTATTATTATTATGTTATTATTAGTTGGAATATAGGAATAATTCTACATATAAGTTTTAATTGATTCATGTTTGGATTAAAATTCGTACCCTATCCAACCCGAACCCGTACCCAAAAAACCCAATTAACTTATCCTACCGTTCCAAAACCCACTCCCAGCCTTCTCCCAATCCGTTTCCCCCGCCATAACCCATTCCCACATAGTCCTCTCCCTCACGTATAGAAATCCTCCCCTACAAAAACATCAAAACTCACAGAACCCCTTTCTCTCTAACCTCCACAAATATCTTCCATCTCCCTCTACACTTTACCTCTCCTAAATCGGAGCACACCTCAATATGTCCCGCGACGCCCCGAACCTTGCAACACCCCACTTGGGGCATTTTCGTTGTGTCACGACCCGCACCCAGTAAAAGGGCACGAGAAGTGAATACGCCCAGCCTACGCCGTAGTGTCGACGGTAGAACGCTGTCCTGAGTCACAATATCTAACTCAGTCTAAAATAAGCTCCGAATGGAGAGTAAATAATAAGTAACTCAATCACAACACTAAGATGGAATAGAAGAATAAATCTCAAGAGATTCACAGATATAAATAAAAGTCTAGGTGTAAACCACAAGAACAAAACTCAAGTACAACTCATAATGTCTCAAATAGAAAGACATTAAATACTAAGTCTCAGCTAGACTATGGGCAAGTCCTCAGCGACTGCTGGATCCTCCTGAGGGTCCACGTCACCAGTGTCATCTAAGCCAATGCCAAAATAAGTAGGGCAGAACTCTTCATCATCACCTGTAAAATTTTTAACAGGCCCAATCAGGACGGAACGAGCACATATCTTTCACAACAGTTCATATCAGGTTTAGACATATAAAGCAAGCTATAGAAAACTATACATGAATCGCTGTAAAGAAAATCAACAAGAGAGAGACTATAAGATGAGATATAATATGATAAATAGAGAAATGTAACCATCTACGCGATTTAGAGCATGAATTAGTTATGTAAACGGTTTGGGTTGTACATGGATAAACTATGGAGTTGCACATGGATACCTACTGGGGATAATGATCACATAACCATACACTCTCCTTGCCCCCAATCAATACACAAGGATCAAGACATGATATGTCATTGCACATGGATAACAACTACTTTATACATGGGCTCATATGGTCATGAGTGTACATGAATAACACATGAGTGTACATGGATAAATATGAATACATAGAGTACATGATGGCCACGATAAAGTACATGAACATGATATACTCGATGTATCCGAGGGGATAACATCGCATGAAAAGATCCAGAGGGTACTAATCAGTGTGAACATCGTGTCAGCATCAAGTATACTAGTCTATAACAAGAGAACATATCCAAAGAAGTATGAAAAGATCAGAGAATGTACTCGCCTGGCAAACTGAACTGCTGATGATGAAGTATAGCTAAACCGGGGCAATATAAACCTATTTAAAGTATACACATGTCACAACCAAGTCTACAATATCAAAAGAAATAGCTACAATACAAGACTACATGCTTCTAGGTCCCTTTTGGTCAAAGTCAACCCTTGGTCAACTCTGGTCAACACTGGTCAAACCTGGTCAAACCTGGGTCAACTAGTCCGACTATTAATTTCTAGGTCATATACAAAATTCTAGGTCATTTGGAGTTCGTTTGAGTTGAATTGGATCAAGTTTGACCTAAAGTTGACTTTTGTCAATTTGGTCAACTTGTCGGCCAATTCGACTAAATCTATCCTAGCACTCCTATAGTTATATACATAACTACGATCTATTCTAAGTGGGTTCTCAAGCATACAAACTATGCACACATAGGTATATATACACACATGTGTATTTACAATACAAGCCAAACCCTAATTCTAACAAATGATTGTGTGTGTGTGTGTCCTGGAGCTTACTGAAGTGAGTAAATTCTGAGATTAAAAACATCCAAACATAACCATGGTATACGTCAATTTAATATACTATTTTATACATATAAACAAATAGGAAACTATCTATATATATATATATATATATATATATATATATATATATATATATATATATATATATATATATATATATATATCAATGCTCAAAAGGAAGAATAGCCAATGGTTTTTGAAATAGTTTAGCGAATCAAAATCTGGAATTTAATCCCCCTCGACCCATTCTCAACATATGTACATTAGCAATGGATTTCAACGGGGTTTTCTAATGCATATAGTTAACTATATATATACATAACTACAAGAAAAAACACATATACTCATAAATGATAGAAAATTATGAAACAAAACCAAAAGTTGGTTCCCACAAATCCAAAACCTCATATACGTACTAAAAACTCAGATTTTACAAGTTAATTCACTGGAAATCAAAATTTTATATTTAAACTCAAAATCGAATTTAAAGAAAAACCCATTTTTCACACAATGACCCAAAATGAAATATACACCAAATGAACCCGCGAAACTCGGCATACACGATGGTCTCGACCCACGTGACTCGACCCACGTGATGCGTTCGTATAGTCTTGGGGTTCGAAATCGTGTCCGTGTCGTGTCCACAGAACGCGTATCAGAAATTCCCGACACCGCGTGACAACGCGTGCTTGTGCGTGCGTTCCCGCTCGATTGAGCGCCGCACACACAACGAAAAGCTCTGCGCTCGTACATGTAGCTGGGGGGGCTGGGGTAGGTCTAGGACATGAAAACACAATGGCACATCACGTCGAGGCGACGCACGTAGCCCCGCACCTGCGTGCGGCCTGCTGCGCGCTGCGCGCGCCCGCGCGCCCTCGTGCGCGCGGTTCCGCCTCCGTGGCACGCTCGTCGGGCCACGCCACGATTCGGGGTTGGTCCCTCGGGTAGTCTAGGTATAGGTTGACATGTCCCAGGTCCTGGAACGGTTCTTCGTTGCGTCGTGTGCGCGCACGAAGTCCGTTTCAGCGACAAAAACCAGTCTGAATGCACAGTGCGGCTGAGCGGTGTACGTCGGATTTCTCCGCGCTTGCTCAACGAAAAGCCGTGAAATTTTACGAGCATGGGGGCAGAGGTTGCCCCCACGTTCTCAAGAAATTTCACACAAAAATACGTCCTGTGCATCGAGATACAACGCACTGACGGCAGGGCACGCACGGCCTCGTGCACGGGATCCGTGCTCGTGCGTCCGATGCCCGAAATGCTACTGTAATGTCATCAAAATCAAATCCATCTTCACAAAATTTTATCAAAATAATATTATCTAAACATCCATGAAGATAGAATCGAAAAACAACAACTTTCTATCCTAAGCAGCATTCGTCGAACACGTGCCGTAAAGGACCGACATGTGTCCGATACCGCCATCAAACGAAGTCAAAATCCAACCAAACTTCGTGGTCAAGTTTAGGGCACCTATATGGATGCAAAAATGAAGGAAATTCCAGATTTACTATGGTAGATTAGAGTTTACCTATTGAGTGTCAAAAACTCAATGAACGGAGCCCCTCGGTTGTCGTGTTGGCCGATTTCCCTCAAGCAAAAGCCTCCGTCTCCTCGTTAGAAATGCTCCAAAAGATCCTCCTCTCCTCAACGAGTGCAACGGAGTTCGTTTAGGAAGAAACGGACTCCGGATGAAGAAAAAATGAGTTTTGGAGAAGGGGATCTATTAGGGTTTCACTTGTGGAGGCTAAAACTTCACAAATGAAAGGAAGAGAGAGGGGGTACTGCTATTGATCGGCCAGGTGGGGGTCTCTAGGGTTAGGGTTTCACTTGGGCCAACTCATTCCTAAGTAAAAATAGGCCCAAGTCAAAAAAGCTAGTATGATAAAGGCTAAAAAAATCAATTAAAACCTTAAAAATAAACTCAAGCCTAAAATAAATTATAAAAATAAAAAATAATAATTCTAAGGCATGGTTAGGCTCCTATACATGTCCTCTAAGGTTAAACTAGTTGCTAGCACAATCACAAGTCAACATATCCAGAAAATCACAAAAAGGCCAAAATGGCTAAAAAGACTAAAATACTCTTCTATGAAAAAGTGGATGCTACAAGTCTACCCCCCTTAAAATAATTTCGTCCTTGAAATTAAAGACAAACTACATGATTAAGAAAGGACAAATCATACATCAAGACTGGAAAAGATAGGGGTATCGTTCGCGCATCTCATCCTCTCTCTCCCAGGTGGACTCTCCCGGAGAGTGATGCTTCCAAGCTACGCGAACTAAGGGTATCGACTGATTCCGCAACACCTTCTTCTGTCGATCCAGAATCTCCACAGGCTGCTCTAGATAACTGAGAGTAGGGCCCACCTCAATCTCGGAATGGTCCAGTACATGGCTAGGATCTGCCACATACCGTCTCAACTGCGATACGTGAAATACATTGTGGACTCCCGCTAAGGAAGAGGCCAAGTCCAGTCTGTATGATACGTCACCGACCCTTCCGCTGACAACGAAAGGTCCGACATAGCGTGGGCTAAGCTTCCCTCCTCTACCAAAATGAATAGTGCCTCGAGTCGGGGAAATCCTCAAGAATACCATATCTCCAACCTAGCACAAGCATGGTCTCAATTAACTAAAAACAATCACATAATCAACAAAATCACAAACAACAAGATTCTAATCCTAAGCCTAAGCTATACCTCAAACTGCAAAGGTCTCCGGTGGCTGTCGGCCCAATACCGCTGTCTGTCCTGCGCCACGCGAAGTCGATCCTTGATGAGCTTTACCTTCTCAGCTGCGTCAACAACCATCTCAGGTCCCAATAAAGCTCGCTCTCCAACATCATCCCAAGACAAGGGAGTATGACATCTACGCCCGTACAACGCCTCAAATGGTGACATCCCAATGCTGGCCTGAAAACTGTTATTGTATGCAGACTCTACCAAGTACAGGTGATCCTTTCATGATCCTCCAAAATCTAGAACACAAGTCCGCAGCATGTCCTCGAGAGTCTGAATAGTCCTCTATGACTGTCCGTCCATCTGAGGGTGATATGTAGTACTGAATTTGAGCTGAGTACCCAAACTAGTCTGTAGACTCCGCCAGAAATGGAAAGTAAAGCGACTATCCCGATCTGAGACAATGCTCACCGAAACTCCGTGTATCCTGACAATCTGCCGCATATACAACTCCGCTAGTTTCTCAGTAGACGTCCCCACTTTGAATGGCAAAAAATGGGCCAATTTGGTTAACCTGTCCACGATGACCCAAATTGTGTCTTTCTCTCCTGGTGAACGCGGCAATCCAGAAACAAAATCTATCGTAATATGCTCCCACTTCTACTCCGGAATGGGCAATGGCTGCAACAGTCCTCCTGGCCTTTGCCTCTCTGCCTTAACCTGCTAATAGACTAGACACCTGGCTACGAAGCGTGCTACCTCCCGCTTCATCCCATACCACCATACATGCTCATTCAAATCTCTATACATCTTGTTGGCACCTGGATGCATAGTGTACTGAGAGCGATGGGCCTCCTGCATAACCTACTCCCAAAGCTCTCCGCTAGCCACACATAGTCTGGAACCGTGCCTCAATGTGCCGTCCTCCGCAATGACGAACACCACATCTGCCAATCCTGCTCGAACCTGCTCTCGGATACACCGTAGAGTAATATCGTCGAACTAAGCTGACTTGATCCTCTCCATCAAGTCTGACTGAATCTGAAGGCCCCACATCTGCATCTGAACTCCTGGCATGATCACCTCGATCCCCAAACTCTCCAAATTTGCTAATAGGTGACGATCTATCGTCAAGCACATAGCTACCGGATACCTACTCAAGGCATCGACAACCACGTTGGCCTTCCCTGGATGGTACTGTAATAAATGTCAAAGTCCTTCATCAACTCTAACCATCTGCGCTACCTCATGTTGAGCTCTTTCTGTGTAAACACATACTTCAAGCTCTTGTGGTCTGTGAAGATCTTCACACGCTCTCCGTATAGATAGTGCTTCCACAGCTTCAGAGCAAAGATAACCGCCGCCAATGCTAAATCATGGGTAGGGTAGTTCTTCTCATGCGGACGTAACTGCCTGGATGCATAGGCAATCACCTTCCCATGCTGCTGCAAGGCACAACCCAAACCCTTTCCTGAGGCGTCACTGTAGATAGTGAACCCGCCTGATCCTGATGGCAATGTCAAAATCGGGGCTGTCGTTAGTCACTTCTTCAACTCATCAAAAGTAACCTGATACTCCTCTGACCAGACAAATTCTGCGTCCTTTCGGGTCAGCCTAGTCAATGGCTCTGCAATCCGGAAGAAATCCTGAATAAACCTCCTGTAGTATCCAGCCAATCCCAGAAAGCTCCTGATCTCTGCGACTGAATTTGGTGCTGTCCATGCCTCAACTGCTCTGATCTTCTTCGGGTCGACTGAGATCCCATCTTCCGTCACCACATGACCTAGGAAATCAACTCGATCCAAGAAGAACTCACACTTCGAGAGCTTGCCGTAAAACTGCTCCTTCTTGAGAGTCTCCAGAACCACTCTCAAATGCTCCTCATGGTCCTCTGGGGTCTTCGAATACACCAAAATATCATCGATGAACACCACCACGAACTTGTCCAAGTACTGATGGAACACCTTGTTCATCAAGTTCATGAACACCGTCGGGGCGTTAGTTAACCCAAACGGCATCACCATGAACTCAAACTGGCCATACCGAGTCCTGAAAGCTGTCTTCGGAATATCCTCCTTCTTCATCTTCGCCTGATAATAGCCTGTCCTCAGATTAATTTTGTAAAATACCTTCGCTCCGCTCAGCTGATCGAACAGGTCATCGATCCTCGGCAGCGGGTACTTGTTATTGATCGTCAGGCTGTTGAGTGCCCTGTAGTCGATACACATCCGTACCGACCCATCCTTCTTCGGTACAAAGAGTACTGGCACACCCCACGGTGAAGAACTCGATCGGATGAAGCCCTTGTCCTACAACTCATCCACCTGCTTCTTCAGCTCCGCAAGCTCACTGTTGTTCACTCTATAGACATGCTGAGATATCGGCTCTGCACCGGGTACCAAGTCTGTAGAGAACTCCACATCCCTGTCCGGAGGCAACCCTGGCAACTCTTCCGGAAACACATCCATAAACTAAGCTATCAGTGGATGTGGCACGCTCTGCTCCTCTGCTGAAACTCTGCAGAAAACTTCGCTGCTCTGCTCTGACTCCCGCCTGGTGAACTCGAACTCTGGCACTCCTGGCATGCTGAAAAGAACTCTACCCCCGCGACAATCTATACTGGCATGGTGCCTGCTCAACCAATCCATACCGAGTACAATATCGTAGTTCGGTAATGACATCACGAGCAGACTCACATCCAGTTCTCGGCCTCCCAAAACTGCTCTTCGATCCTTGCAAACATCACGAACGAGGATAATACCACCACCAGTCGTAATCTTGCAAGTCCTAGGCAAAGGTTCAGAAGAAAGATGGTGTCTAATGGCAAATAATACAGACAAAAAGCTATGGGAAGCACCCGAATCAAATAATACGAATGCGGAAAAAGAGTCGATAAGAACAGAACCTGCTATCAGATCGCCTACTGCCTCGGTATCCTCCGCTTCCATGGCGAAAGCTTACCCCTGTTGGCCCCCTCTAGTCTGCTGCTGGTGCTGAACAAACTTCTGCTGCTGAGTCGGCAAGGGTCCCCTCTGCTGCTCCACTGGAGCCTTGGTTCCTGCTCCATGTCCCTTACGCCCGAAAGCCTCAGGACACTCCCTCAACTGATGCTCCGATGAACCACAGAGTAGGCACTTGCTTAGCCTCTTCCTGCACTCACTCCACCTGTGCCCTGGCTTCTTGTAGAAGTCACAAATGGTGGCCTGCTGCTGTCTCGGTGCCTGCTGACCCTGTCTTTGCTGTGCCTGCTGGAATAGCCTCTGCTGCTGGAAGGACCTCTGCTGATGCTGCTGCTGAAAATGGGGCTTCTTGGCCGGTCCTCCACTGCCACCGATTGTATGTGAATCACGACCTCTCTTCTGCTTCAGCTTTAGATCATCCTCTGTTGCCATTGCTCCCATCAAAATCTCCTCAAATGTAGCATTCCTGTTGCTCTTGGTTAAGGACTTGACTTCATTAACCAAACCCTTCCTGAATCTCCTAGCCTTCGCTGTCTCGCTAAGGCCCTCCACAAATCTGCCCAGGCGGCAAAACTCCCCAGCGTACTCCTTTACAGTCTGGTTCCCTTGAACCAGGTTCTCAAACTGCATCTCCAACGTGCCAAGTGCAGTGTCGGAGAAGAACTTCTCCTTGAAATGCTTCTTAAAAGCCTCCTAAGTTTGCCTCGTAGTACCAACCCTGCGGTCGGTCTGGTACCAAGTGTGGGCAAGGTCCTGCATCATGCTGCCCGCTGCTTCCACCTGGAGTCTAGCCGGTATCTCTACGAGACAGAAAATCTTCTCTATGTGCTCGATCCAGTCGTCCGGGTAAAGGATACCCTCTGTACCCTTGAAGTCCCACGGCCTCATCTTCTGGAAATCCTGAATACCTAGAGTCCTTGGCTGGTATGGCTGAATCTTCCCTTCTTGGGGTTGGGCAGTCACCTTCTCCACTGCCACCATCGCTAACTGGTGGGCAATATCAATGCCCTGTCTCATGTCCTCTGCCTGGCGTTGCTGCATCTCCATCTTCTGCTGCATGAAAGCGAAACACTATGCCACATCAACTGTCCCATGGGGCGGTGGTGGTAGAATCCCCTGAACTCCTGGGGTAGTCCTCGGAGCTAGTGGAGGAGCACCCCCAAAAGTTGTAGATGGGCCCACCTGAGCTGGAACAA
This sequence comes from Iris pallida, assembly GCA_029216955.1. Taxonomy (NCBI): domain Eukaryota; kingdom Viridiplantae; phylum Streptophyta; class Magnoliopsida; order Asparagales; family Iridaceae; genus Iris; species Iris pallida. The sequence goes on along the minus strand of JANAVB010002393.1, from coordinate 10,450,047 downwards.
GAGGCACTGTGGTCCCTGGGGCCTGCTGAATCGGACGAGAAGTAGCAGACCTCTCAGTGGTATCCCTAAGACCAGAGCGCTGCGATCGTGTCTCCACCATCCTGAAGACAGATCAAACAAGGAATCAATTACTGAAAAAGAAGCAAAATTATCAAAGGAGGACAGTTGTTTTCAAAAGGAGACAATTAACAGTAAGAATTGATAAGAGTTTTTCTAATGTGATTGAGTACCTTAACTTATCCTATATCCTACTGCAGGCTGTAATGATACTCTAGTTCGAGTACCACTACGAATCATACTAGTTGTGATTGGACCTGCATGGGCCACCACAAAAAACGTGTCATGACCCGCACCCAGTGAAAGGGCACGAAGTGAATACGCCCAGCCTACGCCGCAGTGTCGGCGGTAGAACGCTGTCCTGAGTCACAATATCTAACACAGTCTAGAATAAGCTCCGAATGGAGAGTAAATAATAAGTAACTCAATCACAACACTAAGATGGAATAGAAGAATAAATCTCAAGAGAGTCACAGATATAAATAAAAGTCTAGGTGTAAACCACCAGAACAAAACTCAAGTACAACTCATAATGTCTCAAATAGAAAGACAATAAATACTAAGTCTCAGCTAGACTATGGGCAAGTCCTCATCGACTGCTGGATCCTCCTGAGGGTCCACGTTACCAGTGTCATCTAAGCCAATGCCATAATAAGTAGGGCAGAACTCTTCATCATCACCTGTAAATTTTTTAACATGCCCAATCAGGACGGAACGAGCACATATCTCTCACAACAGTTCATATCAGGATTGGACATATAAAGCAAGCTATAAAAAACTATACATGAATCGCTGTAAAGAAAATCAATAAGAGAGAGACTATAAGATGAGATATAATATGATAAATAGAGAAATGTAACCATCTACGCGATTTAGAGCATGAATTGGTTATGTAAACGGTTTGGGTTGCACATGGATAAACTATGGAGTTGCACATGGATACCTACTGGGGATAATGATCACATAACCAACTACACTCTTCCTGCCCCCAATCAATACACAAGGATCAAGACATGATATGTTATTGCACATAGATAACAACTACTTTATACATGGGCTCATATGGTCATGAGTGTACATGAATAACACATGAGTGTACATGGATAAATATGAATACATAGAGTACATGATGGCCACGATAAAGTACATGAACATGATATACTTGATGTATCCGAGGGGATAACATCGCATGAAAAGATCCAGAGGGTACTAATCCGTGTGAACATCGTGTCAGCATCAAGTATACTAGTCTATAACAAGAGAACATATCCAAAGAAGTATGAAAAGATTAGAGAATGTACTTGCCTAACAAACTGAACTGCTGATGATGAAGTGTAGCTAAATTGGGGCAATATAAACCTATTTAAAGTATACACATGTCACAACCAAGTCTACAATATCAAAAGAAATAGCTACAATGCAAGACTACATGCTTCTAGGTCCCTTTTGGTCAAAGTCAACCCTTGGTCAACTCTGGTCAAACCTGGTCAACGCTGGTCAAACCTGGGTCAACTAGTCCGACTACTAATTTCTAGGTCATACACGAAATTCTAGGTCATTTGGAGTTCGTTTGAGTTGAATTGGATCAAGTTTGACCCAAAGTTGACTTTTGTCAATTTGGTCAACTTGTCGGCCAATTCGACTAAACTAGGCTCAAAATAACAAACCAAATCTGTCCTAGGACTCCTATAGTTATATACACAACTACGATCTATTCTAAGAGGGTTCTCAAGCATACAAACTATGCACACATAGGTATATATACACACATGTGTATTTACAATACAAGCCGAACCCTAATTCTAACAAATGATTGCGAGTGTGTGTGCGTGTCCTGGAGCTTACTGAAGTGAGTAAATTCTGAGATTAAAAATATCCAAACATAACCATGGTATACTTCAATTTAATATACTATTTTATACATATAAACAAATAGGAAACTATCTATCTATATATATATATATATATATATATATATATATATATATATATATATATATATATATATATATATATCAATGCTCAAAAGGAAGAATAGCCAATGGTTTTTGAAATAGTTTAGCGAATCAAAATCTGGAATTTAATCCCCTTCGACCCATTCTCAACATATATACATTAGCAATGGGTTTCAACGGGGTTTTCTATTGCATATAGTCAACTATATATATATACATAGCTACAAGAAAAAACACATATACTCATAAATGATAGAAAATTATGAAACAAAACCAAAAGTTGGTTCCCATAAATCCAAAACCTCATATACGTACTAAAAACTCAGATTTTACAAGTTAATTCACTGGAAATCAAAATTTTATATTTAAACTCAAAATCGAATTTAAAGAAAAACCTATTTTTCACACAACGACCCAAAATGAAATATACACCAAATGAACCCGCAAAACTCGGCATACACGTTGGTCTCGACCCACTTGATGCGCTCGTATAGTCTCGGATTCGAAATCGTGTCCGTGTCGTGTCCACAGAACGCGTATCGGAAATTCTCGATACCGCGTGACAATGCATGCTTGTGCGTGCGTTCCCGCTCGATTGAGCGTCGCACACACAACGAAAAGCTCCGCGATCGTGCATGTAGCTGGGGGGTCCTGGGGTAGGTCTAGGACACAGAAACACAGTGACATGTCGTGCCGAGGCGACGCACGCAGCCCCGTACCTGCGCGCGTGCGCCCGTGCGCCCTCGTGCACGCGGTTCCGCCTCCGTGGCTCGCTCGTCGGGCCACGCCACAACTCGGGGTTGGTCCCTCGGGTAGTCTAGGTTTAGGTCGACGTGTCCCAGGTCCTGGAATGGGTCTTCGTTGCGTCGTGTGCGCGCACGAAGTCCATTTTAGCGACAAAAATCAGCCTGAATGCACAGTGCGGCTGAGTAGTGCACGTCGGATTTCTCCGGGCTCGCTCATCGAAAAGTTGTAAAATTTTACGAGCATGGGGGCAGAGGTTTCTTCCACATGCTCAAGAAATTTCACGTTAAAATACGGCCTGTGCATCGAGATACAACGCACTGACGGCAGGGCACGCACGGCCTCGTGCACGGGATCCGTGCACGTGCGTCCAATGCCCGAAACACCACTGTAACGTCATCAAAATCAAATCCGTCTTCACAAAAGTTTATCAAAATAATATTATCTAAACATCCATGAAGACAGAATCAAAAAACAACAACTTTCTATCCTAAGCGGCATTTCGTCGAACACGTGCCGTAAAGGACCGACACGTGTCCGATACCGCCATCAAACGAAGTCAAAATCCAACCAAACTTCGTGGGCAAGTCTAGGGCACCTATATGGATGCAAAAATGAAAGAAATTCTAGATTTACTATGGTAGATTAGGGTTTACCTATTGAGTGTCAAAAACTCAATGAACGGAGCCCCTCGGTTGTCGTGTCGGCCGATTTCTCTCAAGCAAAAGCCTCTGCCTCCTCGTTAAAAATGCTCCAGCAGATCCTCCTCTCCTCAACGAGTGCAACGGAGTTTGTTTGGGAAGAAACAAATTCCGGATGAAGGAAAAATAAGTTTTGGAGAAGGGGATCTATTAGGGTTTCACTTGTGGAGGCTAAAACTTCGCAAATGAAAGGAAGAGGGAGGGGGTACTGCTGTTGGGCGACCAGGTGGGGGTCTCTAGGGTTAGAGTTTCACTTGGGCCAACTCATTTCTAAGTAAAAATAGGCCCAAGTCAAAAAGGCTAAAAGGCTAGCATGAAAAAGGCTAAAAAAATCAATTAAAGCCTTAAAAATAAACTCAAGCCTAAAATAAATTCTAAAAATAGAAAATAATAATTCCAAGGCATGGTTAGGCTCCTATACATGTCCTCTAAGGTTAAACCAGTTGCTAGCACAATCACAAGTCAACATATCCAGAAAATCACAAAAAGGCCAAAATGGCTAAAAAGACAAAAATACCCTTCTATGAAAAAGTGGATGCTATACGTTGCGACCGACTGGGTGACCCCTGCTCCCAACCGACCGGCCAGCTGGCCGCCAACCCGTGTGCCCCCTAGCCGCACCAGCGCATCCCGCACCCGTCCTCGGCCGTACCAGCAGATCCCGCGCGCTGTCGAGACCCTGCCGGCCGTTCCCGGCCGTGCCAGCCCGCCGGCCGTCCCGGGCGCACCTCCTGGCCCGCCTCCGCACGACCAACGCGCCTTCCGCTTCCGTGCGTCCCCGCACGTCGGCCCTCCCCCGCGTCGGCACCGTTCCGTCCGCGTGCGTACGTCGTCCCGCGTGCGTACGTCGACCCGCGTGCCCCGCACGTGTGCATCCTCGTTCCGTCGATTTGTGTGATCTGAGTTCGAGGCCTCCTCTCGGTACTCCTTCTCCAACCTTCCGGTAAGCTCCTGACCCTTCTGTTAAATTTCCAGAATGAGAAATCTATATTCTGTCTGACCGGAATTGAAAGAATAAAGCTCTGTCAATTCCGGGATATTTAGTTTCCTATTTTTGACCGTATAACTGGTAATAGGATAATTAATTATTGCTTATGGTTAGATTAGTGTGCTACTAATTTATTAATGCTGTTTTAATCGTCGGGTTAAGTATAATTATTCAAAATGAATAATAGTTTTACGAATTATAAATATGATATCCTGTTAATAAATTATAGGCAGAATTAGATAAAGTTTAGTTATTTTAGGAAATAACGTTCCCTTAATAAATCCTTAAGTTTTTGCATAACTAAATAATTTCTTATTAATTGGTAATACAAAATTATTTTGTAATAAACTCCCTAAAAGGGTTAATTTAGCTTTTGTCTTATTAAAATAAGTTTTTAAATGGTATTTTAATTACTACCTTAAAATATGATTCTAAAATATTAGATATTAATAATAAATGATTCTCATAATATTATAACTATTAAAATGGTTTTCTTTATATTCAAAAAATATCTATTAAAAATACTATAGCTAATTTATGATATTAAAGCACTATTTCATTTTAAAAGTATTTTCGAGTATTTTATATAAGTAATTTTAAATTTGAGTATTTGTTATGAAAACCGTTTGTTATTTACTAATATATATAAAATATAGTTTTCCCGCATTATTTATAAATATAATAGTTATTAGGAAAATCATTTTTACCAAATATTAATATACGTGGTTAAAGTATTAAATAATTGTAGCTTTACTCCTCTAAAAATATGTTATAACTAAATGATTATTTTATTAATTATTGGCAGATTTAGAGTCTAGACGATATCGTATTATTAATTAGTTAATTAATTAGAATTGTAGCAACAGTAGATTGGCAACTAAGTTATATTGTTAATGTAGGTTTTCAGTTCCGGGACTTGGTCTGAATATTTTCTGTCGTCACCTACAACATCGGAAAAACCAAGCAAGTTCATATGTATTCAAACTTGTGTTTTAGTTAATAATTAAAATCAATGAATAGTAGAATCATTGTATCGACACTTGATCCACGGGATCCTATTCGGACCCAACTGATTGCTTGACTGACTCATTGACTCATTGACTCGGGATTGGGGAGTAGTGTTAACACTTGTGGTCAAAGCCCCCTACTGCCTCACTGTGGATAGCGGAAGCCCAACCCACTTAGGCTGAAGCCGGACTGTGTTCACTAGAACACATACTGCCTCCCTCTCCAGCCGACCACAGGATGTTACACACTTAAAATACTATTGCTAGTTAGATTGCATCATTTTTATTTCCAGGGATTTATTGCCTCACTGCTTCTTTATTATTATTAGAAAATAAATTATGTTATAAAATTGCTTCTTGTCTCTTTTAATTATTCATTAAAATGCTAGAGTGGATATGTATGTTCTTGTTCCCGTCATGACTGGAGATTAATATTTTAGGTGATTGCGATGACGAGGAGCTGGCCTATAGTTCTTTCTGCGGACCCGACTTGGGTTCCAAGGAGTTAGCCAGACCCGGACAGGAGACCCATGAGTTCTAGATTGCACCTTTCTATTTAGTTTCTTTCCTTCTTAAATGTTGTAATAAATTAACCAGTTGTAATAGCTGAAGATTTCCTATTTTGTGTTTATTCCAATTAGACCCTTGGTTTGAATTTTAAATGTTTAAATAAAGTTTTATTCTGTATTTAGAATACTTGTGTCTGCGTTGCTACTGATTGATACAGCTTGTTGTTGTCGTCTCACAACGGTGCAAGCTGGACATGATTCGACTGGACCCAGTATCTTGGGATCGGGTCATGACATGTTCTTAGTGGTCGTCCATGCAGGTCGTTAGTTCTGCAAAATATTGGTCTAGTCAACTTAGTTTAGATAAACCAGCAGTTCTGTACCTTGACTTAGGTCTAAGTATGACTTTAGGAAAACAGACTAGAAACAACTAACACTTAGACTATTTTCACCCTGTCACAACATAGGGCTGAAATTATCTATTTATAATATTTATTTTTGCTTGCTTATAGTTTCATAGGTTACCTTGCTTATGTTTGTACCTAAACCTTTCAGAGGATGGCGAAAGGGAAGACAACCCGCACTGGGCCTGCCATCGAAGAGGTTTCATCCCCTGAGAACACCCCAATTTAGGCCCAATCTGACCCTTCTTCATTGCAGCTCACTGATCGCCCTCATGCTGCACGGACTCCCTGTGCTGCTTACTCTTCCACAGTGCACGTAGCAGCCCCGAATCCTTCGAGGACCACACTACCACCTGCTGATATAAATCCTTCTGCGGCCCCACCAGTGTTAGTGGACTCCGCCGAGCTTGTAGGCCTGCTACGAGGAGTTCTTGAGGCCCAAAGGGCTCAAGCTGAAGCTAATCGCAAGCAGACCTCGATTATAAGAGAGAACATAGAGAATGCCCATAATGTGGCTATGGCAGCACTAGACTCAACACAGTCAGATCAGAGGCCTGCCAAGGTAAAATAAGAATAATTTGTTAAGTTTTATGTTTCAATGGAGAAATATAAGTCTGACAAACAGCCTATTATCCAGGAAAAGATTAGAAATATCGAGAGCTTCAAGAAGTTGGATTCGTACCCTTTTAAGGGAGCATAGGGCCTCATCTATGCGGATGAATGGCTGGATGATATGGAGTAACTTCTCAGCGTCGCCCGACTCCCAGTCGATCTTATGGTAGAGGCTGTAGCTCTACAGCTTAGAGATCTGGCCAGTATATGGTACAGAAATGATCCCAGATTCCAGACTGGAGGAACCTCCTGGCTTTCCTTCAAGAAGAAATTCAAACCAAAGTTCTTTCTGGAAGCCGCCCTAGAAGCCATGGGAAGGCAGTTCCATGATCTGAAGCAAGGGGATTACACCATTAAGGAATATACTGCTGAGTTCAACGGGCTCGGCAAATTTGTACCCCGCCTGGTAGAAGACCCAGTAGAGCGTGCCAAGAAGTTTTGGCACGGACTGCGAGAGGAGATCCGCATTTAGTAGATGCAAATGGTGCGAAGACTTATGATAATATGCTGAAGGTGCCTCAAGATGTTGAAGCTAGCTTACCTGCCCGACCCATGAGAGAGTACCCAGGATCCAGCAACAACTACCAGGGTAACAACAAGAGGCCCAACAACAACAATAGGCCCTCTCACCCTCAGCAGCAACAGCAGCCAGCAGCACCCAACAAGGCGCCTCAGTACCATCAATATAAGACAACCAACTGTGCCTATTGCAAGAGGCCTGGTCACACCGCAGACATCTGCAAGAAGAATCTAGGATACTGCCTTGTTTGTGGATCTGCTACCCACCAAGTAAAGGACTGTCCAACTTCATTCATCAGGACTGGACCTGGACAGCAGAGAGGTCTATTACCCATCTAGCAGCAGCGCTACAACCAGTAGAGGGTCGAACAAGCTTTTTTCTTGGCCGTCGAGGAGACTGAAGAAGATGTCATCGAAGGTGCTATTTTATTACATTCGCACCCGACCTTAGGTTTATTTGACTCTGGAGCTTTATATAGTTTCATGTCATCGAACTTTATTGCTGTATATCACATAGATGTAGGATGTAGTAAGATAATTTGTAGAGTTATGACCGGAGGTGGACCTATCCCAATCACAGAGACTTGCACCTGCATTATCACTATCTCAGGTCATACCTTCCTAGAACCCATCATAGTCATGCCTCTCCCTAACTACGATATAGTCTTGGGAATAGACTGGTTGAGCACGCTATGACAGACTGCCATCGGTGTTGTGTCATCTTCAGTCCACCTGGAGGAACATCCGTTGGCTTATCAAATTATACTGAGAGATGAGAGATAGCTGAGTGACTTGTAATCAGAGAGAAAATTAAGCTTGAGTGATTGTAATCTTGGCTACGCGCCTTTGTAATCTTATGTTCATTATCAATAAAGACTCTGATTTTATTTTAGCGCTTGTGTTGCCTTATATATTCAATATTTCTGCTTGGAAATTCCATGCGACGATCCCATCGCAAGCTGTTGTAATCGGCTATTATTAAACTACCTTGCACGAGCGCAATCTTGGCTCGTGCGGCATCACGCCTTAGCGTGGACGATCGGTTCTATGGGGCCAGGGCATGACATAAAAAGTTTGAGATGACTCGAGCACCAGATAGCATGGGGTGTGTCCCCTACACCTCCACCATAGAAGATATCGAACCCTCTCATCCCCTTATAGCAGAATTCTTAGAAGTCTTCCCCGACAATATTTCAGGGTTACCCCCAGATCGAGACGTGGAGTTTACGATCGATCTAGTACCTGGGTCTTCACCTATTTCACAACGATGCTACAGAGTCAACTCGAAGGAGGCCAAGGAGATGAAGGACCAGATTGATGAGCTTAAGGCCCAGGGATTCATCAGAAGTGGAGCTTCACCTTGGGGGCACTAGTCTTGTTTGTGCCCAAGAAGGATGGAACCGTACGGATGTGCATAGACTACCGGGCATTAAACAACATCACCATCAAGAACAAGTATCCCCTGCCCAGGATTGATGATCTCTTCGACCAGTTGAGCGGAGCGAAGGTCTTCTCGAAGATCGATCTCAGGTCTGGATATCACCAAGTCAAAGTACGGAAGGAAGATATACCAAAGACGACATTCAACACAAAGTATGGACAATATGAGTTCTTGGTCATGCTCTTTGGACTTACAAATGCTCCAACAATGTTCATGAATCTCATGAACAAGGTCTTCCATGAGTATCTGGATAAGTTTGTCATTGTCTTTATTGACGATATTCTGATCTACTCGAAGACCCAAGAAGAACATGAGAAGCACTTGCGGATAGTCTTGGAGACATTGAGGAAGGAGAAGCTATATGGTAAGCTGTCCAAGTGCGAGTTCTTCTTAGACAAGATGGATTTTCTCGGCCACGTTGTCGCAGGAGAGGGCATATCAGTGGATCCCAAGAAGATAGCCGTCGTGGAGTCATGGACGACACCCAATTCAGTTGCAAAGATCAGAAGCTTCTTGGGCTTAGCAGGGTATTACATAAAGTTTGTGAAGGACTTTTCAAGGATTGTTGAGCCCATGATGAAGCTAACCAGGAAGAATAAAGAATTCATCTGGACCGTGGCATGCCAGGCATCATTTGAAGAGCTGAAGAGAAGGTTGACATCAGCACCAATTTTGTCGCTACCCTCAGGATCAGGTGGATTCTCCATCTATAATGACGCTTTTGACAAAAGGATTAGAATGTGTGCTACATCAGCATGAAAAGATAATTACTTATGCTTCTCGATAGTTACGGAACCATTAAAAGAACTACCTGACACATAACCTGGAGTTAGCGGCGGTCATCTTCGCCTTGAAGCTCTCGAAGCACTACCTATACGGCGATAAGGCAGAGATATACACAGACCACAAAAGTCTAAAGTATGTCTTTACACAAAAGGAGCTCAACATGCGCCATAGGCGATGGCTGGAGCTCATGAAGGATTTTGATATCAATTGTAGTACCATTCGGATAAGGCTAATGTCGTTGCTGATGCGCTTAGTAGGTACCTGATGGCGATATTTCTAATAAAGGACCGGCATCTTCTAGAAGACATATAGAAGCTTAGGTTGGAGATTGTGCTACCAGAAGTAGTAATATTGAAGCTTGGGAAAGAAGCTATTATATCAGGAGTGGACTCACCCATGATACAACTACAAATACAGTCCAGTCTAACCGACAAGTTCAAGGAGACTCAATTCCAGGATGAGAAACTGTGCAAGCTGAGAGACCAAGTGTTAGCCAGAATACTTGAGGGTTTCTCCATAGCTGGAGATGGAGCATTGAGGCATGGTACGAGGCTTTGTATGTCGACTTGTGAATTGAAGAACGAGCTGATGAAGGAGGTACATCGGTCGTAATATTCGATCCATCCAGGAGTAAACAAGATGTACAAGGACATGAGGGTACATGTATGGTGGTTTGGAATGAAGAGAGACATGGCATAATTTGTCTCCAAGTGGTTGATTTGCCAGTAGGTGAAGGCAGATCGTTAGAGGCCAGCAGGATTGCTACAGTCGCTTCCCATTCTGGAGTAGAAATGGGAACATATTACTATGGACTTCATAACGGGATTGCTTAGATCCCAAGGAGGGAAGGATGCCATCTGGGTAATTATAGACAGACTGACCAAGTCTGCCCACTTTATTTCATTCAAGGTTGGTTTATCCAGCTCTCTACATGCGAAACATCTACCAGCTTCATGGAGTTCCAGTCAGCATTGTATCAAACAGGGATACCCAGTTCACTTCACATTACTGAAAGAGTGAAGGAAAGCTTGGGTACTCAGCTAAAGTTCAGCATCGTATACCATCCACAAATTGACGGGCAGTCTGAAAGGACTATTCAGACACTGGAGGACATGCTGAGATCGTATATTTTACAGTTTGGAGGATCTTAGGAAGATTATTTATACCTGATTGAGTTGTCATATAATAATAGCTACCAGGCCAGCATCCGTACGACCCCATTTGATACGTTGTATGTACGTCGTTACCTTACTCCATTAGCATGAGACGACGTAGGAGATCGATTTATGCTAGGACCAGAGGTGGTTACAAATGCTGTAGAGAAAATAAAGGTGATCAAAGGGACGTTGAGGATTGCACAGGACCGCCAGAAGCATTGGGCAAACAATAAATGCCGAACATTGGAGTTTGAGGCAGGAGACAAAGTCTTTGTCAAGATTTTCCCTACTAGAGGCACCATCAGATTCGGCAGAGCTGGGAATCTTAGTCCCAGGTATATTGGTCCATTTAAAGTACTAAGCAGAGTTGGAGAAGTAGCATACAGAGTGGCTCTTCCATCTAGTCTCGATGGCGTGCACAACGTCTTCTATGTATCGCAGCTGAGGCGCTACGTATCAGACCCAAGCCATATTGTGGATCACGCAGAGCTGGAAATTGGACCAAGTTTTGCCGTGCCAGAGCAGCCAGTGGAGATAGTAAATCCCATGGAGAAGAGATAGAGAAATGCGATGATTCCGCTAGTCAAGGTAGCTTGGCGTCACCACTCTCCAAGCGAGGGTACTTGGGAGCGAGAGGCTGAGATGAGGGAGAAGTATCTTCATCTTTTCTAGGTATGTTCTTAACCACTCTCTTTTTATTACCAGTAGAAATTTCAAGGACAAATGTTTCTAAGGAGGGAAGGTTGTAAAACCCATAATTTTTTTAATTTAATTTAGGTTTATTATATTGTTATTATTATTATTATTATTATTATTATTATTATTATTATTATGATGTTATTATTTAGTTGGAATATAGGAATAATTCTACATATAAGTTTTAATTGATTCATGTTTGGATTAAAACCCGTACCCTATCCAACCCAAACCTACTAACCTAAAACCCAATTAACTTATCCTACCGTTCCCAAACCTACTCCCAGTCTTCTCTCGATCTGTTTTCCCCGCCGTAACCATTCCCACTTAGCCCTCTCCCTCACATATAGAAACCCTTCCCTCCAGAAACATCAAAACTCACAGAACCCCTTTCTCTCCAACCTTCACAAACCTCTTCCATCTCCCTCTATACTTCACCTCTCCTAAATCGGAGCACAACTCGACATGCCATGCGACGCCCCGAACCTTGCAACACAGCACTTGGGGCATTTTCGTTACGACCGACCGGTCGACCCCCGCGCCCCGCTGACCGGCCAACCGGTCGCCAACCAGCACATGTGCCCCCGGCCGCCCCAGCGCGTCCCACGCGCATCCCGGGCCGCACCAGCGTGTCCTGAGCGCTGTCCAGCCCCCGTCGGCTGTTCCCGACCGTGCCAGCCCGCCGGCCGTCCCCGACGTGCCTTCCGGTCCACCTCTGCGCGACCAGTGCTCCCCTGGCCCGCCTTCGTGCCTTCCGCTTTCGTACGGCCCCGCGCACCGGCCCTCCCGCACTTCGGTGCCGTTCCGTCGGTGTACGCACGTCGTCCTGCATGCCCCGCGCGTATGCGTCCATGTTCGGTCTTGTGCGACCCGAGTCCGAGGCCTCCCCTCAGTACTCCTTCTCCAACCTTTCGGTAGGCCCCTGACCCTTCTGTTAAATTTCCAGAATGAGAAACCTATATTCTGTCCAACCAAATTGACAGAGTAAAGCTTTGTCAATTCCGGGATAGTTAGTTTCCTATTTTTGACCGTATAATTGGGATTTGGATTATTAATTAATGCTTGTGGTTAATTAGTGTGGTAGTAATTTATTAATGCTGTTTTATCGTCGGCTTAAGTATAATTATTCAGAACGAATAATAGTTTTACTAATTATAAATGTGGTATCCTGTTAATAAATTATAGGCAGAATTAGATAAAGTTCAGTTATTTTAGGAAATAACATTCCCTTAATAAATCCTTAAGCTTTCGCATAACTAAATAATTTCTTATTAATTGGTAATACAAAATTATTTTTGTAATAAACTCACTAAAAGGATTAAGTTAGCTTTTGTCTTATTAAAATAAGTTTTTGAACGGTATTTTAATTACTACCTTAAAATATGATTCTAAAATATTAGATATTAATAAATAAATGATTCTTATAGTATTATAACTATTAAAATGGCTTTCTTTATATTTAAAAAATATCTATTAAAAATACTATAGCTAATTTATGATATTAAAGTATTATTTTATTTCAAAAATATTTTCGAGTATTTTATATAAGTAGTTTTAAAATAGAGTATTAGTTATGAAAACTGTTTATTTACTAATATATATAAAATATAGTTTTTTGCATTATTTATAAAATATAATAGTTATTAGGAAAATCATTTTTACCAAATATTAATATACGTGGTTAAAGTATTAAATAATTGTAGATTTACTCCTCTAAAAATATGTTATAAATAAATAATTATTTTATTAATTATTGGAAGATTTAGAGTCTAGACGATATTGTATTATTAATTAGTTAATTAATTAGAATTGTAGCAACTGTAGAATGACAACTAAGTTATATTTCGTTAATGTAGGTTTTCAGTTCTGGGACTTAGTCTGAATATTTTCTGTCGTCACCTACAATATCGAAAAAACCATGACAAGTTCATATGTATTCAAACTTGTGTTTTAGTTAATAATTAAAATTATTGCATCGTAGAATCATTGTATCGACACTTGATCCACGGGATCCTATTCGGACCCAACTAATTGCTTGACTGAGTCATTGACTCATTGACTCGGGATTGGGGAGTAGTGTTAACACCTGTGGTCAAAGCCCCCTACTGCCTCACTGTTGATAATGGAAGCCCAACCTACTTAGGCTGAAGTCGGACCGTGTTCACTAGAACACATACTGCCTCCCTCCCCAGCCAGCCACAGGATGTTACATGCTCAAAACACTATTGCTAGTTAGATTGCATCATTTTTATTTTCAGGGATTTATTGCCTTGCTGCTTCTTTATTATTATTAGAAAATAAATTATGTTATAAAATTGCTTCTTGTCTCTTTTAATTATTCATTGAAATGCTGGAATGGATATGTATGTTCTTGTTTCCCTCCTGATTGGAGATTAATATTTTAGGTGATTGTAATGACGAGGAGATGGCCTATAGTTCTCACTACGGACCCGACTTGGGTTTCGAGGAGTTAGCCGGACCCGGACAGGAGACCGAGGAGTTTTAGATTGCACCTTTCTATTTAGTTCTTTCCTTCTTAAAAGTTGTAATAAATGAACTAGTTGTAATAGATAAAGATTTTTTGTTTTGTCTTTATTCCAATTAGATCCTTGGTTTGAATTTCAAATGTTTAAATAAAGTTTTATTCCTTATTTAGAATATTTATGCCTGTGTTGCTACTGATTGATACATCTTACTGCCGCCGTTTCACAATGGTACAGGCTGGACATGATCTGACTGGACCCAGTATTATAGGATCGGGTCGTGACAAGTATGCTTGGATCGACTATGAAATTAATGTCGATTCTTTCCAAGGTGAATAACAATTTAACAATTGCAAAGCAAAATGTACTGCTCTTACTTAATCTCCATTTCCTGCAGAAAATTCTTCATCCATAATAACTTCCTTCAAGCCTCCATATCATAGACAAGCAACACACTTCTACAAATGTGACTGTCATAAAAATGCTCCACTATCAACATCATAACATAGCCCAAAGTTGATGTTTTGGTATTCATATCCCCTACCATATCAGCATCAGTATACCCAACTAGCTTCAGCTCGTCACTCTCGAAAGAAAGTTCTCAATTAGCAGTGCCCTGAAGATAACAAAGGATCCATTTGACTGTCCTCCAGTATATCCTTCCTGGATTTGAAAGATACCTGCTAACTATATCTACTGCATGAGCAATATCTGGTCATTTACACACCATGATATACATAACACTCGGCCTTTTACACACCATGACATACATAAGTCTCCCCACAACTGAAGCATACAAAACTTTCTCTATATTTTTCTTTTCATCATCGGTTGATGGATATTGTTCTGCATTGAGCCTACAAGAGGGCTGCTCACTTTTTTCCACCTGTCCATCCTGAAACGTTGAAGTACCTTGTAAATGTACTTCTTTTTATGATAAAGGTACAATACGATATATGCTGGACGTCGCCATACATGATATCGATATACGTTGCCAATAATCAGGCTAACTATAAGCTCACTTCCCGAATTTTCAATTTATTTATTTATTTTATTCTAATTTCAGCTTTAAATATTTTCTAGTAGAAAATAAATTTCATTTTTTAAAAAAATTTATAAAGATATCTTGGACGACAACGAGATTTGTCAAAATATGTTAAAATTAGATTTTTTTTAGTTTATAAAATATTGTTTGAATTATTTTGATAATATTAATTTTATTATAAACTTATTTGTTATCAAATATTATATTTAATCTGATTTAGTCTTTCACTAAATAAAATATATAATGGTTTGATAATTATAGGAAAATATTTTACAAGTTATTTGATAAATTATCTCGTAGAATTATTTTGGTTTATTGCTATCAAGTATTTTATAATTTCTATAAATCTATTTAAAATATTATTTGAGATACTAGTCATTATTTTAAATTAAATATAGTTATTAGTATGATCAATTATTGAATTAAGACTTCCTTTTCAATAAAATGTCTCCTTAAAAAATATATTGAATTAAGACTAAATTAAACTAGTTTTTTTAATATTTTAGTTGATTTAAATTAATTGTAAGTATTATCTATTAAACTTTTAGCATTCTTGATGCTTATCTATGTATTTGAATTAAAGAACTTTCTACATTAAAATAAATCTTAAATCATATAAGATATGTTATGTATATATAGCACAGTCTCTGCCATATAGCACACCCTATCTTCTTATCCTATAGCCGACCTATCATATTCACCAAACCCATTCCCTAGGAACTCACTGTGGTTATTATGGTAGAAGCCAGTCAATTTAAACTTAATGATAACTACTCCCTAGCTATATATATTCTATATTTATATATACATAGTTATAGATATACCAAAACCTCTATGTCCTTATCTAAACATTCTCGTATATATATATATATATATATATATATATATATATATATATATATATATATATATATATATATATATATATACATAAATACATTTTTTTAACCTCCTAATTTATTAATGACGGCACAAATACCGCATAGAAACCGAATACAAGGCGCAAAATGCCGAAGCCTATACAGGTATACCACAAAAGAAAAGAGGGAGGACAGCAAAACAGGCAAAACAGTCGACAGGGGCTACGGGGGTAGCACTGACCAGAAGTCTCTCGAACTGTGGGAACACAGGGTGCTTCGCTTACGGCATTATCAGGCTATTTCTCGAAAGAGCTTGTCTGCCGAGTAAGGGTGACCCTCGTATCTCGCTTTGTTGCGATTCTTCCACATGATCCATATAGCGGCCGCTGCGACGATCTGGTGGCCATGGGAGGCGGAACCCCAGGAAGCCAGTAGATCGTGGAAGCGTCCGCTTCCCTGCTCAATGTTGAATAGCTGGTTGAGGGTGGTCCAAGTCCTGTCTGGCAGCGACCCTTGATGGAAGATGTGATCAATAGACTCCGTCTTCCTCTCTGAGCAACAGGAGCATGCTGATGCTAAACTAATCCCGATGGTGTTAAGGATGTTGTCAGTCGGTAGTTTCTTTCTGAAGACTCTCCACAAGAGGAATGACTACTTCTTTGGGATGCAAGAGTGCCAATAGTGAGCCATGGCGAGGTACGGTCGACCGGTGCCTTGGATAGCGGATCTCGCCGACCTCACCGAGAATGCTCCCGAAGCCTCGAGGGACCAACACAACGCATCCGCCTCGCTACCGATGTGTAACCCTCTCTTTCGGACGCTATCTGCAGCCTCGGGACCGATCCACTCACGAATCTGGTCCCAGTTCCAGTCGTCGGTTGTGGGGTTCCACAAGTCTCTGATCCTACAATCTCTCGGGGTCTCCGTGAGATTCGGGATCGTGTTGTCTCCAACCCATTGCTCAAGGAATGGGTTCGAGTCGCCCGCTCCCAGCTGGAGTCTCATTGCGGGTTCGACGAGGTCGCGGCCAATAAGGATGCGACGCCAAGCTATGGAGGATCTGCAGTTGGAAATGGCCATCGAGGGGTAGATATGTTTGAAATATCTAGCTTTCAAAAACCTACTCCATAAGTTGTTGTGCGTGCGGAGGTTACACCACAGTTTCATCGAGAATGCTTTAACTATGTTGATGAGTTTGGTGAATCCCAAACCCCCCTCTCCGGTCGGATGGGCCATAGAGTCCTAGCTGGCCCAGTGATGCTTATCGTGGCCGTTGCTATGCCCCCAAAAGAAATTACAAAATATCTGTTCGATCGAAGAAAGGACTTTGATGGACGGTGAGCACGCAGCAAGGGTGTGGATAGGGATGGAGGATAGCACATGATTGATGAGGATCAACTTGCCTCCTGGGAAAATTTAAGAATGAAGGTGAGGGAGAATAAGTTCGATAGAGAGGACATCTCCTTGTCAGTGAATGGAACCGAGGGCACCGGTGATTCTTGAGAGTACTTGATGTTCGGAAAATTGATGTCGGGGACTAGAAGCGCCTTAGCAGACACCAGATCCGGGCACAACTTGTCTTTTGGGGGGCCCAGTTGTAGTTGGATGGATTTTAGTCTTTTGGGGGGAATTTTGGGTTAGATGATGATGAGGATGTCTATCTTGTGGATTTTTCACAGATTGGTTATTCTCCTGACCGTCGGTTTGTTCGCCAGACCGCAGACATTCCAGGATAGGATATTAAGCATTAAGGATGTTAGGGGGTTTGTTCCGAATGGCGGCAGATCTGGTTTGGATGGTGGCGGTTTCAGTGGGTCCGCTGTTGGCATTGGCCTTGCTCGAGGTACAGCGTCATGCTTCTGTAGATGGGGGGTGATCGTTACATGATTGCTCTTTTGGGGCCAGTTGCTGACTGACCGATTCTCCGGCGGAGTCCAGGATATGATTCTCTGGTGGGATGATAATGGCGTCGCTGGTGCTCCCTGTAAGGAGGCTGGTTTGCTGGAGCGGGAAGCCCGCGGCTTGGATCTGGAGACCTCTCCAAACCAGATCTGGCCCTAGAATGGCTAGGGCCTCAACCACGAGGTCTTCGGTGGTGAGTTATTGATTGGTTACGGTTATGTTGGTGAGCTGTTCTGCTCCTTCCAGATTGGGAAAACTCTCGATGAGCGCACGGTCGGCAAGGGGAGAGGCTGTCTCCGCTTGGTCTTCCGCGTCCTCCGAATCTAGAGCGTCGAACTGGTTGGATAGGGTGAGGGCTTGGGTGCTGAGTGGGATTAATGCTTTGATGGATGATTCGCTCCTGTCGTGTGAGTCATCGCCGGAGCCAAATCAGGTGTACAAATTTGGGCGAGGTAGGATAGGTGGCATGGGAGTTCTCCCCTCTGCTGGCTCGCTGTCTTTTCGGGGATATTTCTTCTTTAGTTCTGGATGAAGTCGGTGGTAGTACTTTGGGAGATGACCTCTTAAGTGGCAGTGGTTACAGAACATGACGTGGTTATCGTAGAGGATTTGTTGAGTGTGGTTCGGTTGCCCAGCTCGATGTTAATAAAGTTTGGTGGTTCGGTGGTCAGGTCGAGTTCCACACAGATTTTGGCATAGTGGGCTTTGGTGAGATTGCTGGTCTCTGGGGCTGAGGCCACATACGTACCGAAGGAGTTAGCTATACGCCTGAGAGCCGCTGGGACAAAGCAAATGAGGGGCAGATTTGGTAGAGTGATCCAGGCGGCGACGGTCGCTGAGTCTTCTTTAGTACTAAAGCTAGCTGACCACTTGATGATCTTCATTTGATGGGAATCAATCCTGCACGTGCCTTTGGACCAGACTGTCTTGTGGTCTAAGTCGGATGAGAGGTGAAGGAGAATGTGTTTGGAATCGAGGGGTGCTACACGGTATTCCGCTGTGAGCCTCCAACTGGCTATAGGGGACTAGAGTACATAAATACATCCTGCACGTGCCTTTGGACCAGACTGTCTTGTGGTCTAAGTCGGATGAGAGGTGAAGGAGAATGTGTTTGGAATCGAGGGGTGCTACACGGTATTCCGCTGTGAGCCTCCAACTGGCTATAGGGGACTAGAGTACATAAATACATATATATATATATATATATATATATAAAATATATATACATATATATATATATATATACATATATATATATATATATATATATATATATATATATTTTATATATATATATATATATATATATATATATATATATATATATATATATATATATATATATATATATATATATATATATATACACACACACACATAAATACATAAATACATAAATATATAAATAATTAAATAAATAAAAAATAAAAATAAATAAATAAATAAATAAATATATATATATATATATATATATATATATATATATATATATATATATATATATATATATATATATATATATATATATATATATTTTAAATATATATATATATATAAATATATATATATATTTATATTTAAAAATATATATATATATATATATATATATATATATATATATATATATATATATATATATAAATATATATATATTTATATTTAAAAATATATATATATATATATATATATATATATATATATATATATATATATATATATATATATATATATATATATATATATAGTCTCAAACCATGCAACTCCTTTTCTGCCATATATAGTCCCTTCATATCTCTCTCTACTACACAGATGTGCAATCACCACTGAAAAGACCCCATGGCCACGACCTCATCCCAAACCAGCCAGAGCACGCCCTACCATCGTTACTCTCGACTTCCTCCTCCTGCAAACAACCAAACCCACCCGACCAAAACACCTTCCCATCACCAACACCCTATCATCGACACCCCACTACCAGAATAAGTCGTTTTAGCGACGCCTAAAGACGTCGCTAAAATGACAATATTCGTCGCTAACAATATTTAGCGACGAAATTATCGACGTTTCTGGCTGGTCGCGAAAATGTTAGTCGCTGATCATCTAAACGTCGCCAATCGTCGCAATTACCGACGTTTGCCGACGTAATTATACGTCGGTATAATGCCGATGTCTACCGTCGTGCCGTCGGTGGCTTTGCGACGTAAAATATGGTGTCGCTACGCGTCGGTAAATTTACCGACGAATTACCGTCGACTCGTCAGTGGTTTAGTGACATGATCAAAGTCGCGAAACGTCAGTAAATCCTGGGAATTCCTGGGGATGATTAGCGACTTTTACCGACGTTTACCGACGTCATCCGACATATATTGACGTCGCTAAACGTCGACTCGTCGGTGGTTTAGTGACATGATCAAAGTCGCGAAACGTCGGTAAATCCTGGGAATTCCTGGGGCTGATTAGCGACGTTTACCGACGTCCTCTGACATATAATGACGTCGCTAAACGTCGGTAAACTGGATAATATCGCTTATCTACCGACGTTTACCGATGCAAAATTACGTCGGAGGACGTCGGTAAACGTCGCTAAATCTGCAAAAAAAATAAAACTAAAATAAAATACAGAATGTCTATTTCTTCCTGCAGTTTAAAAAGCTAACCATTTCTCACTGTAGAATAGGATCCAAACAATCACAGAATGTCCATTTCTCACTTTACACAGGTTTCAGTCCCTGTAACCAAGTCTATAACAATCACACAATGTCCATTTCTCACTGTACACAGATTTCAGTCCCTATAAGCAAGTTTGCAACAATCACACAACAACTAACCAAATAACCAAATATCCAAATAACCAAGTATCCAAATAACCAATTCTACACCAAATAACAAAGTCCACAACCAAATAACCAAAGTCTACACACAACCAACAAATAGAATATGTTCAAAACATCCAAATCTACACAACCAACAAATATCCAAGTCACAAATAAATAATAAAACAAATACAAAGAAACAGTCCTAACTAGGACTACTAGGAATCTGGTGCAGGAGGGGCACCGCCGCGATGAAGGGATAAGAACAACTCATACTCCTCAAGTGAAATTGACACCGATGGAGGAGGCAGTGACGTCGGTAGAGTCGGTGTCGAAGAAGAAGGCGATGGAGGCGGCAGAGTCGACGACGATAAAGGCGCACCCGAAGGACTAGCATGCTCCAACGCTGTAAGTCGCTGGTGGTATGAATCCATGATAGATAACATTCTATCACTGCTCTGGACCATCGACTCCTGGGCCAATCTTATCCTCTCGGCCATGGTCACCTGTCCTGTCTGCAGCTCCGTCACCATGCGCTCTAACCCTCCAACGGTGCGCTCTATCCTCTTAGTCGTCTCCCTGAGGTCCATAATACCGTGGTCGAGTGCATCCAATCGTGCTAGCAGTGCAGGATCCTCCGTAGGGTGCTGAGACTGCTCCTCGATCTGTCGTAGCAGGTCGTCACGGAGAGACTCCATCATCTGGTGGACTCGGGCAGACTCCTGGGACGACTGTAGACCATGCACACTAGCAGGAGATGTCCTAGAGGACTGGGTCGCAACTAGGGCGCCATAGGATCCCGTACCGTAGTACGTACCCCTACGGAGTCCACCAACGATGGCTATCCACAGCTCGTCCACCGACGGAGCTTGAGTAGGCTGCAAGGAAGTACCGGCCTCTCCTGTATCAGGTGCACTAGCAGCCGCCCGTTCCCGCAGCCTCTGATGCTCGGCCTAGAAAGTACTTATTATTACTAACTTCTAATTTCTAATTAATGTACTTATTATTACTAATTTCTAATTAATGTACTTATTATTTCTAATGGAGTCCTTGCATTCTCCAGCAACTCCATGAACTGTGCAGCATCGGGGTTAGGTGCCTCCTCAGGTGCATCATGATCATCCGGATCGAAACTAGGCCCGGCCGTGTCGAAAACCATGTTCACCAACCCATCGTCGTAAGGAGCATTGTTGTGGACATCCACATAAGGCTCGTACTCTGATGCTAAAGACACAAGTTCTCCGTGCTCGCTCCACTGATAGTAATTCGGCGTGAAACCCTTTGAGTATAAATGATACGTGACATCCACTTCTGGATGATATTTTAAGTTGCGACATCTCACACACGGACACTTAATTTTGTTACCGTCCATGTACTGAGGGAACGCCTTGGCAAACTGCAGGAACTGGTGTACACCCTCTATGAATTTATCCCGCACACCGCACATGTCATCAGGATGACGGTTGTACATCCAAGTTCGATTCTACAGATAGTAATTCAGCTCCATAATTCTGTAAGATAGATACATCAAAGTAGTGAATAATATGCAATTGTCAGTTCATGCGGTCTATACTTTTTGCAGTATATGTACACATGACATTTTACGTTAAATGGTCAGAGATTATCTGTCATCTTCTTTTCGTATTGCTAACTTTTCTTTTGCGTGTTTGTGCGTACGGTGGTCAGAGATTATGGCGGCGGTATATCACCCGTGTCTACAATATTTCATATAGGCTGAGTTGTAGAAGTTTAGGATATTAGTCTATATATTATGTATAGTCCAACCGAGTCAACTCTAAGCTAAACTAGTCCAACTTGGTCAAACTAGCCATTTCTAAGTTGTATAAGTCAAGTTTTAGGATATTAGTCTATATATACTAGTATAAACTCTCCCTCCTCTCCAAATACATGGTACTAGTTAACCCTCCCCCTTTCTCCCACTAGACACACACATACATATACATGATATATACAACCACACCATAGTTCCCAGGTTCTTTTAACCTAACTTTCCAGTTGGTACTAACCTCAATAGAACAAATACTCTCACAGCTCAAAATACTAACACATTCTCATGCCTTACTCTTGTGACACTCCATTTCAACACACAAACACACACCTATATGTTCCCTTACACATGTTGCCATGTTACCTATAAAAATATGAAACCCTTGTTGTCTAAAATAAGACATAATTTTACAAAGAGAACCATACTGTAGAACTCACACTTTAAGACAATAGATGAAGGAAGACTTGTATGGAGGATCGATAGGGTTGAGCGATGTCATTTTATTCTACAAAGAGAACCATATTGTAGAACTCATACTGTATAACTCACACTTTAACACAATTCTACAAAGAGTTGTCATAGGGTGTTGAGCGATGTCATTTTATTCTTTTCTTCTTCTTCTTCTTAGGATTTTCGAGTATTGTATCTTGAGACATATATAGCTAGAACTTACGAAGAATGGAGTACCATACTTCAACAAATAGATGTTGACTAATTGGTTCATATACTTGTTGTCTAAAATAAGTGTAGGAATGTTGCAAGGTAAAACAATGTATCAAACACTATATCGAAACCCAAACCCAATATGCAAATCCAAATTAATACGAAAATACACAAGTGTATGTAGGGGATTAAGTGTACAGAGGTGAAATACATATATATGCATGCATGGGGGTGTCCACGTATCCAACAAATGGACACAAAGTGTCCAAAACCTCACGAACACACTGTATCAGTGAACACATGGTCGTAATGTATCTCCGTATCCATTTTGGGCACGAAAAACACCTTAATTAGGGTTAGGGTTTACCTTCAGTCTCCTCGCGGTGGTGGAGGAGGAGGAGGAGGACAAGTTAGGTGGTGGAGGAGGAGGGGATTAAGTGTACAGAGGTGAAATACATATATATGCAAGCTTGGGGGTGTCCACGTGTCCAACAAATGGACACAAAGTGTCCAAAACCTCACGAACACACTGTATCAGTGAACACATGGTCGTAATGTGTCTCCGTATCCATTTTGGACACGAAAAATACCTCATTTAGGGTTAGGGTTTACCTTCAGTCTCCTCGCGGTGGTGGAGGAGGAGGAGGAGAAGGATCTCGCGGTGGAGGAGGAGAAGGGGCTCGCGGTGGAGGAGGAGGAGGAGAAGGGGCTCGCCGGAGGGAGGAGAAGGGGCTCGCCGGAGGGAGGAGAAGGGGCTCGCGGTGGAGGAGGAGGATGAGCGGCGCCGGAGGAAAGGGGGTTGGGCTATCGTCGAGGTCGGGGAAGAGGGGCAGGAACAAAAAATTTAGGGAGAGGGAGACATAAAAAGTCGAACCGAGGAAACCCTATTTAGCGAAAGTTAGCGACGTCCGTAAATACGTCGCAAAGCGTCGGCCTTCCTTTAATATTCGGCAATATCTTAATCTTTGCGACGCTAACCGTCGCTGAACTAATAAAACTAGCGACATTTTCCGACAAATCAATGACGTTGATTTTTATTACACTAAAGGTGGTCGCAATATGTCGCTGTTGGTCGCTATCAGCGACGTATTATGACGCATACATTTGGAGCCGCTAAATCCAACAAAATTAGTGACGTTTTAAGTCTGCGTCGCTAATTTCGTCGCTGATATGACTTATTTTGGTAGTGCCCTGCTACGACCACCACCTATAGCCGTTCTCCGCCATATCGCCAGGACCCCCACTCGACCCCCTCGCCGATGACCAACATCTCCCCGTCCACAGTTTACACCCGTTCCACCCGCCACCATGACTCCATCTCCAATGCACTATCCTCCACAGCCTCCCTGCATTGCCCACACCATAATACCACTAACCGAACTCTCCGCCGAACAGTCCCTTTCCCATCAAAGCTAGTGCTTCCTCCGTGCCAGCGCCTGCGGCTGTGCCTTCCCTCCGCGCGAGACTGGACTGTCGTGCTTCTATCGTGCCGCCGCCACTGTCAAGGGCAACACCGCCACCGACCATCATGCGACCACCAACACCCAACATCATCACCACCCATCCACAAATTGCCATCGCCTCGCTGAAGCAGCCCCGTTCCTTTCCCTGTTCGCCACCAACAGCCAAGACCTCCGACCACTGCTCCTTGTGTCTACGTTCGAGAGCACAATCCTTGCATCGATCTTTCGAATGGGCGCCACGGCGAGAGGCAAGCCGGCGACTGATTGCGTCCGGTGAAAATATACTATTGGGGCTTGGCCTACTTATAATTTCAAAACAGGGTTTAAAAGCTTAAATATAGTATTATAATAGTCTATGGTATTTCATATATGGTTTTTTGACCTAAAATATTATCATTGTATATTATCTTATTAAATTTATTGCTTTGCACTAAAAGCACGATTTTTATGTTTTCAAATGGTTACCTACAAACGTTTTAGCTAATAAAATATAGTTTCCATGTACTATAATTATTTCTTATGATTTTATATATATGTTGGGTTTCTAAACTTAAATATATATTGTGGGACAATTGAAAATTAGTTAGGTCATTTTATATATATTTTGGGATTTTTTAAAAATAATATTTTCTAAAGTTTTATATAAGTACTTTTAATATAGAAATTTATATAAGGTATTTTCAATAGATTTTATAACATATTTGTAAGTATGTATTTGGATGGGCTTTATCAGTTTTGGACTTTTATTTGGAAAATACTTTCTCAAATTATTATTAAGAATTTTATTTAATAGTTATTATCTAAAGAGGTTTCATAATAATTTCTACATAGTTATAATTATTTTTTTCTAAATTAAAATATATAATTTCTAATAAGAAAGACTTTTCCTAAACGATTTTCCTTTTTCAATTAAATCGTGTCCAACCGTGACTAATCGATCATTTCCTATTTCTTGCGAATTCCGAAATTCTTCACATCTACCCTAGCAAATCAGACTATCCTGGACCCAACGGGATTATTAGTTTCACTAGAAGAGGATCCCAAGTGAGTATATTCTATGACTTTATATTTGATAATTTCTATGATTCGTGTATTTAGTATTGTTTTACATTAATTTTTTGTTGATTCTCGATACGATGGTTACACGATGTAGTATTTTATTGATTCCTTACATGTTATATTTTGTGATTACTATGTTCGTGACTAATGTATGATTTCCATGTTCATGACTTGTTTGGATCCATTAGTACTAGTCGGACGGGGAAATACATTAGTAGATATTTAAATATACCCATAAATATCCAATTGGTCTTACGTGAATAATAGCAGCCACACACGACCCGTGCGGTTGGCCGGATCTTACCCCTAGCCGTTTTCATGTCGAAAGTGGTATTTCAATATGCTAGATAGGTACAATTTTTTGGTTCCACTTTATACATTGATGGTTGCATGTCTTATCAGCTTTAGTATTGTTCTCATATGTCATTGCTACCATGTTTATCTGCTTTTACTCTATGTTCAGTTCTATGATTATATGCTTATCTGTTCATGTAACACCCAGTCCCAAAATACGTAGGACTAGGATACGATACATGCCAGCAATACTTCACTAATGGGCCAAATCTTATAGCAAGCCCATTAGCAAAATGCTTAAAATGTAAATCATGATAACAACCAGAATAATAACATAAGTCACAGGTCACAGCTAATCTCATCCACACAGAATAATAAGACACCAAATATCAAGTCCAATAAAATAATACTAATAAAAAAGATCTGTCCAACAGGAAATAGTAATAATAACTGTACGGGTAAGACATCCCGAAAGCACAGTAAAAGAAAATAAAATAATCAACTATATGTCCACTGCAATCAAATGAAATGAAGTAGCAAGTCTAAAATAAAGAGACATGTCTCAAGAGAAGTCCTCGACCACTAGCTCGTCCTCCTGCGAAGGTATGACTCCAGTCTCGCCGCCAGAACCGTAAACCTCTAGGTAATCCTCGTCTCTAACTAAGCCTGAAGAGATCACCAGGTCCTTAGGGGACTAACAAGACACATAATATACAAGCCTACTTTGACAGTTTAAACATTCAATGATAGATAGAAAAGTGATACAAGAAAGTATAGGCTGAAGGAAGTACAATACTAGAAATAAAACATAAAAGAAATGGCATGCCTCAAGAATCATGCTAGTAAATGCGACTAAAAGGAAATCGAGGTAAATTGTAGCCTGGTAGTTGCTAACGGCCCTATAGATTGCAGTCCGGTGGATGCTAACAACCTATAGTA
Organism: Iris pallida; assembly: GCA_029216955.1. Lineage (NCBI taxonomy): Eukaryota > Viridiplantae > Streptophyta > Magnoliopsida > Asparagales > Iridaceae > Iris > Iris pallida. The sequence goes on along the minus strand of JANAVB010002393.1, from coordinate 10,423,161 downwards.
AGTCTCAATTGCAGCCCGGTGGATGCTAACAACCTATAGTATAAGTCTCAATCGCAGCCTGGTGGTTGCTAATGATTGAGAGTTGTCAAGTATAGTCACGTCTATAACAAGGTCCTTGCCTAAAACTACAAGTCAATCAGGTCAAGTCAAACATGTCAAGTCCAAGTCAAGTCTACGTCAAATATGTCAGGGGATCAAGGCATAGGCAAAACAATACCATAACTAGACATGAATAAGATAAGAAAATAGGACAAGTAATATGGAGAAAGAGTTACAATCTACGTGCGCGTAAAAATAGAAAATAATGATGACATGAAGCAGGATGAACATGTAATCAAGTGAGACAGAAAAGAACAATAATACAGAAATATATGTAAATACTCTAAAGTTTGGCAATGTGTACTTGCCTGATGTAGCGCGTAGAACCAACAATAACTAACCAATCAATGAGCCAGAAACGTCCAACTCCTACAAACGACTCAGGATGCTGAAACAGATATCACCAACATATTTGTCATAAAAGAATTGGCTAAGTTTGACTGTCCAAAAGTCCAATTCTGGATACAGGGGCAAAATGATAATTTTGGATCAAAATAATGTCCGCCGTTGGACACGTTTTGTACCGAAAAGCGTGGCAACACCTACGGTCTCTAAAGTCATCAAACTATATGTCTACGAGTCTAGTTTGACGATACAAGCATGACGATATATCCAAAGTTGGATTCCGGTAGGCTGTGTACAAATTCGTCCGTTGGATCGGGTCGCGGGCCCGCCAAAATAGCGTTCCGGTCGACCTTCTCAGAATCATACCAAACATGGCTCACATGACCAAAAAAATGACACGGACCCAATGGTGCAAGTTTCATCTTGAGTTGACGAACGTGCACAAAATAATTGATTAGTTTACAAAGAGGCCGATACAGGGTATCTCGACCGATATGTCGCAATTTCGTCGCGCACACACAACAAAATCGTGTTTCGTCGAATCCTACACGTCCACAACATCCGTACACATCTTTCGATGCTCATGGGTTGCGATTACGTCATTCGGTTTGTCGGGACGCACGCCGTATCGACAAATTTCTATGTTTTTCGAAACAGAATTTCGTGGGTTTTTTTGATTTTTGTAAACAATTAACTTTTCGTATACTGGATGAAAATAGAAACTGAAAATAGGTTTGAAAGTCATGTATGTGATCTAAAACTTTGTTCAGAAGGTTTTCGAAGATTTCCATTGGACTGCCAGTAATCGGCCTTCCAAACAGGGTATCTACAATAGTGTTTTGAACTTGTCAAGAACAGTTTTTCATCAATTTTCCATGCTTTTTTAGGGTAAATCAAGAACAAACTAATCTAAACTAATTGTTGGGTTTTGCCAGAGGGATATATCGGATCTCTGTAGGATTTTGCGGATCACGAATTGGTCGAGTATTCGGGAAGAAAAATGGTATAAAGTTGGGTACCAGCAACTGCTGCACTGCTTCTATGTTGTTTCTTGGCTGTGTGCGCACGGGTTTCGGCCGTCTCTGGCACCCCGTACAGTGGCGATCAGGTGGCTGAGGGTGCGATGGCTGCAGGGGTCGAGATCCGGGGTGTCGGTCTAGGGTTTTGGGGCTTTATGTATATATATAAGGCTTGGGGTCGAGTTGCTATGTACTCCTTGTGGGGGTCGAGTTATGGTGGTTCGGGGCTTTGGATGAACAGTACTCCGAAGGATTTTTTTTTCTATTTCTATATATAAACACATATATACATATCTCTATATTTATAACTATGTATGTATCTCCATAGATAGTTATTTATATATCCATAAATATTCAGTAAAACCCCACAATCTTAATAGTACTTTTTTGGGTAGGGTTTATATATAGAATAGGTTTATACAACTAATAATATCGATTTCCAAATTAAACAAGATAACCAATAATAAAAATATTCTTATACTAATTATAATATCAATAGTAATAATAATAATAAAACAAGATAACTAAACCAATAATATGTATGGTAGTTTTGGCTAATATAAACCCCTGAAAATTTTGAATTATTTTATTTTTATTCTACCTCCCTTTTTTGGTATACATGTATATATACACAATATGTGTATAACCCTTATGTTATTGTTATATTAATAATCCTTGGTATTATTATATAATTGAAAATGTATAATTTTTATTATTAACAACATACAAATATTTTAGTATAGATATGTGTGAGTATATGTAAATAAGTTAGTTTTAAAATATTATCTGTACCCAGTATTTTTCATACAGATATGAAATGTATTTGTGCATATTTTGTTAAATTATTTTATTTTTATTACATTCATTAGAATTATTTAGAGATTTTGTTCTACCTAAATAGTAAATATGAGTACTAGGAGAAATAGTTGCTTTGAACTATCATTATTATTATATTTATTATATATATTACTAATATTATTATTGTTAGAAGTATGATTATTATAAAGTATTAATCATTTTTTTGATGATATATTTATACATAGAAATATATAATCTAAATAGGATAAAAGGAAAAAATATAGATTTTATAAAATAAATAATCTATAAATGAATATACTTTTTTAAAAAAGGAAGTTATATATTTTTACTATTTTAAATATTTTTTGAATTATTATGTATCAGATTTTTTTTCTTTAAAAAAAGAGAGAGAGAAAAGATAAACAAAAAGAATATATATATATATATATATATATATATATATATATATATATATATATATATATATATATATATATATATAGGAGTTACTGTTCCCCAAAGGGGGAACAGTGGGTCGGGCTACAACCCGAGCCCCTCTCTGTTGTAGAGGGGCGGATATAAACGCCTGGAAAAAAAAACTACAAACCCTAAACCCCATGCGACCCACTAACCTCCCGTCGCTCCAGCGCATCCTTAGCCGCCTAGCTCCGGCCGTCAACCCCCAGGAAGCTCGCCGAAAAGGCCGCAGCGGTCACGGCAGCCGTCCAGGAATAGTGGGTCGAAACCTCGACTTCATATGTACTTTTCCCAACCATCATGCCATGAAATATCAAAATTGTTTCTTCGTTAGAACCACAACATAACCACCCTCGTATCCCATTTAATCGAAGGGATTGAATCAAAGATAACCTGGGTGAACAATTGACATGACCTCGAGCAAAAACTTGCTCGAAAACATAACATATTTTAACCTAAACCCCCAACTTGGAAGGCAATTTGTGGCCAACCTACTAAAAGTTTTTTAAATCAATTAAAGGCAGACCTAGACAACATATAGGGGATCAAAACTCATCTGCTAGAAGTATTTTTCATAGATTATACAGAAAGTTATTCGATGGTGAAAATCAAGAAAAACTATGTTAATAAACTAATTTTTTTAGAAAACTTTTCCCGATACGACCTGCACCACGAAAAACCGGATGACATGGTCGCAACCCATAAGCATCGAAAGGTGCGTATGGTTGTTGTCGACATGTGGGAACTGACAGAATTCAAATTGGTTGCGTATACGCGACGAATTTGATACGTATCCGTCGAAATACCCCATATCGGCCTTTTTGTAAATTCTCTAATTACTTTGTGCACATTCGTCAAATCAAGACGAAACTTGCTCCAGCAGGACCGAATCAATTTTTTGGTCCTGTATGCCAAGTTTGGTCCGATTCTGTGAAGGTCGACCAGAGCGCCTATTTGGCGGGCCTGCGACCCGATCCAACGGGCAAAATTGTGCACGGCCCACCGTAATCCAACTTTGGACATACGGTTGGGTTCGTCTCCTTAAACTGGTTTCGTAGACATATAGTTTGATAAATTTAGAGACCATAGATATTGGCACGCGTTTCGGTGCAAAACGGGTCCAACGACGGATATTATTTTGACTCGAAATTACGATTTTGCTCCTATTTCAGAATTAGACTTTTGGACAGGCATTTCCTAGATATATATTTTACAACGAGAATGTTCTTGATGTTTGTTTCGGCATCTGGAGCCATTCGTGGATTTTGAGATTTTACTACCGACGTTCTTGATTGTTGGATTGCCATTTCTGCACCCCCAGGCAAGATACCTTGCCACCTTATTCTATGATTTACTTTATCTTATTTTTAGTTATTTATTTTTAGCATTTTTACCTGTTGATAGTATTATCTCATTGTGCGTCCAATTCACACTTTGGTGCAAGCGACTGTATCAGTCATTTTTCTTGTTTTGTTCTATTTTCTTGCATTGACTTAGACTAGTGACCACCCATTGGTGATGAGGTATTGGTATATCTCATATGGCCTTGACACATGTTTTATTACGTGTTGTGAGTCATATGTAGGACACGTACTCGCGTAGTCGGCCGGCCACCGATACGTATGAGACATGCGACGGTTAGTAGTAACTGCCAATAGAATTGCATGCTAGTAGACTTGGCAGTTACTAGAAGTTCCTATGGGACATAGATGTGACCCTACTAGACATTGGGTGGGAAGGACAGTTCCTTAACATATGGGCCACGTATGCACTTTTCTATTCCTGATCATGCTGACCTCTGACATTCGATGAATGTTATACTTTGAGGTCCCTGGTATCCTGGTGGGACCATACCTGAGTTTCATATAACTACAGCCAGAGTGCCCATGCATTTAAGGTTTGTTCTTAACTGTATTATCACTGTAGAACTGGTAGGCACCCTATTACATGCATCCCTTTATTTTCTATTATATATCACAGTTTATATGACATGGTGTTATCTTATATCTTGTTATGTCCCTCTGAGGACCTGGTGATCTCTCCAGGTGTGTGCTTTGTAACTTTTTGTAGGTGTTCTAGACAAGGCCGTGATCTTCTCCATTCTTCGAAGATGATTGCTCTTCGTTCGTCCTGCTATTTTAACCATTATTTTCTTGTATATTTTCTCTTATTTAAAATGTTGGTAGTAGATTTGTCTCCGCCCAACTACATGTATAAATGAAAAAATTCATAGTTGATTTATATTATTATTCTTTTATTTTGTGGATGAGATTTAGTTATCATGGTTTACTACAATTTTACAACTTATGTATACATATGAGGTTCCATATATTGGAGTATACTTCGTATGTGTGCAGCTGGCATGTCGACGTACTTAGTCCTAAGTATTTTGGGACTGGGGCAGGACTGGGGCGTTACATATTTTTGTGGTGGCCCAAGCAGGTCAAGTTAGCCGTTTCGGTTACGTTACTGTACCGAACGGGCATGAATATAGTATTAGAGTCTAGGGTCTCATCCACAAGCTTGACCTCCTTCCTTGAATTCTAATTTTTGAACTCTCTTTTGACTGTCTTGATTTGTCTCTTGCTTGATTCATTTTCTACCCTAAAATTTATCTCTCTTTCCTTTCGTGCTTGATAATGAGGTTAGAAAGATGATTCATACTAGGAATACTTGTTATATTTCTCAGTTACTCTATTAGTTGACTTACAAGTTGGGTAGTATACCTCACGGCCTATCACCCCGTATTCTTATAACCCACTAATGAACTATAACCGGATGGCACTGAATATATGCTTAGTGTAGAAGGATATGTTTAACTAGAATATAGAGTTTTAGTAGCCCATACTCCATTGGTCAACCACGACCTGATACAAGAGCCAGTAGGACGACTGCATAAGCAGGAATACCAGACAAGACTTAGATCCTTGTAAAACTTGAGCTATTTATTACTGCTTTCAATATTATCTCCCGTACTATTACTTTGTAATATCATAAATAATGTTGCTATTTGTATCCTAGTTTTGCAAGCTTATTCTTTATCGAGCTTGTTCATGACATACGTATACTGGGTACGCCCACTAACATATTGTCTAATCAGAATCAGTGTATTATGGTCTGACTAACCTTGATGCATTTGGTTCTCTTTTCATTTGATTCTCCTACGTTGATTGAGATATCGAGGTATCTAGGATCTCATCCGCGACTGCTTTGACAATTCCTCTTGAATTATACATTCGCCTTTGAAGCACAAAATTGTATTCGGTGACATCTTTTTTGAACTCTATATTGCTGTTGTCTTTCACTGATTTGAAAAGACGAATGCTCGTATTTGGTAGATAGATACAGAGTATCCCCTGTGGCCATGATAGTTGTATACACAAGTATAGCTACTATCGGCCAACCATGTGACTGCAACCTTGCCTTAAGTTACTCGTTCTCCCCTCGACCCTAAAATTAAGATCATGATCTTCTATTCATTAGAATTTTAGAATGATTAGGATCTTACCTTTGATCAAATTACCAACCTAGGAGACTAACTATTCGCAAGAAACAAATTATTGTGAGTCTCTTAATTTTTTTTGAATCTTGCCTTAACTAGCAATCCCTATGCCTTAACAAAACCTTTACTCGACCAAGCCCACAGTTTAGACATAAGAGGAATAGACAGAAGCACAAGCATTTACCATGACTATGATAGACATCCATCCTGAGATTGGGATCCCACATGTATCATTCAAGTTATACAATTTTACTATTAAAGAGGTGAATAAGCATTAGAACAACACGTTCACCAGCTTAGCCATAATCTGTAGCTTAACACTCCATCATGTTGATTTACTAGTTATCAACAAACAATGCATGAGCACTACATGCAACACCATTAGAAACCTTATGACTATAGTCTGACCGACTTAGCACAAATAGAAATTCATGACTTAGCAGTTAGAGATCTTTCATATGACGTGCTTTAGAAATTGTTACCCCATCGAGAGACTCTCACATATTATAAATGAGTGGGTCATTCTATTTTATCGACTCATGCGTCGTTGTATGCCACCATTTATTAGAAATTGGAGTGCGATCCCTGAACTTGATTCGTATTTACCAAATCACATTATCGATCACATCGTGCCTTATTATTATCAAGGGTCAGGGTACGATGTCGCGACTTCAATATTCCCAACCTCATTATTCCTAAAAACCATGCCCTAGTCTCTAGAGTGAATAGATTGTAAACCTTCTACATTTGGGATTTTACTAAGATTACGATTGAATAAAGTAAATTGATTCATATCTATCGTATTACATTTCATATTACATCATATAGTATTCTTCCAAAAATCAAAAGCCAAGGTACGATATTATGACTTTGATTTCCTAACTTCATTAATCATAGAATCATGCCTTGGTGTACTTACTAGAAAGTAGCTTTTGGAGGGTATATGTTGTGAATCCTTCTAAATTTTAGGAATTATGTGATAATTGATTGATTGAGGTAATTGGTACTCACTAGGATGATAAATTAGTGACTCATGAACTCCCACTTTCTTTTTAGATCTTTTGGTATCCCTTACCGTGACACTAATATTCGGAGCACGAGACCAGCTGTTACATTCTAACAAATTGCACCTTCAAGACCTAGACGACTCCACCTTGATGCATACATATCATGTCCCACTAAAATACGTCCCCTTGTACTCTATTTTTTTATGATATGACTTTCAGGTTAAAACGGCTGATGATAACCCTTACCATAATGCTGATATACTTATCGACTCTAATTAGAGATCCAACCATGACCCAAGTCTTTTGACCTAATATATGGTTGTGATCTGCTCGAAGCCCTCTACGCACATGTCACTAGTGTGCCACTCAATAGAGACCCCTTGTGCTACTTAAACCCAAAAGTCACAGAAGGTATATTTTTGAGATTTAGGAAGCTAGTCAACCAACCCGACTGACAATTAGGCCAACACTTGAATTGGAACCTATTCTACATTACCTTAACCAAATAGGGATGGTTTAAATTGATTCTACAAGATTTTGTCCAGCCACTATAGATTAAATCTAAGGCTCATGCAATCAAAGATTGAAGTCCAATTAGGGAACCTATTGAGACTCAGTTAAACCCATCTGCGCATATCACCTTATTTGGCCTATAAAACCAAACCTTATGAAATAGGTCCCTACACCAGTTATGTAGTCCGCATCTCTTGGTTCACTAAAACCTCCTTTCCATCAGTCCCTTAACCGTACCTCTTTGTAGCCTAGGTTATGGGAGAAAATGAATCCTTTTATACAAATTTATTTTCGGTTATGCTTAACCAAGACCTCTTCTACTGCCTTGATAAGACATGGTCGATATAGGAGCAATGTTAAATATGTAATGCCTGGACTTCCTATAGAGTCCGTGACTGCGATTAGAAGAACCTCATATTCTTATACCTCTCCTTGGAATTTGGCCTTCTTAGAAGTCTATTAATGTGCTTCCCACGATTAACCAAACTTCCTTAAGTGGGTAGAACCTTGAACTTAGTGTCCTCTATCTTCTAGAATGGGATGCCAAATTGGATTCCAACCATAATCATTCTTCTATCTGTTTAAAAGTTGCGATACGATCTTCATATTGTTTTTTATACCCCTTTGCTCGTGCAGTTAGATAACCGCGACAAAATATCACAACCTTGATTCTTTAAATTCTGTTATATCATAAAAATCATGCTTTTCTGAAGTGTAATTATAAGCTTCTCTAAGAGTATCAAATGATTGGGATAGATTGGTTCAAATCAAACTAATAAATCAGTGCTTCATAACGTTCACCCCTATCCGTATCATTTGATATCCTTGACCGTGGCCTTGATAAGTAGAGCACAACATTAGTCATTCCCTTCCAATAATTTTCACACGAACTAGACCAGTCAAGCTACCCATATGACATATACGTCCCACACAAGCATACCATCTTGTTCTCCGTTTTAATTACGCCGCACGTATGATGCATTTTCCCTTTAGAACAAATCATAGATGTCTATTTTTGTCCTTTTGATCTTAAACTTACAAATATGGACCCATCAACATAAATTAAATTGAGTACCCATGACCATGCAAGATACGCTACACCTACGATATATGCATCCCGCTCAAGCAGGCACATGCTTCCTACACAACACCAAAGACCAACACGCACATATTAGTCGTTATGACTTAAAGATTCAAATACTTACCTAATCAAGTCTCATGAAAGGTTTCCTGCACTTATTTTAGGCTCTCACCTCTTGGCCCATTAATTTTTCTTTACCTAAATTCTTCGATCTCATCTCTTAGTTGTCAATGTTAGGCGGAGAGTAAATTCCTTTTGACCAACGTATTTTAGTTATGATTGAATAAGGGTTTTATACCATCGTGTTGAAAGTGTGACCCCTATAGGACCAACGTTAACGACATAACTATCCTATAGAAGTTAGTGACCCAGAACACCATGACAATATCGAGGCTCCTTTAGGATCCAAGGTTGTTGAGGTTATAAGTGTCCACTATTCTCGTGTCTCTTTCTTAAAAATTGTCCTTCTCGGAAGTCATGTAACTTCGATTTTTACGGGTAACCAACTTCTGGGTAGAGTATTGAATGAAGAATGCCCCATCTTGTAGAATATGACGCCAATTTAAATTCTTTAATAACCACCCTCCATTCTTTCAAAAATTGGGAAACGATTGGACGCAACTTCTCACCCTTCGGAACCCCGTTGGTCTTTAATATTAGATTATTCTTAATTTCGAGGACGGAATTTTTATAAGTTGGATAGGATGTAAACCCCTAAATTTTTTGAATTATTTTATTTTTATTCTACCTCCCTTTTTGGTATACATGTATATATACACAATATGTGTATAACCCTTATGTTATTGTTATATTAATAATCCTTGGTATTATTATATAATTGAAAATGTATAATTTTTTATTATTAACAACATACAAATATTTTAGTATAGATATGTGTGAGTATATGTAAATAAGTTAGTTTTAAAATATTATCTGTACCCAGTATTTTTTATACAGACATGAAATATATTTGTGCATATTTGTTAAATTATTTTATTTTTATTACTTTTTTAGAATTATTTAGAGATTTTGTTCTACCTAAATAGTAAATATGAGTACTAGGAGAAATAGTTGCTTTGAACTATCATTATTATTATATTTATTATATATATTATATATATTATTATTGTTAGAAGTATGATTATTATAAAGTATTAGTCATTTTTTTGATGATATATTTATACATAGAAATATATAATCTAAATATGATAAAAGGAATAAATATAGATTTTATAAAATAAATAATCTATAAATGAATATACTTGAAAAAGGGAAGTTATATATTTTTACTATTTTAAATATTTTTGGAATTATTATGTATCAGTTTTTTCTTTTAAAAAAGAGAAAAGATAAAACAAAAAGGAAAAAAAATATATATAAATAGGAGTTACTGTTCCCCAAAGGGGGAACAGTGGGTCGGGCTACAACCCGAGCTCCTCTCTGTTGTAGAGGGGCGAATATAAACGCATGGAGAAAAAAAACTACAAACCCTAAACCCCACGCGACCCACCAACCTCCGTGCCGCTCCAGCGCATCCCTAGCCGCCTGTCTCTGGCCGTCGACTACCACGAAGCTCGCCGAAAAGGCCGCAGCGATAACAACAGCAGTCCAGGAATAGTTGGTCGAAACCTCGACTTCGCAGGTACTTTTCCCAACCATCCTACCATGAAATCTAGAAATTGTTTCTTTGTTAGAACCACAACATAACCACCCTCGTATCCCATTTAATCGAAGGGATTGAATCAAAAATAACCTGTGTGAAAAATTGACACGAACTCGAGCAAAAACTTGCTCGAAAACAAAACATAAGTTAACCTAAACCCCCAACTTGGAAGGAAATTCGTGGCCAACCTATTAACAGTTTTCGAAATCTAATTAAAGGAAGACCTAGACAACATATATGGGATCAAAACCCATCTGGTAGAAGTATTTTCATAGATTATACAGAAAGTTATGCGATGGTAAAAATCAAGAAAAACTGTGTTAATACACTGAAAATTTTAGAAAACTTTTTCCGATACGGCGTGCGCCCCGAAAAACCGAGCGATGTGGTCGTAACCCATAAGCATCGAGAGGTGCGTATGGATGTTGACGACATGTGGGAACTGACGAAATTCAAATTGGTTGCGTGTACGCGACGAATTTGATGCGTATCCGTCGAAATTTACCGTATCGGCCTTTTTGTAAATTTTCTAATTACTTTGTGCATGTTCGTCAAATCGAGATAAAACTTGCGCCAGCAGGACCGATTCGATTTTCTGGTCTTGTGTGCCAAGTTTGATCCGATTCTGAGAAGGTCGACAGGAACGCCTATTTGGCGGGCTCGCGACCCGATCCAATGGACAAAATTATGTACGGCCCACCGGAATCCAACTTTGTACATACGGTTGGGTTTGTCTTCTCAAATTGGTTTTGTAGACATATAGTTTGACGACTTTAGAGACCATAGATATTGGCACTCATTTCGGTGCAAAATGGGTCCAACGGCGGACGTCGTTTTGACTTCAATTACTGTCGACGTACTTGATTGTTGGATTGCCATTTCCATACCGCCAGGCAAGATACCTTGCCACCTTACTCTGTAATTTACTTTATCTTATTTTTAGTTATTTATTTTTAGCATTTTTACCTATTGATAGTATTATATCATTGTACGTCCAAGTCATACTTGGGTGCAAGCGACTGTATCAGTCGTTTTTCTTGTTTTGTTCTATTTTCTTGCATTGACTTAGACTAGTGACCACCCATTGGTGATAAGGTATTGGTGTATCTTATATGGCCTTGACACATGCTTGATCATGTGTTGTGAGTCACATGTAGGACACGTACTCGCATAGTCGGTCGGCCACCGATACGTATGAGACGTGTGCGATGGTTAGGAGTAACTGCCAATAGAATTGCATGCTAGTGGACTTGGCAGTTACTAGAGGTTCCTATGGGACATGGATGTGACCCTACTAGATATTGGATGGAAAGGATAGTTCCTTAACGTATGGGCCACGTATGCACTTTTCTATTCCTGATCCTGCTGGCCTCTGACATTCGATGAATGTTATGCTTTTAGGTCGCTGGTATCCTGGTGGGACCATACCTGAGTGTCCTATACCTGCAGCCAGAGTGCCTATACGTTTAAGGTTTGTTCTTAACTGCATTATCACTATAGAACTGGTAGGCACCCTATTGCATGCATCCCTTTATTTTCTATTATATATTATAATTTATATGACATGGTATTTTTTTGTATCTTGTTACGTCCCTCTGAGGACCTGGTGATCTCTCCAGGTGTGTGCTTTATGGCTTTTCACAGGTGTTCTAGACAAGGCCGTGATCTTCTCCATTCTTCGCAGATGATTGCTCTTGGTTCGTCCTGCTATTTTAACCATCCTTTCCTTGTATATTTTATCTTATTTAAAATGGTTGGTAGTGGATTTGTCTCTGCCCAACTACACGTATAAATAAAAAAAATTCATAGTTGATTTATATTATTATTCTTTCATTTTGTGGATGAGATTTAGTTATCATGGTTTACTGCAATTTCATAGCTTATGTAAACATACGAGGTTTTCATATATTGGAGTATACTTCGTATGTGTGCAGCTGGCATATTGACGTACTTAGTCCTAAGTATTTTGGGACTGGGGCGTTACAGCTGAACATATTATAAACCCTCTTTATTAGGCTCCAAAAAAACGTACAAATATTCTAAACACCATTTAAATATTAATACATATTTTGTCAATTCCTCAAAATAAATACAAAATATTTGTACCCACATAAAATATGTCTACATGGCATCTTTAGATGCACTATCCGACTATATGGGCTTGGGCTTGGTTCGGGTCCAGTTTGACTAATTTAAAACAATCGGGTCTCCTAAAAAGTCAATAGTCTAATTAATAAACAAATAAATCGTCTGTGGAGGTTAAGTCACAACTTGGACTAATTTTCCTAGTTGGGACACTGTTATGACTAGGCCTCCCATATCATAGCTAATACACTAGTCAAGGCACACGACTACACTTTCTGCACCAAAATTCTTGGTCATCTTATACTCCAAATCTTAACCATGGCTAAGGCCTTCTATAATAATATCAATGTAATTAAAAATATTTATAAATTCCATAAATCCCTAATTAAGTCAAATAAATAATTAAAAAAATAAATTCAATAATTTAGGGGTGTTACAGTTCATAATGTATTTTATTACTATTTTCTGTTTTATAGACTTTGTCAATCATTGGAACTACTATTAGAAATGCACTCGTTCCATTCCAGACTGAAAACCATTTATCAGATAATCGCCTGCTACATTATGCTTTGTATGATTGGGAGAGACATGGGTATATGCTGAGGTCAACACTAGAAGACTAAATAGATATATTGTTAGTTATTTTTAATATTTGTAAGATATTGTATTTTCTTCAAATGTAATGATGGAATATTTTAAATGATTGAGTTGTTTTGAATGAGCAAATAAAGATATATTTTATATAAGCACTTGTTTATTGTGGGCTAGACAGTGTACTACTGTCGATATCGCGGCGTATGCAAGACTTGCACACACACTCGCATCCCGAAAAGCGGGTGCGGGTCGTGACACTAACTCCATGCTATAGCGACATAGCGCTGAGGATAACTATGTATTCGGATAGTTCGTGACTGTCACTTCCCGATCCAGATATACGTAATCTTCATGGATTCTGTATACGGTATCTGTATTTAGCATGTGCATAAATTTTTGTTTATTATTTATTAATGATTGCATGTAGCTTTTTTAGCATTGTCATTAGTGGAGTGGTTAGGGATTAGGGTTTTCTTAAGCCAACCTAACCCATATTTAATATCCTCTTTCTCACTCTCTCTCCTCATTCACTCCTCCATTTATTTTCCTCAACCACCACCACTCATAGGCAAGTACAACTTGCTCAAAAAGAGAAGATTTTGTGCATTTTACATTCTTGATTTTTCTTTGATACTATTTGTCTTTTTGTTCTTCTCTCCATTCTCTACAAGTTTAATTCTTGAAGCTTTTGATTTTGATGGCTAGATTTGTGTAGATCTAAGTTCCTAGAAATTAGAGTTCATAGGTTTTGATCTATCATACTTAGCTATTTTCGAAAACCAATGGTCCTATGTTATAGAAAATTCGATTCTACATAGTTTTGACCTTTGAAAAGTTAGATTTTGACTTGTTTGGAGGAAGTTATGGCCGAAGCAATAATTGGATTTCTCCGAGGTTCGTCTATGCTGGCTCTGGCAGGGATGATGAACAGTTCGCTGCAGCCGCATAAGCTTTTCAGCCGCATAAGCTTTTGTAGCCGTATAAGCTTTTTCAGCCGTATAAGCTTTTTAGCCGCATAAGCTAGTTGCAGCCGCAGGAGCCTTTTACAGCCGTATATTTATTAACCACATGGACTTCTGCTCCTTCAGCCGCATGAGTTAACTCGACCGCATGAACTTGGTCTATTCCGAGCCGCATGCGCTTTTCCACGCTGGCCGCATAAGCCCGGTTCTTCCCTAGCCGCATGAGTTCCTTCAGCCGCATGAGTTCTCTCAGCCGCATACGTTCGCATTTTCCTAGCCGCATGCGCCCTGTTCTTCTTCCAACCGTATGCGCTTTCATTCTTGGCCGCATGTGCCCGTTCTTTCCTTTAGCCGCATAAGCCTCCATCACTCTGGCCGCATGAACTTGGTCCTCCCCTAGCCGTATGAGCTCTTCGCTCAGCCGCATGAGTCTGGGCTGTAGATAGTCTGGCCGCATGACCTTATTAATTTTGAGCCGCATGTGCCTGTCCATTTTGAGCCGCATATGCTTGTTGGTTCTTGGCCGCATGAGTCTCAGCAGCCTGTTCCCTTGTGTCTTGGTCCTCATTTCTGAGCTGACTACCTATGTGATGGCTGGATATCCCTATGTGTGTACCGAGGTACAATCTACGTGAGCACCGAGGTGCTATCCTATGTGCTAAGTATTCCTACATGATACCTGCCAGTACCACCCAGAGTCCAGATTTTACATAAGTAATGGTCAGTAGCAATGACGTGGTATGTGTTGTGTGTTGTATTACACCAAGAAGGGGGTATATACGTATGACTCCATGAGCCAGTACGGATTCTTTCTTGGGGTACTCGTATAATGTACGACATCTAGAGAAGTGAACATGTGACCACGACATGTGAACTCTAAGTATAACCTAGGGATTAACTAGGCAACTAACCTGGTAGATGCATTGGGTGGGAAGAATCCCGATATCGTGCTATACTAGCCACCCCAGGTTCAGTCCTGACGTGTCGGGTTGGCCGCCACGGATATGGTTTTAGTCGCCTATAGCGAAAGATTATATCCGACCTCTACGAGCTATGTGTTACATGTTTTAGCGCGGTAGCCCTCCTGGGGACTGGTGCATATTCAACGTGTTATATGTCTTATGGTTTGGCTAGCCCTGCTGGGTTGACACGATCTGAGGATTCCTTTTAATCAGTATCGCGGGGATAACTCTGCATAATATAGAAAGTTGCAGGAATGAATGGCCGCTCGGAAAATGACTTGACTGTGCTTGAGCCTTCCGTTAGTAGCCGAGGGACATAGACTGTCTTGGTGCGTGGTCCAACCCATGTCCTTGTTTGGTTGTTGGGTTGGCCTATCGTGCTAGGACAGGCTGTGGACCGAGGTTACGACTGGAAGCTTATTATTATTGTTATTATTTCTATTATTATTATTTGCTTGGGATTTATCTCACTCTGTGAAACCCGTAAATTTTCAGTTAATTAATTGAATAATTTAATTAGCTAATTATTATTATAAATCATTATAGTTGTTAATTTAGGAAAATTGTATTTTTGAAAAAAATTATTATTTCTGGAATATTTGAGTTTAGTCAAAACCCGTAAAATTTTCTATTGAATAATTTGTTGCTAAATATATTATTACCATTTTTATGAAAAATCATATTTTAGAAAAAAAATTATTTTTCCTGGAATTTTGAGTTGGACCAGACCTGTCCCGAACCCATTCCCGAGTCCCGAACCCGATTCAGATCCATTTCCGAAACAAATCTCGATTTTGTATAAATTATAAGTTATATATATATATATATATATATATATATATATATATATATATATATTTATATATCACAAATTTTAATTAAAGGAGTGAATTCCTTTTCCAGAACTTTTCATTCTTAAACTTCCTTAGTTAACTCTCTCTCTATCTTAATCACATTCCACCCGACCCCTCTCTTTTCCTGCGGAGGAACCGTCGAGGCCTTTGGCCTCCCCGACCGGCCGTGCCCCTTCTCTTCCCCTTCCGGTAACAGCTCTTCCTCCTCCCTATATATATACACCCCTCTTCCTTTCCATCCCCATCACTCTCCATCACAAACTACTCCCTAAACCCATTTCAGTGCCCTAATTTTTTCGGCGACCCGAGCTCCACCGTCGGAGTCCCGAGCGCCCCGGCCAGGCCAGCCCGGTCCGACCCTTGTCTCCGCCCTCCAGCGCCCGACCAGGCCGATCCCGAACGGATCCCGTCGCCGCCGCCTCCTCTGTCCGGCCATCCGCGGCCACCGGCCGACCGCCGCTCGGCGATCTCCTTTGCCGACGACCCCCGCGCCCATGCCCGACCTACTGTGGTCCCCGATCTGGCTGTCCCGTGCTCGATCTGTGGTCCGTGGTTTTCGTGGCCGTTCCCGCTGTCCAATTTTTATTCCCGAGATTATCTCGCGGCTCCTCGACCAACGGATATTGGGTAAATTCTGATAATCTCTATAGTTCGTCGCTTCCGAGTCGATGATGATTTTGGTTCTCCGATCCCGTTGCGGGATTCGGTTTAGATGAGTTCGATTTCGGAAAATTTTCGAAGTCCTCTTTGGTTGTGCTGTGGTTGGAGAATTTAAGTTCTGTTGATTAATTTCAGAATTTTCGAAACTATTGGGTTTTTGTGGTTTTTCTCTGTGGCTTCTCGGAAATTCCAAGTTATGTTCGGATATATTCTGTAGATTTGTTTTATGGTATTTTCGGGTTCTGAATAATTTTGGTTTACCGAATACCGGAAACATGCTGTGGATGTATTTTCGGGTTCGATATTATTTTTGGGTTTTAATATTAATAGTGGAAATAATTTCATGAGTTAATTCCCTGGTTGGAATATTATTGGTGTGTTGTTTGGCACAAATTCCCAGTAGTGGGTTGTCCCAAATACAGAGGGAATGCTGCCCGAATTTTCAGAAAAATATTTTAAAAGAGTTTCTATATAAATTTCTAAATTGGCTTTTTGATTTGAATTTCGATTACTCATCGGTCAATGGGCTCTTAGCGAAATACAAAAGAAACCGGTATTGTTCCGGACGTTGAGGCATTAGCTAATTGTAAACATGATTTTTGAACCAAGTCTGAGACCTATTTTTTTATATTTAATAATAATTTATTATTTAGAACTAGTTACTGGCCAAATCATATTTTGGTGCAGGGCCTCGGCCTGCTGAATGGATCGCTTCCCGGCGTTCATGGTTTATCAGTAGATATTTATTTTTGCTCCATTAATTTATGTAAATAATTGTAAGGGGATAAGCCCAACTCTTTTTTTTTTCTGTAACTCTGTAATAGTGTAGAGTAGTTTTTCTGGTTTTGTTGGTTTGCCGATAAATGCGTAAAATATTAAAAAGACATTATTTTGGATATAGAAAATTAATATCATTTTCTCACATTAAATAACTAGGAAAATTACAAGTTTTTTATTTAAACAAATTCACGTTCTTCTCATTTAAAGAAAAATATTAGTTTTATATGTAATATTACAAAATACTATGTTTTGCCAAATAATCAGAAAATGCAATTTTTCAATAAATGTTAAATTAATTTTTCTTCGTAAATTAATAACTAGTAAATCACATCGATAAACGTGTTTTGGTAGAATTTGTAAATTACATAAAACTGGATTAGGACCAATTCTAGAGATTGTAACTAGCACACCTAGATATGGTTTGACTTTGGTGCTAAGTCAGCATTTCTCAACTGCAGGATTTCGAGGACATATCTGATCTCCATCCCGGTATCAACATCCCTTTTTCAGTCAAAAACCAAGGCAAGTACGGTTATGTTTGTTTGGCAATTTATTTAGTAATTGTTATCTTGCATGCTTAAACCACATTGCTACACGAAACTCTCTCCTAGAGTTCAAATATTGATTGTGGAACTCTCTCCTAGAGTTCAAATATTGATTGTTATTGATTGTGGAATTGGGGGAGTAGTATAGCGTCTATGACCAATACCCCTCATATTGCATATTGATTGTGCGAGCTTACCCTCTTACACACGGGGATAAGCCGTATCGTATCACTAAGATACTATTGTACAACCCAAGCCGGTCATAGTCGTTACCTATTCAAATCACATTGTTTTCAATTGTTGAAAAATTACTGGAAAGTATTGTTCAAGTATTTCAAATTGTTTAAAATTGCAAATTTCCATTATTATTTGAATTGTTAGATATTCATAATTGTACTTGCTCCCTCATGACTAGAGACCCAACATTTTCAGGAAGCATTGATGATCCTGAGCTGTATCCTGTGGTGTTACCCGAGTCTCGATTGGAAGACGATGATCTCGAGGCTGATGAGCCGGCTGCTTAAATGTTACTTCTTCTTTTCTAGTTTAGGAAAAGTTGTATTGAAGACAGTTAATTCAGTTTTGATTATCAGTTGTATCTTTCTTGTATTGAACAAATTTTTTATAAATATTCGAATTATTAAAGTTGTGACAAATTTAGATTCTGTTGTTGAGATTACCTGCAAGTGGATACAGCTTACTGCCACCGTCTCAACAACGGTGCAGGCTGGACATGATCCGATTTGACCCAACAATTTGGGATCGGGTCGTGACACACTCTTTTGTGCTCCCTTGTGGTACTTGCTATTCGGGGCTGATCCTGCTGGTTTTGTTTGGCCAGATCACGTAGCAGAGCCTGAGGATCCGAACTTCTTCCCTGACGTCAATGGTGCATACTAGGAGCATGGCTGGCGGGGGACTCGAGTGGGTTTCTTCTCCACCGCTCTTGTATCTTTACTTATGTTCTGGCATTTAGCTACCGGCACCTGTTAGCCGGTAAATCTAGACATTTTGTCTCTTGCACAATTGTAATTAAATCAGACTACAGCTAAGTACAATTATGTACCTTGACTCTCTGGGACTAGCTAACTTATAAAGCCAGATCCCCATGATCATTTTGATGAAGCGTCGGGGACGCCTTACAACTTTATCTTATATGTTCATTAATTGATATTTTTTTGCTTGAATGGTTGAGACATAGATGTTGTGTGTGACTATAGGAGACTTGAATGTAGCATACACCCCCTTGTCTATCGACAGCCATGATCGCCGTATGACGATTGTATGCCTCATATGGTGTAGCTGGCCTAGTCCGTCTCCGTATTTCGGTACTGGGGCGTGACAAGGTCTTATTGGTGGCCCATGCAGGTCTGACTTTTCAGACTTGTGGGGTGTAACTATTATAGGAGTCTCAATAAAAACTTGTTCCCTTTGAATCTCTTATCTCGATTTCTCTTTCCTCACCTTGATTGATCACCTGAATTGCATCCTCGAATCTTCCTCATCCTGATAATTAATATCATGTGCCGTTCCCTATTGGGGTGCTTCCTTCTCGGTAGCTGGCGAGGCCAACATGGAGGAACAACCAGTAGAGCATGACTCGACGGGACAGCAACCGAAAGGAGTACATTCTCCTGACCAGATTCGAGTGAAAATGATATCGGAGCCAGTGGAACCACAGGTTCTAGAAACTCCCGCACCCCAACGGTGCCGCAGTAACTGCAGTACCTGATGCTGCAGCACTCCTGGAGGTCATCCGAGGATTCCTGGCCACTCAACAGCGACAGGTGGCAGCCCATCAGCAATAACAGACCCGACAGCAGGAACAGAATGTGGTACTGAATCAGGGGTTACAATTAGCCCTCGAGAGAAGTGTCAAAAATGATTCAGGAGCGTCGGATAGGTTTTGTCGACTCAACCCGAGATATTTTGATGGCACGGAGGATGCCATTACGGCAGATGCATGGCTTCAGGATACTGAGTCCATATTGATCGCAGCGAATGTTCCAGCAGAAGAGAAGGTCGACCAGGTCAGACTGATACTTCAGAATCTTGCCCGCGATTGGTGGGCATCAGAAGAGGTTGGACTAAGGCATCCTGTTCCCTGGGATAGCATCCGTACCAGATTCAAGGCCAAGTACTTTGCCGTGGTAGCGCGGTATGAGCTACAGTAGAGGTTTATCAGTCTCAAACAGGCTGGAAAGACGGTGGATGGATACGCAGCGGAGTTCTGCAGACTGAGTCGGTTTGCACCGACGATGGTAGCTACGGAGCCTGAGAAGGCGATGAGGTTCCAGCAGGGACTTCATTTGGAGATTCTACAGCTAGTAGAAGGGCACGACTATCATACTTTTAATGCCGTTTTAACGGCAGCACGGAGGCATGAACTCACTCAACAGAGGTTGGTGACAAGACATGGGGGCCAGAAGAGGTCTCATCCCCAGAGTAGAGGCGGAGGAGAAGTACAGCAAACATCGACGCCAGCGCCCGGCATCCGTATTCATGAGTCAGGAGCACCACAGAGGACGACCGTATCTGAGATATCAGCACCAGTTCGGCATCAGCAGCCGAGGAACCAGCAGCAGCGCCAGGGGGCGTATATTGGATGTACTTACTGTGGTAAGGGGAGCATACTAGGGATGTGTGTCATTCAGCTAATGGGTTATGCATGAGGTATGGCAGTCCAGACCATAGAATTGCCAATTGTCCTATGATGCAGAGGCCAGGAGGGCCAGTTCAACAGTTTTTGACATTGCCAGCTCCAGGGGCAGCACCGAACAGAGGACCAACATTGGCCGTCAGGCCGCTAGCCTAGCATCTACCCACGCAGGCTCAGATGTTTCTCCAGGCACAGAACCAGGAAGGCCCGCAGCGGCCGCAGCGACAGCATAGTCGAGGAAGGCAGTAGGAGAGAGCTCAGCAAGGCCAGGGCCAAGCCTTCACCTTATCCCTGGAGGATGCGGTAGCTTCAGGCGACATGGTTGCAGGTAATATTTCTGTTACCTCTTTTCCTGCAGTAGTATTGTTTGATTCGGGAGCTACCTACTCTTTTATATCTGCACGATTTGCGACACGTATTGGATTAGAGTTTGAGGCATTGCCATAGAGGATGAATATACTCACTGGTAATGGGCTCGTAGGAGTTAGCAGAGTATGCTTAGCGTGTCCAGTTGTAGTGAGTGGGCGATTATTGCCCATTTTTTTGATTGAGTTCCCTATAGGCAACTTTAACATTGTCCTAGGCATGGACTGGTTGAGAGACAGTCATGCGACGATAGATTATCGGGGAGGTAGGGTAGTATTTAATGTACCTGGCATTGAGGAGTTCGTCTTTGACCGATCACTGGAGGATCGACCCAAGGGCATCGTTGCAGAAGCATTGGCAGAGCAGGAGCAGATTCCAAGGGTAGTCAGAGAGTTTGTTGATGTATTTCCAGATGAGCTTCCAGGTTTACCACCAGTGAGAGATATGGAGTTTTGCATTGAGCTGAATCCTGGGACGGAGCCTAAAGTCGGCAGAGTTTACAGGATGTCGCAGTCAGAGTTGGACAACTTGTACCAGCATAAAGAAGAATTGAAGGCGAAGCAGTTTATTCGAGACAGTAATTCTCCCTGGATAGCACCGGTGATTTTGGTACCCAAGAAGGATGGATCAACTCGAATGTACATTGATTACCGGCAGTTAAATACAGTGACCGTGAAGAACAAGTATCCGTTACCAAGGATTGATGACTTGTTTGATCAATTGAGTAAGGATTGTATCTTCTCTAAGATTGATCTTCGATCTGGATATTATCAAGTGAGGGTTCGGGAGCAGGACATACCCAAGACAGCATTTCGATCACGGTATGGGCATTATGAGTTTCTGGTGATACCATTTGGACTGACTAATGCCCCAGCAGTATTCATGGATTTGATGAATCGTATCTTTCTACCCTATTTGGATAAGTTTATAGTAGTGTTTATAGATGATATCCTCGTCTATTCCAATAGTGAGGAGGAACATGAGAAGCATCTTCGGACAGTTTTACAGACCTTGAGGGAGCACCAACTCTACGTGAAGCTTGATAAATGTGAGTTTTGGTGGGATCATATTTCGTTCCTGGGACACATTATTTATGGAGCAGGAGTATCAGTAGACTCGAAGAAGGTTGAGTCAGTGGAGAATTGGCCAGTCCTGAAGACGGTAGCAGAAGTGCATAGTTTCTTGGGATTGGCAGGTTACTACCAGAGGTTCATGGCAGACTTTGCCAGGATTTTGGCACCCTTGACACGTTTAACGCATAAGGATGTAGAGTTTGTTTGGTTTGCAGAGTGTCAGACATCGTTTGAAGAGTTGAAAAAGAGATTAATCTCAGCCCCGATCTTAACCCTTCTAGTAGGATCGGGAGGGTTTACAGTATATTGTGACGCATCCGGGAAGGGACTCGGATGTGTATTGATGCAGCATGGTAAGGTGATAGCATATGCATCTCGACAGTTTCGAGATCATGAGAAGAACTATTCGACCCACGACCTGGAATTAGTAGCAGTAGTGTTTTCGCTTAAGTTATAGAGGCACTATTTATATAGGAATCGAGTGGAGATTTACACTGATCATAAGAGCTTAAAGTATGTGTTTACCCAGAGGGACCTGAACATGAGACAGAGAAGGTGGTTGGAATTACTGAAGGACTTTGATGTAGATCTTCAGTATCATCCAGGCAAGGCGAATGTGGTGGCAGATGCCTTGAGCAGGAGTGGTGGTGCATTCATTCTAACCACGCAGAGGCATATTTTGGAAGATCTTCAGGAAATGGGAATTGAAGTGATCATGCCGCAAGATACGAGAGTTTTGGCCAGTTTGCAGATTCAGTCTACTTTAGTTGAGAGAATCCGAGCAGCCCAGGCAGAGGATCCGCGAATTCAGAAGCTTCGGTCTGAGTGTGAGTCAGGTCTCAGGAAGGAGTTAGTAATCCATGAGGATGGTACACTTAGGTTCGGGAACCGTCTTTGTGTACCAGGTGGAGACCTTCGACACGAAGTTATGGCAGAAGCTCATAGTTCTCTTTATTTCATTCATCCCGGAGGCACAAAGATGTACCAGAATATGAAGCAACACTTTTGGTGGAATGGCATGAAGAGGGAGATAGCGAGGTTGGTATCAAGATGTTTGGTATACCAGCAAGTGAAGACAGAGCAGCAGAGACCAGCAGGATTGTTACAGTCGCTTCCTATTCCGGAGTGGAAGTGGGAGCACATCACGATGGACTTTGTGACCGGTTTACCTAGATCCCCGATCGGCCGAAACGCAGTTTGGGTAATCGTGGATCGGCTCACGAAGGTTGTACATTTTCTTCCTTTCAGAGTAGGGCAGTCTACTGAGCAACTGGCATAAATATATATGAAGCACATTGTGAGGCAGCATGGTATTCCCGTCAGTATAGTATCAGATCGTGACACACGGTTCACCTCTCACTTTTGGCGGAGTTTGCATCAAAGTTTAGGTACCAAGTTGAGGTTCAGCACAGCCTATCATCCGCAGACGGATGGACAATCAGAGAGAACCATTCAGACCTTGGAAGATATGTTACGGGCTTGTACTTTAGACTTCATCGAAACTTTGGAAGATCATCTTCATCTAGTAGAGTTCTCTTACAATAATAGTTATCAAGCAAGTATACAGATGGCGCCATTTGAAGCATTATATGGAAGGAAGTGCAGGTCCCCTCTGGCATGGGACGATGTGGGAGAACAAAAATTGTTGGGACCAGAGATGATCACGCAGACCGTGGAGACAGTCAAGGTGATTAGAGAACGACTTCGAGTCGCACAAGACAGATACCGTCACTGGACAGATCAGCATCGTAGGCCTCTAGAGTTTGGTGTTGGTGATCAAGTTTTTTTGCAGATTTTTCCCACCCGGGGTGTCATTAGATTTGGAACCCGAGGAAAGCTTAGTCCGAGATTTGTTGGTCCTTTTGAGGTTCTCGTTCGGGTAGGCGATGTTGCTTATTGGCTTGCCCTTCCTCCATCGCTATCTGGTGTACATGATGTGTTTCATGTATCTCAGTTACGTGGGTATGTCCCGGATCCGAGTCATGTCCTCGACCATTCGGAGTTAGTCGTGGGTACCGACCTAACTTACGAGAAACAACCCGTGTCTATTTTGGACCGGCGAGAGAAGGTGCTCAAGAACCGGACTATTCGTCTTGTCCGTGTCGCTTGTGGCCATCACTCCCCGGGAGAGTCAACCTGGGAGCGCGAGGACGAGATTAGATCTCGGTATCCGCACTTGTTCGACTCGGAAGGTATGTTCCTTCTTATGCCTTGATATTCTGCTTACATGTTTTATTTGTAATGCATGATCAATGATTGCTAATGATAGGTTACTTGCGTAGATTGTAATTGCACCATACTTGCCTAGATACCTCTATCTTGTCTTGGCTGAAATTCTGAGGACGAAATTTTTCTAAGAAGGATAGAGATGTCACTTCCCGATCCCGATATACGTATGTATACGGTATCTGTATTTAGCATGTGCATAAATTTTTGTTTATTATTTATTAATGATGGCATGTAGCTTTTTTAGTATTATCATTAGTAGAGTGGTTAGGGATTAGGGTTTTCTTTAGCCAACCCAACCCCTATTTAATATCCTCTTCCTCACTCTCTCTCCTCATTCACTCCTCCATTTATTTCCCTCAACCACCACCACCCATAGGCAAGTACAACTTGCTCAAAAAGAGGAGATTTTGTGTATTTTACAATCTCAATTTTTTCTTGATATTATGTCTTTTTGTTCTTCTCTCCATTCTCTACAAGTTTAATTCTTGAAGCTTTTGATTTTGATAGCTAGATTTGTGTAGATCTAAGTTCCTAAAAACTAGGGTTTTATGGGTTTTCATGATTTTGATCTATCATACTTGGCTGTTTTCGAAAACCAATGGTCCTATGTTGTAGAAAATTCAATTCTACACAGTTTTGAACTTTGGAAAGTTAGATTTTGACTTGTTTGGAGGAAGTTATGGCCGAAGCAATAATTGGGTTTCTCCGAGGATCGCCTATGCTGGCTCTGGCAGAGATGATGAACAGTCCCTTGCAGCCGCATAAGCTTTTCAGCCGCATAAGCTTTTTAGCCGCATAAGCTAGTTGCAGCCGCATGAGCCTTTTACAGCCGTATATTTATCAACCGCATGGACTTCTGCTCCTTCAGCCGCACGAGTTAACTCGGTCGCATGAACTTGGTCTATCCTGAGCCACATGCGCTTTTCTACGCTGGCCGCATAAGCCCGGTTCTTCCCTAGCCGCATGAGTTCCTTCGGCCGCATGAGTTCCCTCAACCGCATACGCTCGTATTTTCCTAGCCGCATGCGCCCTGTTCTTCTCCCAGCCGCATGCGCTTTCATTCTTGGCCGTATGTGCCCGTTCTTTCCTTCAGCCGCATAAGCCTCCATCACTCTGGCCGCATGAACTTGGTCCTCCCCTAGCTGCATGAGCTCTTTGCTCAGCCGTATGAGTCTGGACTGTAGATAGTCTGGCCGTATGACCTTATTAATTTTAAGCCGCATGTGCCTGTCCATTTTGAGCCGCATATGCTTGTTGGTTCTTGGCCGCATGAGTCTCAGCTGCCTGTTCTTTTGTGTCTTAGTCCTCATTTCTGAGCTGACTACCTATATGATGGTTGGATATCCCTATGTGTGTATCGAGGTACAATCTACGTGAGCACCGAGGTGCTATCCTATGCGCTAAGTGTTCCTACATGATACCTGC
The DNA here is from genome assembly GCA_029216955.1 of Iris pallida. Lineage (NCBI taxonomy): Eukaryota > Viridiplantae > Streptophyta > Magnoliopsida > Asparagales > Iridaceae > Iris > Iris pallida. Next base: position 10,397,463 of record JANAVB010002393.1, on the reverse strand, counting down.
TAGTACCATCAAGAGTCCAGCTTTTACATAAGTAATGGTCAGTAGCAATGACGTGGTATGTGTTGTGTGTTACATTACACCAAGAAGGGTGTATATACGCATGACTCCATGAGCCAGTACGGATTCTTTCTTGGGGTACTCGTATAATGTACGACATCTAGAGAAGTGAACATGTGACCACGACATATGAACTCTGAGTATAACCTAGGGATTAACTAGGCAACTAACCTGGTAGATGCATTGGATGGAAAGAATCCCGAGATCGTGCCATACTAGCCACCCCAGGTTCAGTCCTGACGTGTCGGGTTGGCCGCCACGGATATGGTTTTATTCGCATATAGCGGAAGACTATATCCGACCTCTACGAGCTATGTGTTATATGTTTTAGCGCGGTAGCCCTCCGGGGGACTGGTGCATATTCAACGTGTTATATGTCTTATGGTTTGGCTAGCCCTGCTGGGTTGACACGATCTGAGGATTCCTTTTAATCAGTATCGCGGGAATAACTCCGCCTATTATAGAAAGCCGCAGGAATGAATGGCCGCTCGGAAAATGACTTGACTGTGCTTGAGCCTTCCGTTAGTAGCCGAGGGACATGGACTGTCTTGGTGCGTGGTCCAACCCATGTCCTTGTTTGGTTGTTGGGTTGGCCTATCGTGCTAGGACAGGCTGTAGACCGAGGTTACGACCGGAAGCTTATTTTTATTATTTTTATTATTATTATTTGCTTGGGATTTATCTCACTCTTTTGTGCTCCCTTGTGGTACTTGCTATTCGGGGCTGACCCCGCTGGTTTTGTTTGGCCAGATCACGTAGCAGAGCCTGAGGATCCGAACTTCTTCCCTGACGTCAATGGTGCATACTAGAAGCATGGCTGGCGGGGGACTCGAGTGGGTTTTATTCTCCACCACTCTTGTATCTTTACTTATGTTCTGGCATTTAGCCATCGGCACCTATTAGCCGACAAATCTAGACATTTTATCTTTTGCACAATTGTAATTAAATCAGACTGCAGCTGAGTGCAATTATGTACCTTGACTCTCTGGGACTAGCTAACTTATAAAGCCAGATCCCCATGATCATTTTGATGAAGCGTCGGGGGCACCTTACAGCTTTATCTTATATGTTTATTAATTAATATTTTCTTGCTTGAATGATTGAGACATAGATGTTCTGTGTGACCATAGGAGACTTGAATGTAGCATACACCCCCTTGTCTATCGACAGCCATGATCGTCGTATGACATTTGTATGCCTCATATGGTGTAGCTGTCCTAGTCCGTCTCCGTATTTCGGTACTGGGGCATGACAGTGACAATACAGTAAGTGATATGGTGCTCCGACACATAAAGAATTATAATGTGCAATTAAGATACCCTCGTGCAGTAGGCACGAGTATTACCATGGTCAATCAATACAGTTGTCATGCTTGAACATTAAGTATACATGAAAACAATTAGAAAAAATCAGGAAAATCATGAAAACCAATATTCTAGTATTAGAGTTGTGCACCGGTGTTACCCCGGTAGCGATATACCAGGAATTCATCACAGGAAGTTTTGATCACAAATTTTTCACAAATATAACACTTAACACTATGATATTATATAACACTTAACACTATATTTGTTGTTAAAACCCTAGGTATCACACCCGATACCTAGTTTATACTATGATATCACAAATAAATCCTAGGAAACAAAAACCTAGGCCAAACCAAATCCAAATTCAATTACATTGCATGAATCATGATAACAATAACTTTTAATAAACATGTTTTGGATAAAACTAAGCATATGACATATAGGGAAAATAAATTACAAAATAAAACATATATTCATTCACGAATGGCAAAGTATACTTGCCTTGGTCAAGATCCAAGCCTACTGTTCTACTCCACCACCTTTAATGCCCCTCTCTGCATGGTACGTGATGATGGCTGATTGGTTCGAGGAAGCCTTGTTGGACTTGGAAATATGCGGAGGGATCACTCTGAAGGCTATAAGATCATGGCTGGAATCATCTTGATAAAGTGTGTAGTATGAGTCCTTCGAAGATCATTTAGCTGCACGCTTAATAAAAAGGATTATGTTCTATGCTTGCATGTTGTGTTGCTATGATACCTATAATAAAACCTATAAAGATAATGAAAGATAAATAATCACTTGACCTGTAAACTGTTGCGAATCAATTTATTAATTTTGTGCTATTGCAATAATGTCCTAAAGGTGAAACAAAGTCCCAAGACTTGGGCAGTGAGTATATCGTGCTACGACTCGAAGAATATATAGTGACACGAATGCCAAGTCACTGGATTTGGGCAGTGTGTATGTCGAGTTACGACTCAGATGATGTATGGTATCATAGATGCGGGAAGGATGAATAATCAGATTCTATTATCCGGTGCTGTTGTAGAATGTTAATTACAATTAGACCTTGGATTGGACAAGATAAGTTCCTGGATGGCAGTTAGTATTGCAAGCTATGTCTTAAGGCAAATATTGAAAGACAAATGAGAACTATGGCGAATTTACTTTAGTTTTTTATCATTCATTATATATTTTCTTAATAGCCAAGTTGCATATATTTGCATAGTTATGGACAACTTGTGCACATGGATTTATAAGTTCCTCGAATGACCGTCGGGATACCGGGATCGTGTCATCCTAGGGGAACTGGGTATTGCGAGTCCTTCAACAACGGTGTGACCCAAATCTGAAGAGTACTTCGTAATACAGAAAATGAGACCTGCGGTGGAGTTTGCACCTTTCACACGAAGGGTCGCTGATGCAATAATCCAAGATGTCTTGCTGCTAGTGACCTGCATGTAGACAAGTCGTATGCTAATGATGCCTTATACAGGCAAAGTAAGTCATTTCTCATGTATAGGGAAGGATAATCAACGTTTATTAAGTATTATCAAAAGGGTGATGATTATGACATTGTTTCCTAATGATGTCTTATGCAGACAAAATAAGTATTACATAAATGGCTAAACGACCGTAAGGGTGATAACATATGTGTTTTGCATTATGTTCGTTAAAAGAAATGCATGCTTTACATTCTTGTCATATATGAACTGTTAATTGACCCTAAGGCAACAAGAAAGACTACATTTAATAATGTTCCTATCACATGATTACTTAGTGTTGTCTACTTAGTGAGTTGGGTCGGCACCGCTCACTAGTACATAGCAATATACTGACCCATGTTTGTGGACATCTTTACTGGTGTTCATGTATGGGGAAATCGTTTGATCTGTGTTGTAGCATCGATGAATCGGATGGGTGTGCAGAAGCTCTTATAACAAGATGACCTCTTTTGCTATAGAAGATATAATATATGGAACATTGTAGTTCAATTGTACCAGTGAGATTGTAAGCCAAGTCGGCATGTTCAAATGTATTCCTAGACAACAAGTATTTTAGTTGGCTATCAAGAGTCCCTTGTAATCTGTTGTAAGTTTTGTATTCTGCTACAAACCTTGTACTTTATTACAAATATTAATAAAGAAAACATGTTTCTACAAATCTTATCGTGACTTTAAGTTATCTACTTAGTGTCGCTGTCATGTCATTGTTTTCTAAGAAGTATCGTTAATTGTGATGGTTTTGACTTGTACAAGTGCAACCTAGACTTGTATGATACCATGCCCAATGGCTATCTTTTAATTCTCCGAAATTAGGGCGTGATACCACCAAGGGAGGTTCAGAAATCACACCCAAGGTCTCCACATCAAGTTCCCTAGGACGACCCAAGAAAGGAAATGGAGAAAAAATGGTAGAGAGAGAAAGGAGAGGGAACGACAAGAGAAGATAGATAGAAAGTTTAGGGTATATATAGAGAGAATGAAGAGATGATAGCCTTTGAATAAGCCACTTTATCAGTCCATGCCCCTAACCACCAATCTTAGCCATTTAAATATGAGACACAAGAATTCAATGGACAATAGGGTAGGCCATCCAGCTTTGTTGACTGGACAACCTGTTGTCTGACGGTATACCGGGGGTATGTCAGTATGATGGATAAATCCCTATCCTGGGTAAATCAATGGTACGCCAATATTTATACGGGACCTAGTATAATGCCCCAATCCTAAAACACGTAGGGCTAGGAATACGTATACATGCCAGCTATATAACTTGTGGTATCTATCTCAATCCACATAATAAGTAATATCAAGAATAAACAATATGTATCATGGTCTGCAGCCCAATAACATATATGTTTTAATAGACCTGGTTAACAATATAGGTCTATAAAACTAGGCTAAAGAGCAAAATACAAGTAATAGATAAAGTATAAAATCATGAGAAATATCTGAATTGGATATAGCAACACCACCAAGATTGACAAACTACTCCTGTTTGATTGACTACCTGGAGAGATCACTAGGTCCTCAGAGGGACGTAGCAAGGTACATAATATACATGCCAAGTAACATTAAAAAAATACTTGTATAATGAAGGATAACTAATACAACCATCTAAGTGCAAAATGCAGTTGAGGATAATCCTAATACCAGGTCCAACTGTACAGGCAGTTACCTATGGCACCGTGCTGTGATACCGATGGGAGAACGACTAAACGATATCATAGTATAAGCCCCCTGAATTTTCGGGATTTATTTTTGAATTTTCTAAATGAATTATTATCGATAATTTATTTTTATTTGATTAATTTTGATCATTAAATGCTCTTTACCGTGATTTTGATTTCTAGAGCATCATGGATGCCAGTCTCTGGAAACTTTCTTCTTGAAGTTTGTAGTAGACGAGATTATCTCAAATTTGATATATCATGTCCCACTCGGACTTGTTTTCTTGTGCTCCATTTGCTTCGCACAACTTTCGGATAAATTTAGACCAAGTTATCGTCTGCCGTAATTCGTGACTTAACTTCCAACTTAATTTTCGGGTCCGACATCGGTCCAATCCAGTCGACCCAATATATGGCCCTGGCCTGTTTTGAGTCTACTATGCACATGCCACTTACGTGCCACCGAATTGATCTTCCTTGTGCTCCTATTTTATCCATGATTTTAATTGGTTTAAATTTGTTATTTTAATTAAATCTTGGCCCCTAGCTTGTCCAAACTTGACCCAACAACCAACCCAAATTGGTGTGACCCTACCATGTCTACCTATACACCCAACTGATATTTTCCCCTACTAAAAAATATCCTCCTCCTTACAAATATATATTTCTCTCTCTCTATTTCGAATATATACATAATATATATATATGTATATATATATATATATATATATATATATATATATATATATATATATATATATATATATATATCACCTCACTCTTTCTCCCCTCTTCCATCAGCACTCCCCCTCTTGTACCCAAGCAGTAGAACCCCCCTCTCTCTCTTCTTAATCTCTCTCTCTCTCTCTTTATATAATATCTACACACACACATATATTATACATACATCCCTCTCTCTCTTCACATCATCACACCTCCCCACCCCTCTCTTGTACACGAACCATCACACCCCCATCTCCTTCTTCTTCATAATTATTTTTTCTTCTCCTTCTTCATTTTCTTCTTCTTCTTTTTCATTATTATCACAACCACCATCATCTAACACCACCATCACCATTATCTTCACAACACTACCACCACTATTAAACCATCACCCTCACCTGCGCCACCCCTGCCGCGATCGGCCGTCGCCGTTACCGTGCCCCGGTGCTGTGCCGCCGCCGCCCTGGCCAGCCGCAGCAGCCGAGCAACCGTGCGACAACAGCAGCATCCGACAGCAGTAGTGGTAGCTGCAACAACAGTTGCAGTCGCAGTATGGCGCAGTAGCCGCGCGCCGTCGGCCACGCGCCTCGCGGCCGTCGTCTACGCCACCGGCGGCGACCCCCCCAGCCGCGCGAAGCTCCGGCGACCCGCTCTCGTGGCAGCACCTTCTTTCCCGACGTGCCACGTACACGATTCGTGCGTTTTGAACGAAATCCCGGCGTGACGTACGCGGGATCGAAGTTAAAATCTCGTTTTGGGACAGTGACTTCGCGTACATTTTTTGAGAGATCCGACCGTTGGATCGGCGAACGCTTTGCTCCGTCACAATCTCGGTATATAGCTCTTCACTCCTCTCTAGTTTCGTCCGTTAATTTCGTCGTTTGATAGATCAAACCGGCCACCAAGTTGACATTTTAATTTTGACTATTTTTGAACAGTTTCGTGGAGCCAAGTTCGCGGGATCGTATATTCATCGTCGCAGCTCCATTTGGTGCGCCGTCAGTTCCTATGCACAGCTGGTATAACCCTCTTCCTGTCCCTTAAGTTTCCTTTTATTGTGAACACGTTGGGTTGGTTGAATTCGACGCCAAAGTTGGCCGTCCGAATTCATAATTTCCAAGTTGTAAAATTCAATTTTTGAACCCGGGACTCCGAATTCAATTTTTGACACCACCAGTAGACTCGTGGAATCGTTCTGGCATGTTTTCATATAAAGTTTGCTTAGTTTGGAGGGCGTGGGCCCTGGCACACATTTCAGTGCAAAGCGGGCCCCACAGTCCGGGTCAACAGGACTTTTTGACGCCGGCTCATCAGAATCCAATTCTGGACATACCGTTGAGTTCGTATCGTCATTCTGGACTCGTTGACATATAAATTGCTAGATTTTAGTGGACATTGGTTTCGGCACGCTTTTTTGTGCAAATCGGATTCCAATATCCGGGTCAACGGGCCATTTTGAGATTGGCTCATCGGAATCCAATTTCTGATATACCGTTGAGTTCATATCGTCATTCTGGTTTCGTGGACATATATTTTGCTAGGTTTTGAGGACTTTTATTCCGATATATTTTTTGATGCAAAGCGGGTCCGACACGGACACCGTTTTGACTCGAAATTATCTTTTTGCTCCTGTGTCCAAATTGGATGTATAGGCAGGCTATTCTAGCTATTTCGACCATTCTGGACACGTTGGTAATGGTTGTTTCACCATCCGACAACAACTGTAGATTTTTACCCTATTATTATAATCTTTCTTCTTTTATGGTATTTTGAGATCCATCGATTCCAGTGATTTCACATCCACTGAAATTGAATGTGTTGATCCTGTAGATGTTTATAGAGACTAGCTTTGACCCCGTTTGACCATGGTTAACTACTTTGACTGGACGTCGAAGTAGAGTCAACATTTGACCTAGGTTAGACTAGTTTTGACCTTGGTTGACCACAGTTGACTATTTTGACTAAAAGGCAACCGTGGTCTAAAATTGACTAGAACTTGACCGAAGTTGACTAGTTGACCCAAAGTCAATTGTTAGTCAACGTTAGTCAAGTTTGACCTAGAGTTTAACCTAGAGTTGACCAAAGTTGACTAGAGTTGATCAGTTGACTAAAAGTCAACTGTAATTCAACCATTGACCCAGTTTGACCTAGTTTGACTTGGTTTAACTTTCTGTGACCTAGTTTGACTTAGTGGACTGAGATTGACCTATATAATCATGCCTAATACTGTTGAACCCTAAATAGCTTATATATATCTCATCTTTAGGTCTGTGATTTCACTCTGAGCCAGATTACACAGTTGACATATTCCACCGGATCTCAGGCGAGTACATTCTCTGATAATATTTTTATTTTATGACATCGTCTATGTTTCTTGTATTTAGTGTAGATATCCTTGTTCTCTCGACACATTGTTCAAACGGATTAGTATTTCTCTGGATTCCGTCATGAGATGTTATTCCTTGTATTCTTTGGTATATCTTGTGCAAGTCTTTTTTGTTCCTTTTGCATTGTATATATACGATTCCTGCGAAGGCTAGCTATCCTCTCAGAGAATCGCGTGTCATGATGTGTCATGGTTGGATCCACTATACTAGTCGGGGACGGGGAGTATTAGTGAAGATGTGTGGTCAATACCCGCCTTGTATATCTTGTAAACCTTATGAATGCCAATCCTACACCACACGTATGATTGGCTAGCTCATGACCTTGTGCAGACCCAAGCCGGCCACATGTTGTAGCTATTACTCACACATTTAGATAGATGATTCTTGATTCTTGTACATGCCATGATCAGTTTTACTTGCCTTGTTCTAGCTCTAGATTTACAGCTTGCCTTGCCATGATACTCACATGTACATTTCATGATTCCTTGTATATTCTCTCTATTTACTGCGATATTTTCAATATCGTCTAACTAGAACTGTTATTTGAGTTTTGTGCTCGTTCCATCCTGAGTGGATATGTTGACAATATTTTAGGAGTAGTTGTGCCATCAGTTTTGGACTACAGGATGTTGCTAGCTGGGGTGGTTCTCGGTATTCTTCACCGTGAGTTGTCTCTCAGGAGTTCTAGGTCTGGTAGTCATTTAGTTTGTTATTGTTACCTTCTATTTTATTCTTGTCTCATATGATCCTTGTAGATTCTAGTTATTTTAGTGATATTGTTATTAATCTTGTCTCATCTTCCTTAGTTTTTGTGATGTGATACGAGTACCTTTATAGTTATGGATCTTTAGATGATGTAGTTAGTATTGTGTACTTGACAGCGATCTACCGTCGATACTGCGGCGTAGGCTTGGCCTGGCCCACGTATTCGTACCATATATCCGGGTACGGGTCGTGACACATTTTTGTGGTGGCCCACGCAGGTCTGTCTTTGCAATTAATGCAAATTCGTGGTAGTACTTGAGCTTATCTGTACTACTACGAGCCTGCCATATGATTAAGATTGAGTCATGGAATATTTTAGGATTTTGGTACTCAGTCACATATTAAGAACTCTTAGAAGATTCCAGGGATGACCCCTGGGAATCTTATTTTGAAAGCTTTTCAAATCTTTTTCCACTTATTTATATTCTTCTTGATTTTTGAAATATTGTCCTTATCAAACTTTATTCTTTCTTGGGATGAGTTGTGGATCCCAGAAGGAGGGTATAAGTTGAAATTATATATCCTCTAGGTTGAGAATCAAATATGATTTGCCAATCTTATATCAAGGTTGAGATTATTTAGATTATATTCCAGAACTTTCAATCTTGACCTAGATAGTACCTTTGGGACTTCTCCTAAGAACTTTTCCTAAATCCTGCCTCGGAATCTGTTTCTTCTAGTTTCCATTTACTTATCCTTAATTCGTTGTTGAATTTTGAATCTTGATATTTGTTCGTTGTTGACTTTGACTTTGTATCAAAAATCAGTTTTTATGAATTTAGTTAAGGTATCCTGATAAACATATTTGATAGGGACGATGAGAACGGTAAATGTCTACTTTATTATGGAATTTAGAATTTATCGCAGTCATACAAGCTAGCATGACAAGGACATGGAGCCTGATTTTGATATACTATCCTAGTTATGGAATTTAAATTTTCTTGCAGCCATACCGGTTGGCGTCGTAAGGAATCTAGATGATATGATTATAGGGTGTATACCATAGTTATGGACTCCATCGTTTATTGCAGCTATGCTTACTGGCGTGGCAAAAATTCTGACAACATGATTCTGGATAGACGTGTATGGTTATCACGTCATACCTTAAATTGATTCACTTTATTTTACCTATTGATCAAGGACAATTCCTACCATTATTTCTTGTTTTGTCATTCCTCTTCTCATCATATGATGATTTTCTCATCTTGTCATTACTCCCTTCATCTTGATTAATTATGCCTTGATTACACCAACCACCTATCTTTTATCCATTCCTGTCAACTACACTGTGAAGTTATTTAAAATTTTGTATCTTTTTACCTTAGAAAAGTTAAGGAAGTATCGTAAATCATCTCGTTCGGAAGGCGGATTTATTATCAAGTGGTATCTTGGTAGGAATATGGGATGTTGGATCTAGTGTAGAAATTTGAGATAGGAGTATGATTGAGGTTGGAACTGAAACCAAGGGGTCAATATAATCAGTTTAGAAATAAGTTACTAGGGTATTTTGAAGATTAATTACTTGGAAAGCAAGTTCAAGGATTTCAAATAAGAAAGACAATAGGATGTACATTAATGGTATAAAAATTTATATTTCGTGGATATAGTTTAGAAACTGGATAAGGCATTGGTAAGAGGATAGAGAACACAAGGATTTTGAGTCAAAAAAAAGAAGAAGTAGAGATTTTGTGAATATAATTGATTAATTGAGATGGTTGATAATTGAAAGTGTATGATGAAGGAAATATGAAGGTTGATTTGGTAATGGAAGAATAAGTTTTATAAAGCCTAGTGGTATTAGATTGAATAACACAAGGAGCGTGATTTGAACAAGTTCAAGGATATTATAAACTTGATTTAGAGGTTTCGGATCAATTTAGGACAAGGTGGAAGAATTCAAGTTGAAGGATGATTATGCGGATAGTGTGGAGTTCTAGTGAAGAGTGTACTTCTTGATTAGGGTTTTGGCAATTTGGATCTGGCCTATGGTATCATGACAAGGTCCAATCTTCGTGACGGAAGGGTAATTCTGGTAGTAGTTGTATAAGATTGGTTTTTATACTTGGACTTGTGAGATTAAAGGAGTGATTGGCCAATGATGACCAGATAAACTTGATAGTATCATAGAGAGATGATTAACTAGGCTTCCCTATGAAACATTGTCTTTTGATTTCCCTATCAAAAAGAAATTGGACTTATTCCATATCTTTAAATCATCCCTTGAGTTTTCAATATCGTTAAATCCTAATATTCCCTTGATCGTGACCAATCGACTTTGGTCATATCTCTGATCGTACCCGTATCCTAGGTCGTACTCAATTGAGTTAAATTCAATTCTAACCTGGATTTCTATTCTTGGATTCTCGTGCTCAGGTTTTATTCCTAATCATGACTAGGTTTGTCATTTTCGTCTTGATCGTGCCTATGTATAACCCTAAATCTTAATTCATTGACCTAGATCCTATTTATCGATGTTTTGTCCCGATTTTATTGTCATATCTAAATCGTGCCAAGTGAACTTAGACTATTTCCAATTTTAATCGCGTCCGAACTTGGATCGTATTTCATGATTTTATTAATAATACTCTTTAATCCTTGATCGGGTCTATAAGACCTTGACTTCGAATTTTGTTGTGTCTGAAATTTTATCTCAACCATGCCAATATTTTGGTCATGGTTAGCTTTTCATCTTGATCGAGCCTGTGCGACTTTCGGGTTGATTTCCATCAACCTAAGTCCTACAGATCATCCCGTACTTGAACTTCATTTATATCTTCGATTCTCCTAATTGTCTCTAAAATAGTGCCCCAATGACTTGACTTATTTTTGAAATTATGCACATATGATTATGTTCATATCATGATTCTATCGTGCCAAATCCCTCATCGTGCCTGAACAATTTTGAATTGATTATCTAATCGTGCAAAATTCGTCATTCTTGGATCGTGCCCAAAATATCGCTTAAATCTTCTATCCTGTTTTAACCCCACTACTAACCCTTAATTTCAAGGACAAAATTTTTATAAGGTGGGTAGGATGTAAGCCCCCTAAATTTTTGGGATTTATTTTTGAATTTTCTATATGAATTATTATCGATAATTTATTTTTATTTGATTAATTTTGATCATTAAATGCTCTTTACCGTGATTTTGATTTCTAAAGCATCAGGGATGCCAATCTCTGGAAACTTTCTTCTTGAAATTTGTAGTAGATGAGATTATCTCTAATTTGATATATCATGTCCCACTCGGACTTGTTCCCTTGTGCTCCATTTGCTTCGCACAACTTTCGGGTCAATTTAGACCAAGTTATCGTCTGCCGTAATTCGTGACTTAACTTCCAACTTAATTCCGGGCCCGACATCGGTCCAATCCAGTCGACCCAATATATGACCCTGGCCTGTTTTGAGTCTACTATGCACATGCCATTTGCGTGCCACCGAATTGACCTCCCTTGTGCTCCTATTTTATCCATGATTTTAATTGGTTTAAATTTTTTATTTTAATTAAATCTTGGCCCCCAGCTTGTCTAAACTTGACCCAACAACCAACCCAAATTGGTGTGACCCTACCATTGAAAACACAGGTGTAGGCAACTCTAGAGGGGGGTGAATAGAGTTTGTGTCGATAATCACCAAATAAAAATTAACTCTATATCACCTCCACAAAATAACTATCAAGATAGTAAATAAATCAGAAGGAAATGCGGAAGTAAATAAAGATCAGAAGAGCATACGCAAACACAGCAGTTTTAACCTGGTTTTCCTCGTGGAGGACTAGTCCAGGCCTGAGAACTCTAGCTCAGGATTCAAATCCACTATTTGTGAAATAGTAGTTTACAACCCGTGCCTTTTCTTCAGAAGAGCACGTCAACTTCTTACAGAGGATCGCAGTGGCGATTTGCTTGGATTTTTCCAAGCAACTTGGAATTGTCCAAGTGACTTTTCTTTTCAACTCTTGCACAAAAACTTCTAGCTGAATCGCACTTGAGCACCTTGGGGCTTAGGAAGTTTTGTGGCTAGTAGATTGGAAGAGTAAGGCTCTTAACTATATAGGCTATGTAAGAGAAGAAGAATAGAAGAGATGGATGGTTTCAAATGAGAGAAACCAAGGCCTATTTATAGGGTTCGGGACAAGCAGAATTCGGCCAGAATTCGGTATGGATAATTCAAATTTTTGGCCGTTGGACAGCTTATAGAAAGCAGGCCCTAAAAATCAGGGTGCTGGAAATCAGGGGACAGAGTTCGGCCCGAACTCTGTGTGGAGGCAGAGTTCGGCCCGAACTCTGTCTCCAGAAGACAGAATTGGACTTTTGGGCTTTGTGGAGCTTAGGCTTGGTTCAGGAATTGGTCTGTTTGAATGGTAGAGCTTGGAGAGATATGTCTAGGGGTTGAGATGACTCAGTGCGACTCAACGTACACATTCTCCTAGACTCAATAAATTGAAGATTACAGACTTAGAACAATTAGGAAAACCAAGAGCCCTGTGATGACGCCTTTCTTATGATATTTGAGCAGCCCTGAAGACGTCTTTTTCCTTGACAGCAGTCGTCCGAAGATAAACAGATCTGGAAATCTGAATAGGTCGCTAGGCGGTTCGGAGAAATCTCTTTGTATGACGCCGTCTGTGCTCCATCATTAATTCTTCATTGCCTATGTCCTGTTTAGATCATGTTTGATCATGCTTACTGTATGTCTACAAATACATGTTAGGCCAGCAAAATATGTTGCAGTACGAAACAAGCATAGCAATATGATATAGGACAATTAGGACAATGCTAAGCAAAATATGTTGCAGTATGATACAAGCATAGCAATATAATATAGGACAAATACATGTTAGGCCAGCAAAATATGTTGCAGTACGAAACAAGCATAGCAATATGATATAGGACAATTAGGACAATGCTAAGTTTAAGTAGCAACATGATAGTGAGTATATGAATATTAGTGACATCATTATGTTAAACTTAACTGATTAGCCATATTCAAAAACACAATATAATCATTGGGCCAACAGCCATGTCTACCTATACACCCCACTTATATTTTTCTCTACTCAAAAATATCCTCCCCCTTACAAATTTCTATTTATCTCTCTCCATTTCAAATATATACATAATATATATATATATATATATATATATATATATATATAAATCTGCATACATATATATATATCAATATATAACAATGGAGAGAGCAGCTCCTCCGTCGGGAGATCCGCTGAGCAGCTCCTCTGTCGGAAGCTCCGCTGCTCCCCACCCCGCCTCCCCCGGTGGGATGGGTGGGTTGGCCGGTCGGCCTCCTCGGCCCGACCGCCCCCCTCTGCATCTTTCTCCCCCTCGGACCCTCCCTCTCCCTCCCGGTGCGGATCGTCTCCGCCTGGACTCACCCTCCGTGGGGAGTCTCCGCCTGGTCCCATCCCCTTTGGGGCTCTCCCTCCTTCTCCGAAGGTTTCCCCCCGCCTCGCCGTCGTCGTCGGCGGCGGCATCGGCGCCATCGGGCTCGGCCCGCGTCCCTGCAGCCGGCGGCAGCTCCTCCTGTCGTGCCCCTTCCCGCACAGGAGTGCCCTCCGCCCGCCGCCTCCCTCTCAGCGCTGGCCGGATTCCCTCCCCTGCTCTGGCCCCCTGTTTCTCCGGCAGGGCCCGGCCTCCCAGCATCCACTCCGTCCCTCGGCGGCCCTGGTGCGGCCCCATATCTCTTCTCCGGTCTCTCCCCGGAGACTCTCCCCCCTTTCTACCTTGGTGCCTCCTCGGGCCTTCTCGCCGCAGGCGGTCTTCCCCCTCCTGAGACGGTCGCCCGACGCCGAGGTCGAGGCCCCTCCTGAGTCGCCGCCACCCCCTCCTGTGATGGCCGAGGTCGAGGCGGTCTTCTCGGTCGGTCGATCGACGCCGTCCCCCCTTCCTGAGCCGGTCGCCCGTCGCCGTCCCAGTTTTGTCCCCCCCATCCAGTTCCGAGCTCCGCCGCTCCCTCCGACGCTCGCTGCAGGACGCCCACCGGCGTTGGTAGGCCCCCATCGCCGTCGAGGTCGAGGCCCACCCGCTCACCCCTCCCGTCCGTCCCCCTTCCTTTCTTAGCGGGCCAGCAGTCGAGCCCCTGCTCCCGCATCCCTCCTCCCTTCTCCGGCTTTCTTCGTCGGAGTCTTCTCCGGGCTGCTTTCCTCTGCCCTCGCCGGAGCCCCCGCCTCCCGCCCTTCGCTCGGCCTCCCCCGACGGAGGCCATCGTCGGGCAGAGCGCCGAGGGGGGACCTCGAGTCCCGCGCCCTCCCTCGGGCAGAACCCCCCTCCCACCTCTCGGGCTTCGTGCCCTCGAGCAGCGCGCCTACGGGCCACGTATTCTTCCCGCCCTCGGGTCTCGCGTGCGCCCGTCCTCGGGTCACGCGCTGACTTTTCCCTTCCCAAAAATAAAAAATTCTCAGGGCAGAGTGCCCTCTCCCCTCCTTCAGGCCCCACTTCCGTCGCTGCCCTCCCCCTGGAGTCGTGCCCCCCTCGCCCGGTCCCCTCCGGCTGACCCAACACCGCGCCTGGGCCCCTGTCCCCGCCGGTCGCGCCCACCGCTCACTCCCTCTCCTCTCCCCGGCGGTCCTCTCCGCCCCACGTCCTTCCCGAGCCCGGCCTCGTCGGTTTGGCGTGCCTTGACCCGCGAGCTGGGGAGGAGCCCGCGCCCCCTCGTGGAGTACGCCCCGCCTCGGGCCACGCCCCCACTGACCCCGCTTCGGTTCGCGTGCGCCTGCTCCTTGGCTTGCGTGCCCTGGGTCCCTTCGGGTTGTGCGCCCTAACTTCCACAGGGCTGAATGCCCAGAAACCTCCAGTATTCAAATTTTTGAATTTTCGAAATTTGAAAATTTTACTTTTTTATCTTTTGTGTTTTTTTCTTAGTTGACCAAGGCCTTTTGTGTGTTGCCTATGGTACTTTCTGTAGGCTCTTTTTGAGCAACCCCTTTATTTTAATAAATTGCTTTTTCAAAAAAAAAAATCAATATATCTCTCACCTCACTCTCTCTCTCCCCACTCCCATCAGCACTCCCCCTCTTGTACTCGAGCAGTAGAACCCCCCTCTCTCTCTTCTTAATCTCTCTCTTTCTCTTTATATAATATCTACACACACATATATTATACATACATCCCTCTCTCTCTTCACATCATCACACCTCCCCACCCCTCTCCTGTACACGAACCAGCACACCCCCATCTCCTTCTTCTTCATCATTATTTTTTCTTCTCCTTCTTCATTTTCTTCTTCTTCTTCTTCATTATTATCACAACCACCATCATCTAACACCACCACACCATCATCTTCACAACACTACCACCACCAGTAAACCATCACCCTCACCCGTGCCACCCCCGCCGCGACCGGCCGTCGCCGTCGTCGTTCCCCGGCGCTGTGCCACCACCCCTCTGGCCAGCCGCAGCAGCCGAGCAACCGCACGACAACAGCAGTAGCCGACAGCAGCAGTGGCAGCTGCAACAGCAGTTGCAGTTGCAGCATGGCGCAACAGCCGCGCGCCGCCGGCCACGCGCCGTTGTGGGCGTCGCCGCCGCGGGCGACCCCCCTAGCCGTACACAGCTCCAGCGACCCCCCCGGGGCAGCGCCTCCTTCCCCGACGTGCCACGTACACGATTCGTGCGTTTTGAACGAAATCCCAGCGTGACGCGCGCGGGATCGAAGTCAAAATCTTGTTTCGGGACAGTAACTTCGTGCACGTTTTTCGAGAGATCCGACCGTTGGATCAGTGAAATCTTTGCTCCGTCACAATCTCAGTATATAGCTCTTCACTCCTCTTCAGTTTCGTCCGTTAATTTCGTCGTTTGATAGGTCAAACCGGCCACCAAGTTGACATTTTAATTTGGACTATTTTTGGACAGTTTCGTGGAGCCAACTTCACGGGATCGTATCTTCATCGTCGCAGCTCCATTTGGTACGTCGTTAGTTCCTGTGCACAGCTGGTATAACCCTCTTCCTGTCCCTTAAGTTTTGTTTCATTATGAGCACGTTTGGTTGGTTGAATTCAACGCCAATGTTGGCCGTCCGAATTCATAATTTCCAAGTTGTAAAATTCCATTTTTGAACCCGGGACTCTGAATTCAATTTCTGACACCACCAGTAGACTTGTGGCATCGTTCTGGCACGTTTTCATATAAAGTTTTCTTAGTTTGGAGGACGTTAGCCCTGGCACGTATTTCGGGGCAAAGCGGGTCCCACAGTCCGGGTCAATAGGACTTTTTGACACCGGCTCATCGAAAATCAATTCTGGACATACCGTTGAGTTCGTATCGTCATTCTGGACTCGTTAACATATAAATTGCTAGGTTTTGGTGGATATTGGTTTTGGCATGCTTTTCCGTGCAAATCGGATTCCAATATCCGAGTCAACGGGCCATTTTGAGATTGGCTCATCGGAATCCAATTTTGGATATACCGTTGAGTTCGCATCGTTATTCTGGATTCGTGGACATATATTTTGCTAGTTTTTGAGGACTTTTATTTCGGCACATTTTTTGGTGCAAAGCGGGTCCGACACGGACACCGTTTTGACTCGAAATTACCTTTTTATCCCTGTGTCCAAATTGGACTTATGGGCAGGCTATTCTAGCAATTTCGACTATTCTGGACACGTTGGTAATTGTTGTTTCACCATCCGACAACATCTGTAGGTTTTTACCCTATTATTATAATCTTTCTCCTTTTATGGTATTTTGAGATCCATCGATTCCAGTAATTTCACAACCACTGAAATTGAATGTGTTAACCCTTTAGATGTTTATAGAGACTAGCTTTGACTCCGTTTGACCATGGTTGACTACTTTGACTGAACGTCGAAGTAGAGTGAACATATGACCTAGGTTAGACTAGTTTTGACATTGGTTGACCACAGTTGACTATTTTGACTAAAAGGCAACCGAAAGTCAACTGTAGCCTAAAATTGACTAGAACTTGACCGAAGTTGACCAGTTGACCCAAAGTCAACTGTTAGTCAACGTTAGTCAAGTTTGACATAGAGTTTGACCTAGAGTTGACCAAAGTTGACTAGAGTTGACCAGTTGACTAAAAGCCAACTGTAATTCAACCATTAACCCAGGTTGACCTAGTTTGACTTGGTTTAACTTCCTGTGACCTAGTTTGACATAGTGGACTGAGATTGACCTATATAATCATGTCTAACACTGTTGAACCCTAATTAGCTTATATGTATCTCATCTTTAGGTTTGTGATTTGACTCTGATCCAGATTACACAGTTGACATATTCCACCAGATCTCAGACGAGTACATTCTCTGATAATATTTCTGTTTTATGATATCGTCTATACTTCTTGTATTTAGTGTAGATATCCTTGTTCTCTTGACACATTGTTCATACGGATTAGTATTTCTCTGGATTCCGTCATGAGATGTTATTCCTTGTATTCTTTGGTATATCTTGTGCAAGTCTTTCTTGTTCCTTGTGCATTGTATATATGATTCCTGCGAAGGCTAGCTATCCTCTCAGAGAATCGCGTGTCATGATGTGTCATGGTTGGATCCACTATACTAGTCGGGGACGGAGAGTATTAGTATAGATGTGTGGTCAAAACCCGCCTTGTATATCTTATAAACCTTGTGAATGCCAATCCTACACCACACGTATGATTGGCTAGCTCATGACCTTGTGCAGACCCAAGCCGGCCACATGTTATAGCTAGTACTCACACACTTAGATAGATGATTCTTGATTCTTGTACATGCCATGATCAGTTTTACTTGCCTTGTTCTAGCTCTAGATTTACAGATTACCTTGCCATGATACTCACATGTACATTTCGTGATTCCTTGTATATTCTCTCTATTTACTGCTATATTTTCAATATTGTCTAACTAGAACTGTTATTTGAGTTTTGTGCTCATTCCATCCTGACTGGATATGTTAACAATATTTTAGGAGTAGTTGTGCCCTCAATTTTGGACTACAGGATGTTGCTAGCTGGGGTGGTTCTCGGTATTCTTCACCGTGAGTTGTCTCTCAGGAGTTATAGGTCTGGTAGTCATTTAGTTTGTTATTGTTACCTTCTGTTTTATTTTTGTCTCATATGATCCTTGTAGATTCTAGTTATTCTAGTGATATTCTTATTATTCTTGTCTCATCTTCCTTAGTTTTTGTGATGTGATACGAGTACCTTTATAGTTATGGATCTTTAGATGATGTAGTTAGTATTGGGTATTTGACAGCGCTCTACCGCCGATACTGCGACGTAGGCTGGGCGTGGCCCACGTATTCGCACCGTATATCTGGGTGCGGGTCGTGACACATAGCTCTCCTACAAAGACCATAGCCACGAGTAGATAACCAAGCCCCAAATATGAAAGCATGGTCAACGTGTCTAGAAGGCCAGATATTTTGGTAGTCCTCCCCTTCCTATGCTCTAAAATTATCCAGTCAAGTCACATCCAGTTATGTAAAACTCAAGTGTGAGTAACAAGTCACACATGATAGTACAGAGTCCATAACCATGAATATCTCATGTTAGACTCCATATCATCATTCGTATTAGTGTCCTGTGGTCTATCGTGTCAATGGGACACAAATAAATATAATGTTATGCCTAGTGTCAATACCCGATATAGATTAACATCGACACCGGAATAATATTCAAACACTAAGTATCAACTAGTCCTACGTCTATAACATATATAAATCAACAGTAAATAAAGAAAATAAGAACGTACTGAAACTTTAGCAAGGTACACTTGCTTGTATTCTCCAAGATGGTTCGACTCCGAGATCCTCGCTAACACCGTCACATCCGCCTATAATAAACAAACCTAACTATTAATGACATGTCTATGTCATACCATATATGAACTTACCATATATAAACCCAATTAATATGTTCTACTAAACTATTCACATTACATATTTAACTCAATCTAGCATATATAATATTATGTCTACATGATAAGGTAATATTTTTATAAAGTAAAAAATGTTATTTATTTTTTGAAAAATACATATAAATATTTTATAATAAAATTTAGTCTATTTTATTCATAATAAAATAGGTATCAAAGTCTCATATTGATCCAATATCAATATACATCAACTTGTCTTAGTTTTGCACCTGAATAACCAATTTTAAACAAATATTATTTCTAGAAATATTGCATAAAATATATTAAAATATGATTTTCGTTAAATTTATTTAGAGAAATTCCATATAGTTTCGAGTCCAAAAGGAATTCTAGATTCGAGGTATTTCGATGTTCCGACAACAACACGATGGAAATAAATTTTAGTAAAATATTAAAATGTCAACCAAATATCTCATAAGCATATTGGATGGATAGATAAAGATTTCAAGAGTGTTACCAAATTTTTTATAGTGCTCTAAGTGCTCCACAAGTAGCCAAAAACTCGTACGCAACAGAAATGGTTCAGCCCGGACCCCTTATCGTGCGTCGCTCGCCACGGCAAAACAGTGTTTAGCTACGGGCTGTAATTTTTAGAAAAGGTGAGGGCATGTAGAGGTACAAGTTAGGGTTGGGGTAAAGGAGTTTTGGTTGATAAAGACATCAAAACACAGCCGTGGAATGGGACTAACCTGCTGTTCTAGAATTTCAGTGATCGACTGAGTTTTATGCTCGCGTTTGGGCTTGTCCTAGCCAATGAAGTTGCTGTGGTGACTTGGGGGATTGATGGGGTCGAAGGGAGACGTCTTGGATTTGCAACAAACATTTTTGGAGGGTCGAAGGTGGTCAGAAAGTGGTCGGCAAGGGGCTGGATTTGTGGTTGCTTCCAGGCGGGTTCAGCTTGGAGTAGTTTCGGTAGGGGTTGTTTTTGGGATCGATGTAGGGTTTTTAGTAGAGACAATGTAAGGAGAAATGGTGGAGAAGAGAGAGAGGAAGAATAGTTGTGAAGGAGTTGTATGGAAATTATGAAGGAAGGATGAGTTATGGCTGTTCATGTGAGGGTTGTTAGTGGAGGAGGTGAATGGTTGAAAGTTATAACCCCCAATCTATACAAATTCTTCTCGAATTAATCCCTCCACTCATGGCCGCTACAAACTGAAATTATACCTATTAAGGGTGGTCTAACCTAGCCTAGTTCACTTACTTTAGGTCCTAGTTGGGTTGGGTTCGAGTTAGGTTCAATTGATTTAAGTCGGATGATTCGCATGACTAGGAAATATGTCATGTTAATCAATTGTGTATTGGTAGTACATAGGGGCTAAATTTAGTGGGACACAAGGGTCATAGGATTCATAGGATTCGTGTAAGTTAAAACCATATATTGGGTTGCAATATTTGAATCAAAATAGAGTCACTATGTCCGGTCAAAATAGTCAATGATTTTACTGTAGGATTTAAATTAAGGTTTTTGACCCAATTATTGTGCAATAAAAATAGTGCACAAAGAGACGTGTCTGAGCGGGACATGATAGTCATGAATAGAGGTTTACGTGTCTATGTCAAGCATATGAAATTTGTTTGAAGAAAATAGAATTTGTTCACTTTTTTAATACACATAGACATTCATACCTAAATAGGGGTATAAATCGATTATAGATCAATTTATGACCATCTGAGATCGATTTATCGATCGATCATAATGCATATGTGTGTCATGACATGCACATGTTCTATGTCATGGACGAGTGCGAGCAAAATGATCACTTAGAGCAGCAGAGGGGCGGAGTTTCAAAGCGTAGTGTGTTAACTAAGAGTTCATCTTTCAAGACCATAATGCCGTTACTAGAGAAAGTTTTTTCCTTCATCCATTGACTTTGACTGAAACAACCGAACCATCTAACCGTCAGTCTGAGCTCCCTGGATAATTTAGTCATTCACCTTCAGTAGGGAGGAAGTTTAGCTTTAGTAAGGGAAAAAATGGGTAAAATCAAAGCTACGACAAAGGTCTTTATTCTCAAAATTAAAATGAGTTATTAATATTATTTAATTAATTCAAATAGTTACAAAAATAAATAAATAAATAAATAAATAAATGCTTACACCTAGTACGGGTCTATAGCAATGTTAATGGGTATTTTACAAGTCCTAGAGGATTAATATGGTTCTCAATAAACACATGAACACAATAAGTTGTATAAGTCATAAAGTAATTTATTTGAAAATTAGAGTATAGTACGAGACTTCTTGCATAATCTCGATACATACAAATAAGGAAATCTCGAAAACTAGTAAAACCATCATTACTCGAATCCAGTATTGTCATCCTGGAATGATACAATAATCAAGGACTCTCCTTGCAAAAATATAATATCCTTGATTACGATATCAAAATTACAAAAACTGAGAAAATATAATATATGATAAATAATCACGTATCCGTATATGAATAACGATATGGTAAGGCAAGTCTCACAGTTGTAGCAATCTTTATCAGGTACATCACCCTACAATAGAGCACTAGGAGACAAATCAATAACAAAAGCATCAGTGTTGAGAGAATCACCCCAGTAACTGTCCGGTAAGTTTGCTTTTGAGAGAAAATATTGTACACTCTCCATCAGTGTCCTATTCATATATGCTTCGCTACACCATTGAGCTGAGGCATCTTTGGCAAACACTTCTAGTGTCGAATTCTATATTATTTGTAATATGTATCAAAGAGACCAATGTATTTGTCGCCATTGTCTCACCGAACACATATTAATTTGTTGCCCGTCTCTCATTCAATGAAGGTCTGAAACTCCTTGAAAGTATGTATCACCTGAACCTTGGTCTTAATAGCATATACCCAAAATTTCTTGGAATAATTATCAATGGACATTATAAAATAAGAAGCACCTATAATAGTTACCTTCATTGGACTGCAAATATCCGAGTGAATCAACTTGTAAGACCCCTCCTAAAAATTTACTTTTATTTATAATGTAGTAATTTCTAATTTTGTAATTCATTTCAACAATCTATTTGAATTTTCATAACTATAGTTTAACTATTCATTTATATTTATTTTCAGTAATATTGACTCTTTTTGAAATAATAATATTATTATTTAGAGAATTCTATTAGTGATAAAATGTTTATTATTTTTTTATAACAAGAAGTCTACCACTTTCCATTCCTATTTAGCTAACCCCAACCTATTCTCATTCCTATATAACTAACCCCCGACCCTTCCATTCCGTAACCTCCGACCCTTTCATTCTGTAACCCCACCCCCTTGCATTCCGTAACCCCCGACTGTTCCATTTCGTAGCCCCCAATTCAACCTTTCCCATTTGTGACATTCCTTTATTTCTCTATAAAACATGTTAAAACAAAAACTTAAGTATTACCATCTTCCACCTTTGAAGCAACCCAGCGACCTGCATCGCACTCGACAACCCGACCTTCTTTCGTTGTCTGCGTCTGCCCGTGAGCACCCTTCGAGGCTGACGCCAAGAGCTCCCTCCAAATTTTTTTTGGTAATGTTTACTACCATTCTCCTAGATTCTATAGAAAGGAATATAGTAGAACTATAGAATTTATTACAGATGAAGAAGAATAACTCACTGTGTACGTGTATAGGGAGCTGTATTGTGCACACGTAAGAGAATGGGAAACACCACATGCATGTAGCTCCTGGCTTTTTTTTTTTTTTTTTTATCTCTCTTAGATATTTTAGCATAATTAAAATAACCCCTTATTTCCACTCTCTGACCATGATTGTTTCTCTGTGTCACATATTGGTTCAAGCAATCATGATTGTAGATTTACAAAAAAACCCTCTATACAAACCAATAGTGCAATCAATCCAACTAATCTCCACTATCGTTTTGTCTCACACAACATGTGAATAGGTAACTTATAGTTGGAAATGAGCCCTCGATTAATTAATTTTTCCAAATAAACCCCTTTCTTTTTCTATTTGTTTGCACAACACATAAACACAACAATAACACACTCTATTCATGTAAGCAATGCTTACATGTGCATTGGATCCAACTAAAGGCATAATTACGTATAGCCCCTTCCACTTCAATTAAATTTCATAACTATATACTACTTTTAATTCACATATTTTATTTACTCTACAGTAACTAGTACACAAACCACAAGTAATTAATTGTCTACCTTTATAATAAATGTGTATATTATATATACACCTAGGTAGCATTAATAATAATTTTTTATATAATAAACTTAATGAATTATATAGGCTTGTTGGACTTGGAGTTGGGACTGGATCCTTGACCTTAGTGTAGGAAGCAAGCAAGTATGCCTTGCCAACTTGTACAGTACATCTTATATGCATGTTCTCTACTTTTCTATTGTTCTTTTTCTCATACTTTTATATTCATGTTACTTTACCCTGTTTCTAGTTTTATTTTATCCTATTTCTAGTTTTATATGCTCGTACATGTTTTCTGTTATTTTTTTACCTGTTATATTGGTCTTCGGGTTCATCTGTGTCCCATAATAGAGATGCCTAGTCCTACGTCACTATTCTTTTGACTCGACTTGATGTGATATGACCTGACTTGAGTATGACTTGACTCGAGATATTCTATAGAATGGGTGCCTTACCTTGGCTACAGTCTATAAGCTTGTATTCCTCTAGAAGATTGATACTGTTGGCCCATTGGTCATGATCAAACCTGATTTTAATAATTGTTCTAATCCTTTCTCGATATAAAGGCTACTTGGACGAACTGCCAAGAACTGCTACTGCTACTATTCAAGACTTGAAGCCGTTTTGTCGTTGGGTATGTATTTTATTATCAATTATTAAATATATTTTTTATATTTTATTGAGTCTAGGAAATACAATGTATACCGAGTCGTAGTGGCAAATAGGCTACCCATAAACGTTTTCAAAATACCCTTCCGTTTTTAAAAATAAGTCCCACTTACAAAAGCCCTAAAATTTTCTAACTGCTCGACCTCTCAAAAAGCCCAAAACCTGATTTGCAAAACCCTAACCAAACCAAATTCTTTACCAACAGAATTCAGACCGAAGTCGGCCTTAGTACAGCCCGAGTTCGGTTAGGGGAACGTTGGCTATCAAACCCAGTCTCCCCGCAGTTACGGATGCAATGGCAATCTGTCGAGATTCTCTCAAAGAATTCTGTCCGAATTTACCCCAAATTCTTCCTTTAGAAAACCTATAAATAGAAAAGAATTTTTACAATTTCAATACACCAATTCATTCTCTCTTCTCTTCTCTCTAAGCTTACTACGTTCTTCCAAAGCCTTTAAGCGTTCATTTTCAAATCTCAAGCCAGTTACAACCGTCTAGTCAATTTGCCAGTACGATACGGTCTAGAAGTTTCTGAGTGATTGTAATCAAGAGGCTTGACAAGAAGTAAGATACTTTATAATTGAAGTTGGTTGCGTGCTTCGGATCAAAGCTCGTGTTGCAGAAGTTACAAGGACTTCGTATGAAAACTTCTAGTTTTCTATAGTGGATTTCAACTGAAAGCTGGAGTTCTTTCGACGGATTAATCCTCACAAAAGGGAAGCTAATATACATCCTTGTATTTGTGTTTGCTCTCTGCTCTACTCTCTACTTTTATATTTTCATATCTGTGATATATTTCTATGATCTTGCTACTAACAATTTTTTAATTGCTAATTTTCTGCTACCTAGTCTATTCACCTCCCTCTAGAGTATAGAACTTTACATCCCATTCCACAATTGGTATCAGAGCAGGTTATACAGGTAAAGCGAGGTAATATTACTATTATTATCTTTAATACAACTGCGATTACATAGATCACTATATCACACATGGCAACTGTAAAATTCACAAGTGAAGGACAAGTCACAAACAGACCCCCATTGTTTGATCGTACAAATTACACATACTGGAAAACACGCATGAGTTTCTTCTTGAAATCTCTAGATTTTGACTTATGGTCCATTGTTGTTGATGGCAATAAAAAGCCTCCCCATGTTCATATTGACGGAGAATTGGTTGAGAAAGCACATGAAAAGTATACTGACTCTGAAAAAAAGAGGCCAATCTTGACACATGTGCTATTAACGCTTTATTTTATGCTTTTGACATGACTGAATTTAACAGGGTGTCTACTTGCACAACATCCAATGAAGTATGAAAACTTCTCGAAGTTACTCACGAAGGCACGATGCAAGTCAAAGAGTCAAAGATCAGTAGACTTGTCACGACCCGTACCCTGATTAGGGGCACGAGCACGTGGGTACGTCCAGCTTTCGCCGTAGAATCGGCGGTAGAACGCTGTATAGGTCTACTAGAAAGTATAGCATCTTGACAATATATGTACCTGTCATCTCCACACGGAGGTATATAATCTCAACTCAATCATAAGACATCTATGGTAGATAGGCACGAATATCACAAAGATATGATAGAAATATATGAACTGAAAAGGTACAAAGTCACAACACAGTTTAGAGTTAAAGATATAACACAAGAATCCAAAATATAACATAAAACATAAGTCTCAATACTAGCTGGAAAGCAGTCCAGTCAAATCTATCTAACCGTCTAAGCAGGAGGTAAATCCTCTACTGGTACCAAGGGTAATGTCTCATCAAAATCTCTATCCTGGCCATACCCGTAAAAGGTAGAGAAATTAGCCAACATGTCCTCTGTAAACATCAACAGTTATCCTGTCAGGAAAATAAGCAAGTACACCTCTAACAACAGTTTTATAGTATTGACAAATGTTGTAAGAGACAATCATAATGGAATATAAGATGATATATCAAGACTGTAAGTAAAACATGATATATAAACTGGAAATCATGTCAGGATGTAACGTACGGGAAAGTAGAACAGTACAGGAATATCTGATGTATAATGTAAACATAAAATGTGCCTTGAGATATTATAGCATTATGTGATCGGCTTGGGTCACGATCAGGCTGTTCCATTTGTCCCGACTATCACAAAAAAAATCTCAATAAGGGTCAAGCCGACCAATATAAAAAGCGAGCACAAGAAATATAAGATCTCGCTACACCCTACGTGCAGTGAGGGTGATACAAGCACAAGAAATAGTGACATGAGGGTATTGATCACATAACCTATAATAACTCCCCATTCCTGAATACTATATAGATCCGGACATAGCACGTCATGACACGGGATTCTCCAAGAGGGTAGCTAATCCCCATTAGAAATCGGTGTCTATACAAGTACAAGAAACAAGATCGAACAACGTACCAATATACCAAGAAAGTCCAGGAATAACATCTCATGCCAGGATCCGACGTACACTAGTCCGTGAACTATCGTGACAAGAATCAAGTAAAATACTATAACTGAATCGGATACAGAAGATATCAAGACAAGAAACTACTATCAGAGAATGTACTCGACTGCTGTCTCGAGCTGTCAAGTAAGATCGACGCTCAGAGTGATCTCACAGACCTAAAGATGAGATATTATAAGTTAATTAGGGTTTAACAGTGTTACGCATAATTTTCTAATGTATGATATGCAATCTAGGTCAATCTCAGTCCAACTAAGTCAAACTAGGTCACACTGAGTCACACTAGGTTAAACTAGGTCACATGAAGTCAAACCAAGTCAAACTAGGTCAAACTGGGTCAAGGTTGACTTATAGTTGACTTTTGGTCAATTGGTCAAGTCTATATCAAACTAGGCTAATATTGACTAACAATTGACTTTTGGTCAACTGGTCAACTCTGGTCAAGTTCTAGACATCTCTAGGCCAAGTGTTGACTGATAGTTGACTTTTGGTCAAAGTAGTCAAACTTGGTCAACCGAGGTCAAAACTAGTCTAAGCATACTATTTCTAATATTTACCTGCCAAGATACCCTATATCTTGGTCATATTGGTATTTCAATACCAATACCTTGGTTTGGGTCCAATACCTTAACTTAGGTAAATTATCTTAGCCTCTTAACCAATACCTTACCCTTACCTTGCCCTTACCCTATGCAACTCTAATACATTGCTAAGGTATTCCAACACCTTACCTTGGTATCCTATTACCTTAGCTTAATATTTTGATACCTTACCCTTGGTATCTTGATACCATACCCTGGTCATAAGGTAAACTAATCATTTACCTTGAAGGTAAAGGTAATTCATATTTACCTTAAGATACTGACTTGGTATCATGAGATACCAAGATACCCCGCAAATATCTAACTAACTAACTATCTAATGTGCTAACATAGCATCTTAACTAATATCTAACATATAACTTATAGTATCTAGTTAAACCCCTTTACCTTGAAGGTAAACCCAATACCTTACCTTGTAGGTAAACTATTACCTTAAGGTAAAAGGTAAATTTGAGATACACTATCTACTCTAACTCTAACATCTACTAGACATTAACTAACTAACCATCTAATCTTCTAACTCTAATATATCATAGATACTAAGATATCTATATACACTAATTATCTTAACTTCTAAGATAACTCTTAACATATCCCAACTAACTCTAATACTAGTACTTGATACCAAATAGGGTACCTTATTCAAGTCTCAATACTCTCTTATCCTTACTCATGATACTTGACTGTCACGATACCAATATCCTTATGGTACCCAAGTATCAAACTAGTACCTTTTCTAAAACTTTAATACCTTGACCATAACTTATCTATATTTGGCTTACTTGATAACCATTTGTATTAACATAAACACACACTAACTAACACATATTACCAAACAATAATATACATATGTACTAAATCATACATATTCTTGACAACCTATGATACCTATATTCACTTGATATTCATACTATATAGGCTCATCGGATACACAAAATGCATATGTCATATAGTTACTTTTCTACTTAAAATCAATATTGTACCAATTAGACATTCACTAAATTCTAAGATTAAAGTATGTCGTAGTCCTTCGTGTTAGCTTTCAGAAACTTCAATCGGATCACATTTTCGTGTCCGGAAGCTCCCGGAATCGCGAAAACACCGAAACACGTTTGTCTTTCAGACAGCTGACACTCAAATAGTTTTACAGAAAGTTATAGAACGATTTTGGCTTATTAAAATATATATTTAAAAATCTAACTTCGATACGGTTCTTTAAAAAAAGAGAGATTAATCGGAGTTCTGAGATAAAAGTTATGGCATTTCTAAGTTGCTATGACTACTAAAAATATGGATAAATATTATGACGAATTTGGGTTATTTTGGACAAAAGAAACACATGTAGGCCAAGATACTTGGATACCAACATAGGTATCCAAATAAAACTCAGTCTAACCGTCCTAACTAAGATCAATCCACTCTCTAACCATTCTAAAACTGAATTTAAAACACAATTAATCCTATTAGGCAATAAACCAAACACGTGAGGTGTCCTAATTTGGGATCTATCAAGTAGGACACAAAACACATATCTAAAATCCTCAAGAGAGCTCAAAATGCCTCAAACTTGAATCAAAAGGGGGTACATGCATGGAGGTGGATCCTATGGATTCAAAACTAACTAATATGCATAGGAAATCAATTTAGAGGATTTGTTTTACCTATTGGGAGTGGAATCCCAATGATACTCTCAAGGACACAGCTCCGACACGAAGATCTTCCAAAAAGGACACTCCTGTTTGCACTTTGCTCCAAATCTTTGTTAGCACCCTCCCTTGGTAGTATGAGAAGGTTGGATGGAAGTTTTGGTGGAGGAATGTAAGGATTTGGAGATCAAATCAAAGAGGGAAGCTCTCAATTTGGGGAAGAATACTTGTGAAAGAAAATGAAGGCTTAATGGAATGAAATGAAAGGAAGGACAACCCTCCTATATGTGGCTGCCATCTAACCTTTTTTGGGCCTTGGGGAAAGCCCAATAAGGCCTCTACTAATTCCCCTTGGTTAATTTTAAGTTAGGTTCAAGTTTGGGATCAAAAGGGTTAAGTTTAAGCCTCTAACTTAACCAATCTAACAAGTGGGATTAGTCTAAACTTACTAACTTAATTAGTAAAATTTGTGGGCCATGACTAACTAATCTTGGGGTCCCGTCTAGAGTCTAAGCTACCCGGGTCACTAACACAAGTCGGAACGAGACAAAACTCAAACCTGACTAAACAAATCCCGTAAAATCATTATTAAATATATAAAATTCTCAAAATATTAAAATATGAAAAATAACCAAAATACCCTTAGCCTAAAAAGTGGTAATTAGCTAATATAATCGCATAGGTTAGGCCTCCATGGTCATGGTTAGTCTCTAGGCTAAGCAGCTCTAAGGTTACACTAGCAAAAGGATAAAATCACAAAACACTAATTTAATGATATTAAAAATAATCAAAATTCACCAATAAATAAATAACATGATTTAAACCTATTATTAAATGATTAATTTTACAAAATTTTAAAATTACCCTTGTTTTAGAAAAGTGGTGGTTACAAATCTACCCTCCTTAAAATAATTTTGTCCTCGAAATTTAAGGTGGTTGTACTCTTCCCTAGGTTAAACCACCAATAATCAAGGTCAAAACTACTATCTAGCAACACAAAAGATCAGGGTCATACTGGTCGGGAATTTTATAGTCTCAACAGGGTCATTACACTATCTAGCACAATAAAACACAATCCAAGAGGTACTATTGGAATATACAACAATCATGGAAAAAGGACGGAAGAACAACAAATAACAGACTGCTAACCCATCACCTGTAGCATCGGTCTCCTCGGCCATTAACGCAGGAACCTGTTCGGCTGGGTATATCCTTTTGCTGGTGCGGGGCATGACGCTGTTCCACAGGTGGCCTAACTCTATCTCTCTGCCCTTGGTATGGACACTGGCCAGGACGATGAAGGGTTATGAGACAATTCTTAACCAGATGCTCCGTTGATCCATAGTGCAAGCACACTCCGCATCTTTCTGCACGAATTCCAGGAATGGCCTGACCTCCAACAGTAGGTACAGGTAGGAGCTGGCTGAAACTACCTCGGGGGGGTGCTGTTGATCTAGTTGTACTGGAGCTCATATCGTCGCATGAAACCGCTAAACCCGGGCCCTAGATAGGGCCTGGAACTGCTGTTGTGGCGACTGAAAAGATTGATGCAGAAATTGGGAGCTCAAATAAATATGACACAAGTGAAATATGGATAGTAGGCTTAAGTGGGTCGTACTCATACTTTGGGTCATCAAGTTTAGGTCGAAATGGTGTCTCTAACTCGAGTCGTAAATAAAAATGATTCCGTGGAGAAAATCAAGATTGGGTCATGTGTCAGGAAAGTCATGCGATAAAAATGAAGTACAAGATGGTGTGTCCAAGTGGGACACGAACGTCATGGGAGTAGGGTGTCCTGTCTAGATCATGTATGTTAAGTTGGTTTTGAGAAAACAACTTATCTTGTGCTCCTAAGTTAAAAGTCATGGCAATGTGCATATAAAAATCATAAATAAAAGTAGAAAATGGTCAAATGGCCTAAATTGAACCGAAAGTTGTGATACAAAAGTAGTAAAGGAAACAAGTTTGAGTGAGATGTGATATATCAAAATGAAGATAATCTTGTCTACTACAACTCATAAAGGAAGTTTTCAGAGATTGGCATCTCTGACGCTCCAGAAATCGAAGTCACGAAAGAACACTCGTCTATCTAGAATACTCTCTCCATGGTGTCTACCCAAGTCTAGTCACTGTCTACACAAGGTACTAACTCTTCTAAATGATACTAGGATGGTACCCCTATAATAGGTTGTTCATACCCCTTCTCCAACTAGTCACTAAACCGTTTTGGTGCCTAAACTTCTATAACATTTGAGATAACTTGTCTCTGGCTACTAGGGTACTCCTCCTATCCTGTTTCCTGGTGCAACTCCTACATTGACACTTATTGTTCACTCTAAGGTTCTCATCTATATCTAATTATCAAAACCATATACATGTAGGAACCCTAGAGGGGGGTGAATAGGGTCAAGCTAACTAATCAAGCACTTAGCACAAGCTAATTGGCAATTTAAAAATATAAGTGCAAAAGAAGAAGCAATAACAATACCGACACCCGATGTATCCTGGTATCCTCCCAAGAGGCAATCCAGTCCCGAAACTCTCTCCGGATTTAATCTACTATTTGAGCAAATAGTTACACACGAGTTTGGATCCGAAGAACTCGCCAACTTCTTACACGAGAGCTTTAATCCGAAGGCCTCTCCGACTTCAACCGAGAGTTTGGATACGAAGACTCTCCAACTTTAACCGAGAGTTGGGATACGAAGACTCCCCAACTTCAACCTTTCATAATAGGTTTTGATCTCCTTATACAATAAGATGAAGATCTCACTTTTCAACTCAATAACTCTAACACAATTTGTGGATGGCAAATGAAAGCTTTGTGGAGTTGTTTGTGGATAGGCTTTGGTGGTTTAGAAATTTTTAGGCTCAAAGCATCAACCTTGAATGAAGGGGTTCAAGGCTATTTATAACCAAAGCATTAAAAAGAGCCAAAGGCAACTTTGTAGTCAGCGACCGGCATACCGCCGGTGTGAGTCGGCATACCGTCGGTATACCGGTCTGGGATTGCAACAACTCGAAATATAGCCGTTGGGATCATTTATTGCTGAAAATCCGACCGTTGGACTTTCAACGTTACTGAATCGGCATACCGTCGGTATGAACCGGTATACCGTCGGTATGCCGATTTTGTAGCCAGAAAACTTTTTGTGAACAAAATCGGTATACCGTCGGTATAGACCGGTATACCGTCGGTATGCCGATTTGTATCCGAAAATGATCCTGGACTAATTTCTACCCTAGCTTTCGATTTTACCATCCATTTCTTGTATTTACAATTATTCCTAAGACTCATTACAGATCCAGATATACTGTAGCAGGTGCAGGCTTCTTCAGAGTCTTGAAATGATGATGGCATGGCATGGCTTCTTTCCTTGATAGATGTTGGCTTTTTCCCTTGGCGGCAGCTGTCCAAAGATATCTATTTTGTGAAAATTGAATACCTTTTGGGGGCGAAGCCCCCGAACCCCTGACGAGGGTCGCTGCCCCCAAGACCCCCGTCCGCTGACCGGGCAGCAGAACCCCCGAGTGCGTGGCTCCGGAGATGTCGTCGGGTGGTTCAGAGAAATCTTGTGGGATCCGTCGACTTTGGCCCACCATGATTTCTTTATTGCATATGTCCACATTGATCTTGCTTATTATTTTTCTGCATGTACATGTTAGACGAACAAAGCAATATACATAGTAGCAAGTGTGATAAGTTTAATGCACATTAGGACAATGCTGAGTTTAAGTATAAGTGCTAAGGTGATAGCATAAATGTTAGTGATATCATAATGATTAAACTTAATTGAATAAACACAATCAAAAATATAGTTTTGATTTTGGCAACTCGATTAAATTTAAGATAGAAAGCTCATATCACTAATATGTAAACCAATAGGCATATATCACCAAAGGTATAAGTATAAGTAGAAATGCTATAGTGATAGTATAAAGATTAGTGATAACGAAATTCTAAACTAAACATATTAACCATATTTAAAAACATGATACAATCATTGGGCCAACAATCTCCCCCTTTTTGATTATGGCAAATCGGTTAAGTTTAGTATGGACAGAACAGATACATGTATCACTAATATACAAAAGACATAAGCAATATCACTGAAAGCATACTACTTAGATTACTTATAAATACATACTTAAACATACTTCTCCCCCTTTGACATGATCAAAAATACGCTCCCCCGTACTAATAGATAAGAAATCAATCTTAATACATAAATCAGAGCACGAGGAAGGCATAGACAATCATGATCAAGATATACTAATTGAGGAACAATAGGAGAAGTGTGTAAAGACAAGTGTATAAAACTACATACCAAATGTAGAGTACTAAATAAAAAATTGCTTGTCAAAACACAATATGGTTGGTAAAACTAAAAGTATTTGAAAAACAAGAAATAAGTAGTTTACCAACTTGAAATCCAAGGAATAAATCCAAAACATAATAGGATATGAAATATTGCTCTAGTTTTGGAAGAGAACTATGAAATAAAGGATTTCAAACAAAAGCCATGAGGAATAGATAATTGCAACTAATAGATACCAATTGAGATATGAC
Source organism: Iris pallida (assembly GCA_029216955.1). Taxonomy (NCBI): domain Eukaryota; kingdom Viridiplantae; phylum Streptophyta; class Magnoliopsida; order Asparagales; family Iridaceae; genus Iris; species Iris pallida. Next base: position 10,364,049 of record JANAVB010002393.1, on the reverse strand, counting down.
ATTAAATAAACTTGATAACAATTGAAAAGATGTAAACTTGAAACATTGATCAAAGAAACCATTAATAATCATAATTATCCACAAATAAATAGTGGAACAAAATAAAAGAATGATCAATGTAAAATATTGCAATTGATATAAAGTAATCTCATTATTTGCAAAATCTATATGCTTATCCAAGTTCATGCATTTGAACTCAATTACCTTATCATACTATATGAATACCCTTTAGATAAAGATAAAGGTAAACGAGAAAAATACTTGAGAAAGAGAAATTCAGTCGACTTGAATGCTCCCCCTCAAAGTACGACCAAAGATGATAAAAATCATGAATTTTGGATAATTCCTCAACAAGGAAAGCCAAATCAATTAAGCATATAAGGAAAGCCAAAGCAATGAAAGCACAATAGTCATCAAGATAGGATATGAAAGTTAATATTAACAAGATGACTTATTTTACCCATATAAAAGAGAGATACTATGATGAAGATAATTGCATACACTCTCATAAATCCTTCACAAATAAAAATATCATGACCTCAATCAATAGGATATGAAATAGAAGAAAATATGGGTCCATGATGAACTAGGTATACGACATATTAGAGGGTATACATGAATTGGACCAATTAATTTGCTCTCCCTCAAAATATGCGTATCTAGTTCCAAAGCACTTATAGCATAAAATAGATAACTATAAGATCTAGGGGTAAATCAACTTTGGATTTCTTCCCCTTGCTCAATGCATATAAGGCTATAACATCGTCATAAGACGAATAATATCATCTTTAGTCAAGAAGAGATATCCAATTAATAGCCACTAAAGATGAAGGATCAAAAGAATATTCTAATTTAGCACGTATAATCAAAAGTTGACATACATTTATCTATATAGAAGGATCTCATATTTAAAAATGATAGATCAATGTATGTTATCCTTTGAGAAAAAGTCATCATAAAAAGAAAAAAGTCAATTAAGAACAATCATGATGATAGACAGAATATAGCTCAAAAATAAAGATAAAAATAAAACTCAAACATCATGTCCATGATTATCTATTTAAGAGAGAATCAACCAATTTTTTACTTTACATGGACTAGGTATGTTTTACCATATATGTACCCATCAACGGGTAAAATCTAAACCTTGCTAATGGTAAATAATAAACCATAAAGTTCAAATAGCAAAGGCCCATATGTGGCAATCCATGAGTAGTCAAAGTAGAGTAATAAATTAGTCTGATACTCACATAATAAGATAATATAGGACTACTCAACCATTAGGATCTTTTATCAATAAAAATAAACAAATTAAACATGATCCAACAAATCTCATAAAGAAAATCCCAAATCCGTATTTATGATAAAATCTCATAAATCAATAAAAAATATGGAAAAGAGTCATTCTCATTTAAATGATTGCAAATATAATCAAGAAGAGATGTAAATGATAATACTATGAAATCATAACTCAAAAGTGAGAGAAATTTAAGAGATACATGCTCATGACTAATAAGAAAGGAGACTTAAAGAAGGGAATCACAAACCTCCAAGAAAAACAAGATCTAATCAAGAATTTGTAAAACTAGTTTTAGAGAACAAGCATATGTATCTAAAATAAGATACAAATTACATTTAGAAGAATCACGGATCTTGTTTATGTAAACCAGCAATTCATATATAGAATGAAAAGAAAAACAATAGCTAGATGAGTGAAAGTGAACATAGATTATGTAGCTCAACAATATATCATAAATAAGCCAGCTACATAACTAATTTAGGATTAATAAGTTAAGTCATTAACAAGATAAAAGTGCTCATTAAATCTTAAGTCACAAACACTAATGATACTTGCTTAAGCATAGAGTTCACAATTAAGGACATACGTTTTGAATGATCAAAATGATTTATAGACTCTTTACTAAGCAGGGATAAGAGTAAGAAGATAGTCAAACAAAAATTAACTAGACTCTTATCAAAATATGGCCAAAGAGATATTCAAGAAAACACAATAAAATAAATCTCTTTGCCAAGCAATGAGATTAATCCAAGATAATGAATTAATAGATCGATCTAGAGAATGCAAAATATTATAGCCATTATGCAATAAGTGTATTCTCTAGAAATAAAAAATCTCAACACAAAAGCTCAAACCATAGTAGCTAAAGTCATAAGAAATATGATGTATCAATTACATGTATTCTCATGAGCTACAAAAACCATTGGGCAACAATAATTCAAAAGAAACATAAATCCAAGGAATGAGCAAGGAAAGATCATTAAGATCAAGATAGCCATAAATGTGCTAAAGATATCAAGAAGTACATTATTCAAAGAGCTTTTATAGTGCACCATAGTAAATTATAAAGATACAAACTAGAAAATATGCACTAAATAAGGAGACAAATTAGACAAGCAAGGTAAAGCACAAAACTATGTGATCCTTAATAGAATATCCATAAATAGTCATGTGCAAGACATAAACAAATATTCTCTCTCACCATCCTAACTTAAAGATATAAAATAAATAAATATCAAAAGCTAGGAATCTTTTATATATATATATATATATATATATATATATATATATATATATATATATATATATATATATATATATATAACTATATATATCACGAATAAGCATACATGAAAAGATCAAAAAAATAATTAAGAATATGTATCCATAATGCCAACCAAAAAGTTAAGAAGTTATCATCAAAAGAAGACTTTAAGGAAGAAGCTAATTGATTCAAGAAGCATAAATTTGGTCAAAGTAATCAATAGCTAAAGTATGAGATAAGCACAAGTTTGAAGGTAACAAGTATAATTAAATACTCTTCAAGTCAATATAAAACTTTAGCTTAACTCATATGCCCACATAAAGATATTTATACAAAAATATATATCAACATAAGAAATACATGATCTACATGTAAATAGAAATAATGAATATAGTCATGTATCCTTAATGATTGTTTGAAAAACCATCACAAATTCAAAAATATGTATAAATAAACTTCATTAGGCAAAGACATAATTGATTCTCAAGAAGATAATCAAAATAAAATATGAGAATCAAAAATAAATATATTATGCAAGCACAAGATTTAAAAGCTTGTGCTAAATACCTATATTCGCAAATACCAATTAAGATAAATATGACATATTAAATCCAAACCGGCAACAAGTAACTATTTCAAAAATTTAAAAAAAAAACGGAGAGTTAAAATCATATTAACTCAAATTAAAATCAAGCTCCCATGGTCTAGAGTGATATGCATGCTTTTTAAATATAGATTAGAAAAACGAGCATGCATATATAAAAGTGTCACACTAATAGAAAATGAGTGATAAACTACATAGTGTGAACTAATCATTTAATTTAAGTAACTAGTCATGCTAGATAAAAGAAATAATAAGAAATAGCTAAGCATGATAGTATCATCTCTCATTGATTTATATAAAAGACAACTAAAGGATATCAATGTGAGAGAGTAGCAAGACATCAAGTGAAACATGCCAGGTTCTATAAATATAAACAATTTAAAGAGAATCGCTTAGCATGTTACCAAAGTGGCTCTAGTGGCCACGCTTGTGATGGTGCAATTGCTTGGAAGATGACCTTTGAGCTTTGTAACCACCAACATGCTCCTCGGTGCTATGTTCCGATACAAGAAGCTTCACCTACAGCATTAGATGAAGACTTTGGTATCCAAAAAAACTTGGATCCACATTTATTAGCTTTAGGGACCCATATACTATTTACTCTAGCATTGGTAGAAAAACTCCTACGAATAGGACAAGTGAAGCTCATGTGTCCAATACGAGAGCAATAGAAGCACCTAATACTAGTGTGTGTACATGTATCAGAATGAGTATGATTATGAACATGTGACATACTAGAATGATGAATATCTCTAGAGTGAGCATGAGAAGATTTGGTTTTAATAATATCATATTCTAATAGTAAATCATCATGCAAACAAGTAAGAGAATCGAATTTAGCAATTAAAATATCATTCTCTTTTTCAAATAAAGCAATTCTAGAGATAAAAGTATCATTTTGTTTCTTTAAAGTGTCAATAGAAGAATCATGCAAATGATTTAGCTCATGAGTTTGCCTCTTAAGATCTTCTATTGATGAGGAAAGAGATTTGATTTTCAAAATTATTGCCTCATTCAAACTCTTTAAAGAAACACATGATGAGTTTTGAGAATCAAGTCTAGATAATAAATCATTTTTTTTTATTCCTCAATAACTCATTAGCTTCTTCTAAATGAACAACCTTTTCAGAAAATTCTTCATTTGTAAAATAAAGGTTATCAAGAATCTCTAAGGATTGTTTAGCCATGGCTTTCCACTTAGAGCATTTCTTGCATTTAGAAGAACCATGATTGTCTATGCTACTAGAAATAAAACCCTCTTTATCAGAGGAGGAGGAATACGATGCCATAGAAAAATTAACAAGGATCTACTTTACGGATGTTAAGCCTAACAATAGAGTCCTTGCTCTGATATCAATTGTCGGAACCCTATAGGGGGGTGAATAGGGTCAAGCTAACTAATCAAGCACTTAGCACAAGCTAATTGGCAATTTAAAAATATAAGTGCAAGAGAAGAAGCAATAACAATAACGACACCCGATGTATCCTGGTATCCTCCCTAGAGGCAATCCAGTCCCGGAACTCTCTCCGGATTTAATCCACTATTTGAACAAATAGTTACACACGAGTTTGGATCCGAAGAACTCGCCAACTTCTTACACGAGAGCTTTAATCCGAAGGCCTCTCCGACTTCAACCGAGAGTTTGGATACGAAGATTCTCCAACTTCAACCGAGAGTTTGGATACGAAGACTCCCCAACTTCAACCTTTCACAATAGGTTTTGATCTCCTTATACAATAAGATGAAGATCCACTTTTCAACTCAATAACTCTAACACAATTTATGGATGGCAAATGAAAGCTTTGTAGAGTTGTTTGTGGATAGGCTTTGGTGGTTTAGAAATTTTTAGGCTCAAAGCATCAACCTTGAATGAAGGGGTTCAAGGCTATTTATAACCAAAGCATTGAAAAGAGCCAAAGGCAACTTTTCAGTCAGCGACCGGAATACCGCCAGTATGAGTCGGCATACCGTCGGTATACCGGTCTGGGATTGCAACGACTCGAAATATAGCCGTTGGGATCATTTATTGCTAGAAATTCGACCGTTGGACTTTCAACGTTACTGAACCGGTATACCGTCGGTATAAACCGGTATACCGTCGGTATGCCGATTTTGTGGACAGAAAACTTTCTGTGAACAAAATCGGTATACCGTCGGTATAGACCGTTATATCGTCGGTATGCCGGTTTGCATCCGAAAATGATCCTGGACTAATTTCTACCCTAGCTTTCGATTTTACCATCCATTTCTTGTGTTTATAATTATTCCTAAGTCTCATTACAGACTCCAGATATACTGTAGCAGGTGCAGGCTTCTTCAGAGTCTTGAAATAATGATGGCATGGCATGGCTTCTTTCCTTGATAGATGTTGGCTTTTTTCCTTGGCGGCAGCTGTCCAAAGATATCCATTTTGTGAAAACTGAATACCTTTCGGGGGTGAAGCCCCCGAACCCCCGACGAGGGGCGCTGCCTCCAAGACCCCGTCCGCTGACCGGGCAGCAGAACCCCCGAGTGCGTGGCTCCGGAGATATCGTGGGTGGTTCAGAGAAATTTTGTGGGATCCGTCGTCTTCGGTCCACCATGATTTCTTCATTGCATATGTCCACATTGATCTTGCTTATTATTTTTCTGCATGTACATGTTAGACGAACAAAGTAATATACATAGTAGCAAGTGTGATAAGTTTAATGCACATTAGGACAATGCTGAGTTTAAGTATAAGTGCTAAGGTGATAGCATAATTGTTAGTGATATCATAATGATTAAACTTAATTGAATAACCACAATCAAAAACATAGTTTTGATTTTGGCAACTCGATTAAATTTAAGATAGAAAGCTCATATCACTAATATCTAAACCAATAGGCATATATCACCAAAGGTATAAGTATAAGTAGAAATACTATAGTGATAGTATAAAGATTAGTGATAACGAAATGCTAAACTAAACATATTAACCATATTAAAAACATGATACAATCATTAGGCCAACAATACAATACTTCCTAACCATACTCTAAACTATTAACACAATTAATAATGAACACAGACCAACTGTAATCACCAAGCCATCACACTATGAAGAACCTATAATAAAATGAGAATCTACCAGGACCTGGACTAAAGAACTGAAGGTATCCTGACTCTTAAGCTAATTCAGGATGGAACAAAATCTATAATAACAGAAATAAAATGATAGAGATAACATATTAGGACCCTTCTCAAGATACAATCTGATAATCATACGCGTTTGTCCAAAATCATGATACTCAGAATCCTCGCCACGCTAGTAAGCAAGGCTACGATAAACGGTAGAGTCCATAACTGGGGCATGCACCTCTATAATCATGTCGTCTGGAATCCTCGCTATGCCGACTAGTATAGCTGCGAGGAATTCCAAATCTAATAACCAAGATATGTACATCCGAAGTCAGGTCTCTACGTTTCTGCCATGCCGGCTAATATAGCTGCGACAAACTCTAGTTTCCATAACCAAGTAAACATTTTACCTTCCCTGTTATTTCCGTCAATATATGTCATCAAAAGATACCGTAACTCAGGCCATAGCATTCATCTCGATATGAAAAATCAAATCAATAATGATTCCATCAAAATCAAGTTCAATAACAAGGAATAAGGGTGAACGGAAGCAAAAGGAAATGATTTCAGATTTAAGTTCAAAACAAGATTCTCAAAGGTCATACCAGGAATCTCTCAAAAGTTCTAACTGTGATTGAGTAACTTCTATAATAATAACCTAGCCTATATCCGAACTGCAGGATCGTAGCAGCACTCTAAGTCGAGCACCACTATGATATTGTATTAGTTGCGACCCTGACCTGCATGGGCCACCACAAAAATGTGTCACGACCCGCACCCTGATTAGGGGCACAAGCACGTGGGTACATCCAACCTACGTCGTAGAATCGGCGGTAGAACGTTGTATAGGTCTACTAGAAAGTATAGCATCTAGACATAATATATATGTACCTATCATCTCTGCACGGAGGTATATAATCTCAACTCAATCATAAGACATCTAAGGAAGATAGGGACGAATATCGTAAAGATATAATGGAAATATATGAAATAAAAAATGTGTGAAGTCACAACACAGTTTAGAGTTAAAGATATAACACAAGAATCTAAAATATAACATATAACATAAGTCTCAATACTAGCTGGAACGCAGTCCAGTCAAACCTATCTAACAGTGTAAGCAGGAGCTAAATCCTCTACTGGCACCAAGGATAATGTCTCATCAAAATCTCTATCCTGGCCATGCCCGTAAAAGGTAGAGAAATCAGCCAACATGTCATCTGTAAACATCAACGGTTATCATGTCAGAAAAATGAGCAAGTACACCTCCAACAACAGTTCTATAGTATTGAGAAATGCTGTAAGAGAAAATCATAAGTGTTAGTAAAACATGATATATAAACTGGAAATCATGTCAAGGTGTAACGTACAGAAAAATAGAACAGTACAGGAATATCTGATGTATAATGTAAACATAAAATATGCCTTGAGATATTATAGCATTATGTGATCGGATTGGGTCAAGATCAGGCCGTTCCATTTGGCCCGGCTATCACAGGAAAATTTCAAGAAGGGTCAAGCCGCCCAACATGAAAAGCGAGCACAATAAATATAAGATCTCGCTACACCCTACGTGTAGTGAGGGTGATATAAGCACAAAAAATAGTGACATGGGGGTATTGATCACATTACCTATAATAACTCCCCATCCCCAAATAGTATATGGATCTGGACATAGCACGTCATGACACGGGATTCTCCAAGAGAGTAGCTAATACCCCTCAGAAATTGGTGTCTATACAAGTACAAGAAATAAGATTGAAAAATGTACCAATATGACAAGAAAGTCCAGGAATAACATCTTAAGCCAGGATCCGACGTATACTAGTCCGTGCACCATCGTGACAAGAATCAATTAAAAGACTATAACTGAATCGGATACAGAAGATATCAAGACAATAAACTATTATCAGATAATGTAATCGCCTGCTGTCCTGAGCTGTCAAGTAGGGTCGATGCTTAGAGTGATCGCACAGACCTAAAGATGAGATATTGTAAGTTAATTAGGGTTTGACAGTGTTCCACATGATTTTCTAATATATGATATGCAATTTAGGTCAATCTCAGTCCAACTAAGTCAAACTAGGTCACACTGAGTCACACTAGGTCAAACTAGGTCACAAAAAGTTAAACCAAGTCAAACTAGGTCAAATTGGATCAAGGTTGACTTATGTTTGACTTTTGGTCAATTGGTCAACTCTAGTCAACTCTATATCAAACTAGGTTAATGTTTACTAACAGTTGACTTTTGGTCAACTGGTCAACTTTGGTCAAGTTCTAGACATCTCTAGGCCATGTGTTGACTGATAGTTGACTTTTGGTCAAAGTAGTCGAACTTGGTCAACCGAGGTCAAAACTAACCTAAGTATACTATTCATAATATTTACGTGCCAAGATACCCTATATCTTGGTCATATTGGTATCCCAATACCAATACCTTGGTTTGGGTCCAATAACTTAACTTAGGTAAATTATCTTAGCCTCTTAACCAATACCTTACCCTTACCTTGCCCTTACCCTATGCAACCCCAATACCTTGCTAAGGCATTCCAACACCTTACCTTGGTATCCTATTACCTTAGCTTAATATTTTGATACCTTACCCTTGGTATCTTGAACCATACCCTGGTCATAAGGTAAACTAATCATTTACTTTGAAGGTAAAGATAATTCATATTTATCTTAAGATACTAACTTGGTATCATGAGATACCAAGATACCCCTAATATATCTAACTAACTAACTATCTAATGTACTAACATAGCATCTTAACTAATATCTAACATATAACCTATAGTATCTAGGTAAACCCCTTTACCTTGAAGGTAAATCCAACACCTTACCTTGTAGGTAAACCATTACCTTAAGGTAAAAGGTAAATCTAAGATACACTATCTACTCTAACTCTAACATCTACTAGACACTAACTAACTAACCATCTAATCTTCTAACTCTAATATATCATAGATACTAAGATATCTATATACACTAATTATCTTAACTTCTAAGATAACTCTAACATATCCCAACTAACTCTAATACTAATACTTGATACCAAATAGGGTACCTTACTCAAGTCCCAATACTCTCTTATCCTTACTCATGATACTTGAGTGTCATGATACCAATATCCTCATGGTACCCAAGTATCACACTAGTACCTTTTCCAAAACTTTAATACCTTGACACATAACTTATCTATATTTGGCTTACTTGATAACCATTTATATCAACATAAACACACACTAACTAATACATATTACCTAACAATAATATATAAGTACTATATCATACTTATTCTTGACAAACTATGATACCCACATTCACTTGATATCCATACTATATAGGCTCACAGGATACACAAAATTCAGATGTCGTATTACTTTTCTACTTAAAACCAATACTGTACCAATTATATATTCACTAAATTCTAGGATTAAAGTATATCGTAGCCCTTCGTGTTAGCTTTCCGAAACTTCAAACGGATCTCATTTTCGTGTCCGAAGCCTCCCGGAATCGTAAAAATACCGAAACGCGTTTGTCTTTCAGATAGCTGACACTTAAATAGTTTTACAGAAAGTTCTAGAACGATTTTGGCTTAATAAAATATATATTTAGAAAGCTAACTTCGATACTATTCTTTTAAAAAAATGGAAGATTAATCGGAGTTCTGAGCTAAAAGTTATGACATTTCTAAGTTGCTACGGCTACTAAAAACGTGGATGAATTTATGATGAATTTGGGTTGTTTTGGACAAAAGAAACACATGTAGGCCGTGGTACTTGGATACCAACATAGGTATCCAAATGAAACTCATTCTAACCATCCTAACTAAGATCAATCTACTATCTAACCATTCTAAAACTGAATTTAAAACACAATTAATCCTATTAGGTAATAAACTAAACACATGGGGTATTCTAATTTGGGATTTATCAAGTAGGACACAAAATACATATCTAAAATCCTTAAGAGAGCTACAAATGGTCTCAAACTTGAATCTAAAGGGGGTATATGCATGGAGGTGGATCCTATGAATTCAAAACTAAGTTACATGCATAGGAAATCAATTTAGAGGGTTAGTTTTATCTATTGGGAGTAGAATCCCAATGATACTCTCAAGGACACGACTCAGACACGAAGATCTTCTATAAAGGACACTCCTCCTTGCACTTTGCTCCAAATCTTTTCTAGCACTCTTCCTTGGTAGTATGAGAAGGTTGGATAGAAGTTTTGGTGGAGGGATGTAAGGATTTGGAGATCAAATCAAAGAGGAAAGCTCTCAATTTGGGGAAGAACACTTGTGAAAGAAAATGGAGGCTTGATGGAATAAAATGAAAGGAAGGACAACCCTCCTATATGTGGCTGCCATCTAACCCTATTTGGGCCTTGGGGAAAGCCCAATAAGGCCTCTACCACTCTTCCTTGGTTAATTTTAAGTTAGGTTCAAGTTTGGGATCAAAAGGGTTAAGTTTAAGCCTCTAACTTAACCAATCTAACAAGTGGGATTAGTCTAAACTTACTAACTTAATTAGTGGGATTTGTGGGTCATGACTAACTAATCTTGGGATCCCGTCTAGAGTCTAAGCTACCCGGGTCACTAACACAAGTCAGAACGAGACGAAACTCAAACCCGACTAAATAAATCCCGTAAAATCAATATTAAATATATAAAATTCCCAAAATATTAAAATTTGAAAAATGACCAAAACATCCTTAGCCTGAAAAGTGGTAATTAGCTAATATAATCACATGGGTTAGGCCTCCATGGTCATGGTTAGTCTCTAGGCTACGCAGCTGTAAGGTTACACTAGCAAAAGGACAAAATCACAAAACACTAATTTAATGATATTAAAAATAATCAAAATACACCAATAAATCATTAACATGATTTAAACCTATTATTAAATGAATAATTTTACAAAAGTTGAAAATTATCCTTATTTTAGAAAAGTGGTGGTTACAAGACTTACTCAAGAGTATGAGACATTCAAAATGAAGCCAAACGAATTAGTTACACATATGTTTATGAGATTTTTGGACATTATAAATCCTCTATCTTCTCTAGGCAAGGAATACAATAACCATGAGAAGATTCATAAATTACTAAAAGCTCTCACGAAGAACTAGATTCGAAAGGCTACTGCAATTATTGAAGAAAATGACCTCACTACCATGTCTATTGAAACGCTCATGGGAAAGCTATTCCCTCACAAGCTGGAACTTCAAGACTTTGAAGACATCACACCAAAGAAGAAGTCAATTCCCCTCAAAGCGCAACATCGAAGAACTGTCGAAGAAGATTCTGATGACAGTGATTCCGATACTGAGGATCAAGATCTCATAGTAAAGAAGTTCAAAAAGTTCATGAGATTCAACCGAAGGACAAAAGAACACAACAACAAGAATAAAGAAGATTATATCTGCGACGGATACAAGAAGAAAGGACACATTAAGAAGGACCGTCCGACAGAGTCATCGTCAACTAGGAAGGAAAATAAATATGGAAAGAGTTATATGAAGAAATCTACTTCCAGAAGATATGCTAATACAAGCATATGGCCTGAAAGTAAAGCCAATGACTCAGGAGATGAACAATCAGACGACGCTGCAAATTTATGCTTAATGGCATATAATCGGGTAACCACTATCCCCTGTTTGATACTTATGATAATTTTACCTTTGAACAACTAGGTGAAGCCTTTAGTGACCTCTTAGGTGATTACAGAAAACTGCATAGCAAATACCAAAACTCTAAGAAGGTATTCAAAGAGTACAAAGGTGAAATATAAAGACTTACCGACCTACTAGCTGAGGTTAGAAGTAATGATAACCCTAGTGAGACATGTGAGCTTTCCTCTGTCAAGTTGCAACTACACGAGATTACACGATTATTCGAAGAAAAAGATAAGATTGTTGCCAAACTAGAAGAAGACATATCCAAAGAGAAGAAGAACCATCAATGTGAACTAGTCAGAAATGATGCACTCACAGCTGACTACAATACACTTTATGACACTTCCAAAAAGTTCAAAATTAGGTTAGAAAAATAGCCTGAGGTTGCTGCTTCCTATCCTAACACGTGTCACTTACCGAAACATTAGAAAATGGTCATACCCAACACCGTCAGACCAAACCTAGCCAAACCTTTGCCCAAGAAGACTAACCGACATGCATTTTGTTACAAATACCCAACTAGAAAACCAAGGCCTACCAATCATGCACAACACACTACACCTAACACTCAACATGCTAGATGTCATTATTATGGCACCATTGGTCATATTTCTCCTGCATATAGTATAAGAAAGTGAGTTGATTTAAAGATATGTGCATGGATACCAAAGACTAATATATCAGGATCCTACAAGAAATGGGTACCAAAAGTTTCATCTGTAAATTCTTTTGTAGGTGGAATACCCTACTCACGCTAGAAGCAAGTGGATCCTCAACAACAGTTACTCACGGCACATGACCAGTGACGCTTCTCTATTCGCAACACTGTCGAAGAAGAAAGAAGGATATGTCTCCTTCGGTAGTAATCTTAAAGGGTATACAGTAGGTATCAGCAACATTGGTAAGGCTCCATATCCTGTGATTAAAGATGTCTGTCGAGTAATCGAGTTAAAACATAACCTACTCAGCATAAGTCATTTAGCTAACGGACATCATTTTGGCTCAAAATTATGTTTTGCCCCTATATTTAGATTGGACTTATGGTTAGGCTTTTCTAGCTAATTTGACTGTTCTAAACACGTTGGTAATATCCCTTTCAGCCCTGGAGTGTTATGAGAGTTTGACTTTTGTGGCTCGTCGTTTGATTGGATAGTATTGGTTCTACGTGCTACCCCCAGGCAAGTATACCTTGCCTTCCTCTATAGTTTATTTATATGCTTATGTTTCTTTCTCTTTAGTATATGTATTATATAGTTTCTTTGACTGATCGTTGATATGAGTTTTCTTTTATATTATGCACACTAGTTTACTGGTCTTTGTTATATACCGTCATAGTTTGACATTGTAGTTCATATTGGATATGTTCTCACCTGTATCTTGACTGAGTCGTACTGTGTCATAAGAATGAGTGCGTTATAGACTAAATTGCTATTTCCTTGTTTTGATTTTCTTAACCTGCGAGTCCATAATTGGGGCGAGGGTTGACTGTTTGCACCCACGAGTCCACACTTGGAACGAGGGTGATTGTCTTGAACTAACCTGTGAGTCCACACTCGGGGCAAAGTTTAGTGATTTATTCAAACCTGCGAGTCCACACTCGGAGCGAGGGTTTGGTATCCGTTGATCTCTTGTTTGCCCGTTTTCTTCCAGTAGTTCAATTATGCGCAGTTGTTCTCGTATCCATAGTTTATTGTCACTTGTCAGTTTCGGTATCTTTTATGTTTATTTCTTTATGCATGATAAACTGTTAGATATGCATGTTTTATGTATCTTGCTAGTCCCCAGAGGACCTGATGATCTTTTCAGGTATTTGCTGAGCGGCTGCACAGAGTAGATGGGTAGTTGATGATTGTGTCTGCAGGAATCAGGTATCAATAGTGGTACTTATTCATTCTTTCTTATTTATATTTATTTCCATGACTTTCTATTGATATAGCCTAGTTTTATTATTCTTAAGCTTGATCTAACACGTGTGGGACAGGGTTGCCGACGGTATTGCATATTGTTTATTCTTATTATGTTACTCTCTTAGTGGATTGAGATATAGTTTTGACTGGCCATGATTAGACCTATTATCATAGTCTAGACAACTTATATTTATTCAAGTTGGGCTGTATTCTGCTTGATACGTAGCTGGCTTGCGCACGCACTCGTATCCCGGAAAGCGGGTGCGGGTCGTGACAAATTTTTTTGGTGGCCCATGGAGGTCAGAGCATATCGTATCGGTTACATAACTTTACTGATACGAGCCTACAAATATGAGTAAATCCTTGGGAATCTCAATCCATACTGCCTTGAAAATTTTCTTAAAAATTTCTCTACCGTCCTTGAAACTTCGTATTCGCTCTCGATTATTATTCCTTGCCTTCCCGTACCATTGATTCTCGTCCCCTCCTATTTCGGGGTGACGAATGATCGTGCTACCTAGAATTTATCAGAAGTCTTTAGTAAGTTAGTTTGATTATTGAATTTTGGTTGAATGATAGATAGGAGGGGATAAGAGATGCTATATGCCATAAGATAGCTATTGGTAGCAATTTTTGCAACTAGTGTGCAAGGTTATAAATTTTATGACGTCTTATGTTGAAAGGGTCGTGCGACCAAAGGTGGATAGAAGTCCTCGAGAATTTGTAGTTACGAAATGAACATGAGAATAATTGATTGCTAGTGGGCCACGTCTTCTACCATCACTGATGGACCTTTTCCTTAAATTTTGAGGACGAAATTATTTTAAGGTGGGTAGATTTGTAACCCTTTTCCCGAAATGTTGTAAATATTTGTTTTATTATTTATTTGAATTAAATGGTAATTTTTGGAATTTTATAAATATTTAATTAAATAGTTAATACGATAGTTGGCCTTAGTCATAGTTGAGATTTGGAGTACAAGGTGACTAGAAATCATGGCATGGATAGTGCAGTGGCGTGCCTTGACTAGTGTTTTAGCCATGGTAGGGAAGACCGAGCCCTATGTGTACTCTAACTAGGAAAACTATCCAAAGTTGTGACTTGAACTTAGTAAAAGGTTCATTAGGATTTATTAAGAATTTTGACTTTTAGGAGACAAGGTTTTACCAATTAAGCCCGGGCCTGACCCAAGCCAAACCAAAACCCATGTATAGGTGTTATGTGTGCAAAGACGTTCATGTGGATATATTTTGTGTATATGCGTATATGTTGTAATTTATGGACTAACAGTTATTTATATATATATATATATATATATATATATATATATATATATATATATATATATATATATAAAATATATATAAAATATATATATATATATATATATATATATATATATATATATATATATATTGGAAGAGAGGACGAGAGGTAAACCCTAATCCAACCATGGTGACCCCCTCCCCAAGCCCTGACACCGCCGCACACGGCCAACGGCGGCCACAGCCGCGCGGATGCAGCCGTCGGCAACAGCAGCAAAACAGAGCAGTCCCGCGGTAGCAGCAACATCTTTCGAAGCCGTCCCGACGTCGTCGCTCCACCATTCTTCAAGACATCATTTTCGGTATAATCACAACCTAACCATCTAGAATTTCGATCAATTAGTTAGAAACTAAATGGAATGTATTCGACAAAAAATTGATACAAAAATCATAAAAATCTGTTCAACTTTGAACAGAAAACTCGAGCGAGACCCCTATCTTGGAAGGCAATTTTTTGTCAATCCATGGACACATTTCGAAAAACTAATTGAACAATCCTTTAGACAACATATATGACAGTAAAACTCTTTTTATAGATCCTGGTTTCAATAAGTAGGTACAAAGTGATTTGATTTCCAAAATAAACAAAAACAGTTTTTAAAACTGTGTGAAATTCAGTAAAACTCATCGATACGGCATACGCCCCGACAAATCGGGCAACGTAGTCGCAACCCATAAGCATCGAAAGACGCGTACGGATGTCACGGACGTGTGGGATTCGACGGAACTCGATTTCATTGTACGTGCGCGACGAAATCGGCGCATCCGTCGAGATATCCCATATCGGGCCCTTTGCAAATTAGTCAATTACTTCGTGGATGTTCGTCATCTCGAGACGAAACTTGTGCCAACAGAATCATGTCATCTTTCTGGTCCTGCATGCCAATTTTGGTCTAATTCTGAGTAGGTCGACCGAAACGCTATTTTGGCGGGCCTGCGATCCTATCCAACAGACGAATATGTGTACGGCCCGTCGGAATCCGATTTTGGACATACGGTTGGATTTGTCTCGTCAAATAGGACCCATAGACATATAGTTTGACGACTTTAGAGACTGTAGATACTGGCACGCTTTTTGAGGCAGTGTATCCAAGCGCAGACATCATTTTGGTTCAAAATTATCGTTTTGCCCCTGTATACAGAATTGGACTTATGGGTAGTCTATCCCAGCTAATTTGACTATTCTGAACACGTTAACAATATCTGTTTCAGCCCCGGAGATTGTTGTGAGAGTTTGACTTTTGTGGCTCGTCGATTGACTGGATAGTGTTGGTTCTACGTGCAACCCTCATGCCAGTATACCTTGCCTTTCTCTATAATTTATTTACATGCTTATGTTTCTTTCACTTTAATATATGCATATCTAGTTTCTTTGACTGATCATTGATTTGAGTTTTCCTTATGGTTTGACATTGTAGTTCATATTGGATATGTTCTCACCTGTATCTTGACTGAGTCGTAACATGTCATAAGAATGAGTACGTTATAAACTAAAATGCTATTTCCTTTTTTCGATTTTTTCAACCTATAAGTCCAAATTCGGGACGAGGGTGATTGTCTTGAACTAACCTGCGAGTCCACACTCGGGACGAGGGTTAGTGATTTGTTCAAACCTGTGAGTCCACACTCGAGGCGAGGGTTTAGGATCCATTGATCTCTTGTTTACCTATTTTCTTTCAGCAGTTCATTTATGCGCAATTGTTCTCGTATCCATGTTTTATAGTCACTCGTCAGTTTCTGTCTCTTTTCTGTTTATTTCTTTATGCATGATAAACTGTTATATAGGCATATATTATGTATCTTGCTAGTCCCCTGAGGACCTGATGATCTCTTCAGGTATTTGCTGAGCAGCTGCATAGAGTAGATGTGTAGTTGATGATTGTGTCTGCAGGAATCAGGTATCAATACTGGTATTTATTCATTCTTCCTTATTTATATTTATTTCTATGACTTTCTGCTGATATAGCCTAGTTTTGTAAGCTCTGTTATTATTCTCGAGCTTGATCGAACATGTGTAGTACTAGATGGCTGGCTGTATTGCATATTATTCATTCTTATTATGTTACTCTCTTAGTGGATTGAGATATAGTATTGAATGGCCATGATTAGACGTATTATTATAGTCTAGACAATTTATACGTATTTGAGTTGGGCTGAGTTCGTTTGATACGTAGCTGGTTTGCGCACACACTGGCATCCCGAAAAGCTGGTACAGGTCGTGACAAGTCCCCCTCCCACTTGGGAGCATTGCATGCACTTGAACCAAGTTAAGGGGCAAATCTTGTGGTGTCGAACTCATGCGCCCACGTGGGCATGCAGATGAAGTAGGTTTGACTCACTATAAATCCTCCTCCCGCTTGGGTGTATTTCATACTCTTGAACCAAGTCAGGAGGAAAATCTTGTGGGGTCAAACCCATACGCCCACGTGGGCTGTGCGGATGAAGTGGGTTCGACTCATAATACGTGCTGCTCTCCTACTAATGATTCCGGTACATTTTATGTGCTGGAATTAGATCAGGGGGAATCACTCACATACACACCCTGGCGCTTTGCTTTGTCATGTGCCTGAAGAGGTTGCAAATATGAACCTCTCCTCACACGATTTATGCAATGTGATCACTCACAGACGTAGATCAGGAGAAATGACCACCATGCACAATGTACCCCTCATGGGGCATACTTGTGCTATGGTCACCATTAATTGCTGCTGTTGCAAAATAGTGGTTCCACCACCAAGGCAGTCTGTGTTTCAGCAACTACAATCTGTTGCCCCCATCCGACATCGTCTCAAAAAGAGGGTTCCAATTAACGACAAGGAAGAAATTTTGGTCGTCTCGTACCACGTCATCTCCAATTCTCCTACTCCTAGGAGAAATAAAAAAACCAAGAACCCTCAGGCTTTGACTAGTTCAGCAAAAATCGACCGAAAGGGAATAAAGCAATAATCCCTACTGCTGGGGTATTCCAGAATACCTGATCGAAAGTGAGGACCGCATCGGTAGTACAAGCAGGGGGTAGCCAAACCCCAATTACTCATAATAATCCCTCATTTGAAGATGAGGACATCGATCAGGGAACCGACATCGATGCGGCTGGGGGTAGCTAACTCTGGGATTCAGAGGTGTAAGCTCTGATGTCGACCTTCTGATAATGTCACGCCCCAAAAGCAAAATACTGGAGAGCGGGGGCAGACATAGCCAGCTACGTATATGAAATGGATTCCATCTCGCTATACGGTCACGGCTGTCTAAATACATGAGGGTTTAACTACAAGCCAACAGTCTCCTAAGGTCATGAACAAGCCTAGTGTCTCAATCACAAGCAAGTAAGTAAATGTTACAAGATGTTAGATCACCAAATATACAATAGTAAGGCGTCCCAAACATTACATATTCAGTTGATCATGAAGCTAGTCCTTACAAAATGTTAGGACTAGTAAGAGTTTTAGTCATACATGATCAACCCTAGGATCTGTCAATCATGTTACAGCCGTAGGTAGACAGTAAGTGCAATCGAGCTAAACTGGTGCTCGTCGGCTAAACGCCTCAAAAGAATATTTTTTACAATAAAGTAGAAGATCAAAAAATAAACCCACTCGTTGCCCTGGTTACGTCTAGTCGCCACCATCGGGCTGGAAAGTCGGTAGATCCTCTGGAGCTGCTCCAAAATCTGGCCATACAAAACCAGCTGGGTCAGATCCCAGAAAGAACAAGTGCCACAAAGGAAGCTTCACTTAGGAACTAAAACCAGTAATTAGCACAGAAAATAATATATAGTAAAACTGGAGATAATATAACATCACGATGATATACGGTAAGATAACCATGGGACCATTCAGATAACCAGGTTACAATCCTTAAACCAAACAAGGACCGGGATTGTAACCCTTCGTCTGAACCGAACTTGGTTTCTCTCATTTATCCGCAAGATAAAGTAAGAAAATATAACAATCTATACAGGATCAAGGCTAGACGGATTATTTCTTATTCAATCTGTCACGGCCAAGCAATGAGTACTGCTTGATACTTTAACTAGCTAGGGTTATCACAGGCCTAGTTACTAGCAAGATGCAGTGAGATTATTCTACAGCCACAAGCCCTGCAGACCATCCAGGTTACCCAGGTCAAAAATTAGGGATTGAATTCAGGTGGGTATACCGTCCAGGAAACGTATGTACCCTTAGGTAGCTTGAAGGGTGCAACACATGACAGTGTGCTGGAAATGTGCCCTACTCGACGACAGGCTACAGATCCCAAGCGCGCCCAGGTAACGGGATTGCATGTAGCTGGGAGATCTCTTTATGACTATTGTATTAATCTAGTTATTAGCCTTAGTCCATTTCAGTGGGTACTCTTGACCGTGGTACTCAGGAGTCCCATCCTAGACAAGATGCAATGCATGACTGGATTATTTGTACAAGCACAATCGTCCACGATGTCCAGGTCATTTATACAGGTCATGTCATGTCAGGTAGCCGTCGCAACAGCTTATCAAGATATATCATGTCAGGTTTACTTGTCAGGAGTGCGCCACGATGGGCCACTATCATGTCATGTCATGTTTACTTGTCACACCATGCCATGTACAATTGTCATTTTAATTAAATCGTGATTTATCAAGTTCAGGACAAAAGGCATAAGGATATAAAATGGTCGTAAAAATATACAATAAAGGTAAGGTGCACGCCATAGAAACTCAAGTTACACAAGGGGGTTACAAGACATGGGCATAATAATAATAATAAAACAACAGTACACAGAGCTATAGGAGAGCCATACGGCTCAGGCATATGAGGCCAGGAATGATCTCATGCGGCTGGAAAGAGAACAGTACATGCGGCTGAATAGGGTCAGGCGCATGCGGCTAAAAGGAAAAGGCTTATGCGGTTGAAGGGTATCAGTCTTATGCGACCAGCGGTAAGGGAGGGGCGTATGCGGCTCGGCTAGAACATTCTATGCGGCTAGGAAGATTGGCGCTATGCGGTTACAAGGGAAACAATGCCATGCGGCTCACAGGGGAAGGGCTCTCACGCGGCTGGAACGGACTCGGGTTCATGCGGCCCATCGAACAAGGGCTATACGACAGAACCGAGTCGAGTCCCATGCGGCCAAGGAATAAAGGAATTTTATGCGGCTAGGAATGAACTTCTCATGTGACTGGACTGGGAAGCTCAGTCATACAGTTTAAGTAAGAAGGACTACATGCGGCTGGAAGGAATACTTGCCGCATGAACTTGTTATGCGGTCAAGTGCTGCCATGCGGCTCGGGACTTTGCTTCTTCTCCAAATTTTCGAGAAGAAGTACACCAAGAAGCCATGGCCACCAAGCTGCATAGAACCTTCATCCGGAGTCCAAATCTGAACTTCCATAGGTCAAAACGAGACAGAATAAAATTCTCCACAACATGGAACCATCAAAGCTTAGAAATAACAAGATTAAGTAGATCAAAAGCTAAGAATTCCGAAAATAAAGTAACTTAGATCTACAAGAATCTAGCCATGGAAAGTGGAAATGCCAAGTCTTAAAGTAAGTTAAAATACTGTAAGGAAGAGAATGAAGCAATAAAATTGGAGTTCCTCCATGAAGCAAGTTGTACTTGTCTAGGCCTCTCTCTACCTCTCTCTGGTAGGTGAAGAAGTAATGGAGGAAAGAAGAAAAGTAATAAAGAGAGAGAAGGAAGTGGGGTTAATAAATGGTAGTGGTGGGGGTAGGTAGGGGGTTCACCCTTGGTTCATAATGAACCAAAGCAAACCGAGCCAAGCCGAACTAACCCAAGAATAAACCAAGCCATGAAGAAAGCTAAGCAAGGAATCATGCAATACAAGATAAAATACGTACACGTATTCCAAAATACGTAATACGAACCACAGGCATTACAGATAAGAGGGTGAAGCTAAGAGTGAAATGTCAACCGTTCCATCTACTTCAACCCATGTGATGCCCGTTTATATGACAGGGGTAGAAATGAAGAAGATGGAGATGCTTCAGCCCCGAATCTCGAACATCGCATGGATACTCTAGAATCGGGCCTTAAACTCTCTCCACCTCCATGTAGGCAATGACGCAAGTGGTACTCGAGATCAGGACAAGCTTAGCTACAAATCCTCCGACCAGGGCTCCGACATTCGTAAGTCCGGATCTAGGTACCAAGGGAGAATCAAATGTGCCACCCCAACGGGTGCCCTTGGGGACTGACCTGCATACTCTACCCTGCCATCAGCTTCCTTTTGGGGCAAACAATATACCCTTCCTCGACTTTCTGCTCTCGCCTCAATCGAGGAACTGTTTGAGCTCGTGAGGGACATACTCACCTGCATAGAGGCAAAACACAAACAGAAAGAGTGTCAAAAGGTCGAGATCCGGCAGCTCTATCCTCCTGAGTGGAACAACGTGGTTTATCTCCTTAAATATAAACCCCAGACGTTGGCACCATTCGACGGAAAAGAGTCTCTCTGTCGATATCTGACGTACTTTACCTCCATGATGGGGCACTTGCCGAAGGACGATGCCTTGCTGACGAGTCTATTCACCAGGGCATTGAAGGGGGTAGCTTATGAATGGTTTTGTACCCTCCCTGATCACTACATAGACTCTTTCGAGGATCTGAAGCACCTTTTTCTCTCCTGATTCTATGACGACGGAATAGACATGACCATGTCCTCCCACATGGATATCATCCAGAAGGAGAAGGAGTCAGTTCAAGCTTACATCGAATGCTTTCGTCAGGCATGTATAAGACTTCCACCCGGTATCCTAGAGCCGGTGCTGATGGATTTCTGTCATAAGAACATTATGCTGGCAGTTAAACTCTGGGTTGATTCTGCCTAATACAAGGATTGGACCGCGCTCATCACTGGTGCTGAGAGCATCGAAATGAAGGCTCGAGACGCTCGTCTCTTGGGTCTCAACTTTTCTTCGTTTGATGACAAAGGAAAGTGCCCCTCCAACAGAAACAACAACGGATGTGAGTCATAGGGAAAGCAGGCGTCGACTGTCAATACATCAAAGGGTGTGCTAGCTCCTTTCTAGAAGCCACCAACTGTACTATGACAGAAGGAGGTCTACTCCTTCAATGACAAAGATACTTTGCAGCTCTTCGAGGTGCTGATGCATGGCGATAAGATCAAGTTTCATGATCTTAAGCACCTCGACGAGGTGGAAAGGTTAGGCGATGCGAGGTATTGTCACTACCATTGGTTTATCGGACACCCAACCTGTCATGACCCACACCAAGAATTTGGGCATGAGTCGTGCAAACGCCCAGCCTACATCGCATTATCGGCCGTAGAACAGTAAACCCCCATATTTTTCCTAATTATTTTACTAAATTTTACTTTTATTTAAGTTTTGTTATATATAATTTAATATTAAGTTATGGGTTTTGTTAATAATATAGGTATGATTACTTGTATATGGTGCATTATAAATTAGGAATTTAAATATTTTAATATAATTTATTAGAATTTTTATAAGCTACTTATTTGCTTTTAAGAGTAAGTATATATATATATATATATATATATATATATATATATTTTAATATAGTTATATATATATATATATATATATATATATATATATATATATATATATATATATATAAATATATATATATATATATATTTTATATATATATATATATATATATATATATATATATATATATATATATATATATAACTATATATATATATAGTTAAAAAAAGGGTTTGTACTATAGCCGAGCTATAGTACTCTTAAATGGCCGACCCCCTCCATGTGATTGAGAGAAGGATTTAATTCATCCTTTGAATTCAAATCTTTTTCAAATCTTCAAACCTAGATTTCCTCTAGCAATCCATTCAAACTTAGATTTGCAAATAGCTGCCCAAATCCAAATACCAAACTCGATTGTTCATGCAAGCCAAAGGGGAACCAGACTTGAATATGAATAGCAGTATATATAAAACGGCAAAGAAAACTCGAGGGAACCCTGACCAAAACTTCGTGAAGCCTCCCAGAGCCATCCTCGAGTCTCCTCCACCCTCTGTGAACCACTCTGGCCGCTGATCGCCTGAGCTGCCCATCGGACCGCCGTGAAACCCCCCTTCAACCCGAGACGAACAAAGCAGCTTGTCGATTCAGCCACTCAGGTACCCCACTTCCCATCGACTTATCTCCCTGTCTGCCAAATCATTTTTGAATCTACAAAGTCCGACATGAAGCCCATATAACCCGCTTTTAATTCCCTTAAAGGGATTTCGATATCACCTCCTAGATCGGCTACGAAATCGATCCGAAGTTGAGTCGATTCAGCCCAAAAACAGGGCGTGTGACCAGCCTGAACCCTCAACTTGGAAGGGTGATTCTGATCAAAATACTTAGTAATTTTGAAAACTAGTATCAAAAAGTTAGAGACAACATAACCGATAATAGAACATACTTCGTAGAATTTTATTTCGTTATTTGTACAGAAAGTTACGTGATGTTAAACTTGGGTGAAAAAATATGTTAAAAATATTAAAAACTTTAGAAACTTCCCGATACGGCGTGTGTTCCGACAAACCGGGCGATGTGGTCGCGCACTATATGCATTGAAAGGTGCGTATGGATGTTGCCGACGTGTGGGAACTGACGGAACTCGATTTCTTTGTGTGTGCGTGACGAAATCAATGCGTATCCGTCAAGATACCCTCGTATCGACGTTTTGCAAACATGGCCATAACTTCGTGCACGTTCGTCGGATCAACACGAGACATGTGCCAGCAGGACCGTATCATTTTTTTGGTCCTGTATGCCATGTTTGGTCCGATTCTGAGAATATTGATCGGAACAGCAAATTTGGCGGGCCCGCGACCCGATCTAATGGGCAAAATTGTGCATGACTCATCGGAATCCAAAATTGGATATACCGTTGGGTTCATCTCCTAAAACCAGATCGGTAGACATAGTTTGACGACTTTAGAGACCATAGACATTGGCACGTATTTTGGTGCAACGCGGGTCCAACGACGGACATCATTTTGACCCTTAATTATGATTTTGCCCTTGTTTCAGAATTTGACTTTCGGACAGACGTTTCCTAGAGATATCTTTTACACCGAAAATGTTTTTGATGTTTGTTTCAGCATCTAGAGTCATCTGTGAATTATTAGTTTTTGGTGCTGCCGCTTGCGACTGTTGGATTGCCTTCTTCGAACCACAGACAAGTTTACCTTGCCATAGATTCTGATTATGCTCATTTATTTTCAGTATATTTTATTATTGTATATTCCTTTCTTTTATTTGTCATTTTGTTTATATTGTGCGTCCAAGTCACACTTGGGTGCAAGCGACTAGATTTAGTCATTTTCGTTATTTATATTTTACCATACATGTCGACCTAGTGTTCGACAACCACCTTATGAGTGTGGGATATTTTTATATCCCCTATGGCCTTGACACATATGTATCATGAGATGAGTGAGTTCATATAGGACACGGACCTGCATACTCGACTGGCCATCGATATGTATGGGTCGTACGACGGATAGGAGGTAACTGTTACTAGTGTGTCAAGTTAGAAGCCGTAGCAGTTGCCAACTGGACAGGTTGTGGATACATCTTGGACATGAGCATTGGGGGTAGGGGACAGCTACTAGGATAGGGGCTACATTTACTTTTTACACACATTTATGGGCCGATAGTGACTCGTACGAGCTGTACTTTCTGCCCCTGGCCGATAACGACTCGGATGAGCACTACTTACTGCCATTCTTTATTTACTCTGCTGATCCTACAGCCCCTATGTAGAACATTGTCCTCAAAGTGCATCTCACATAGACGGTTAGAAGATCCTGTAGTGTCATAGTTGCATATTTACACATTCAGTTATTTTTGCGTTACGTCCCTCTGAGGACCTGGTGATCACTCCAGGATTAGACGAGCAGGACTATCCCCAGGAGTACGGAGCAGCTTTGGATCCTTCTTACGTCGATGACGAGGCATCTCCCGCTGATACTTAGTTTTTCTTTATTATCTGAGACTATGTAGTAGACATATTTTTATCTTCATCTTTCTATTTTGAGGAGGTTAAACTCCATTTAGTTGAGACTATTTTCATAGTTGTTTGGAGTGGGTATGTCCACCCGGCTATCTCTTTGACTTATTTTATTTATTGAGACTCATTATACATTCCGGATTGAGCTGTGGATGAGATTTAGTTATTTATATTGTGGCTTATCATGTTATAATATTTACAGCTTATGTACAAATATGAGGATACCACATATTGGTGTATTCTTCGTATATGTGCAGCTGGTATGCTGACGTACTTAGTCCTATGTATTATGGGACTGGGCCTTACACGTTTTTGTGGTGGCCCATCTATGTCTCCGATATTGTTGGGTTACATGACTGTACCCAACAAGCCAGCATATAGGAGTAGGATATATAATCTCATCCACTTATTAATACCTTCCTTGATCTCTTCTCAACTTCTCGTTTGACTGCTTGATGACATCCAATTTGATTTTGTTCTAACCAAAACTCTAATTTTCGTGCCAATATAGGATGAATCTTCGTAGTGGACGCGCTACCCCTCTCGCCATTACTGATGGGAGCTCAACAGCTCAAGAGGGACCAGTGGATCAACTACCCCTAGCCATGTCCCCTACCACTCCAGCACCATCCGAACCAGCCTTGCAGCCATTGATGACACCGCCTACTACTCAACAGCAAGCCCCGACACCCCAAGTGGGACAGACAGGCCCCGAAAACCCTAAAGCTCAAGAAGAGTACCTACCACCTCCGCCACCCTATCCACCTCAGTTTCCACCATAGATTCCACCCGCATATCTACCATCATATCCACCCCAACAGCCACCACAGTATCCACCATATATCCACCACATCAGCCACTTTTGTAGTAACCTTATTTCCTTAAATTTTGAATGAGAATCATATGGGCAAATGTTTGCATATGTATTTGTTGCAAGTGTTAATACAAATGTCCGATATTCTATATTGTAGATAATATGGTGTGTGGTGTCACACAGAAGATTATATTATCAGTTTTCTATGGAGTATATAAATAGTTCACAACCTAGATGGACTTGGACAATCTATTAGAAAGGTTGTAGTGTAATCTGGTATTAGTCTATCTTGACTATAGATTTATATTAGTACACTTTGTGTGTATTGAACAGGACCACTTGAGGTTGTTCCCTTTGTACTGACTACATAAGAGAACAAACACCTCTGTTATTATGGATGTTTGTGCTCTTAATTTGGATATAATAACAGACATGTATATGCAGTGTGCATTATTTTGACTCATAAAAGAGTGGGATTCATTATGGATCAACAATCTCTATGAATTGGGTAATAACATTGTATATATGATGGGCTGTTGATTATAAATGGAATCTATGTTCCGATACATTGGATTGATGATGTTCCCTTAAGGAGCTTATAAGGATTATCATGTAAACCCTGCAGGTGGATTATATCCGACATGATAAATAAAGTTGAGCGGTACTACTTAAGGATAAAAGATGTCGAATCAATATAGTTGTCAGTAACTTAATTTGATCGACGGACATTCGATATCTTAACATGGGGAGCCAAACGAGCATATAATAAAAGGAGCCCACAAACATAATTTGGGATTAGGGAGGTAGTGCAACAATAGGTCATTATTGGACCGAGATATTGTTAATGGGCCTGGATTGTGTATTCGGGCTGAACACGAGATATCCAAATCCGTTAGGAGGCCTAACCCTAATTTTTCTTCATGGTCCCTACCGTAGCCTATATATATCCTCTATTCTCTGGCCGCCATATTATTAATCAGAAATCTGAAGCTTTCTCTAAATTCGTGATTCATGTAAGGAGGGAAAGAGAGGGCTGCCAAGGAGAAGAAAAGGTTGGAAGATCGTCGCCTACACGACGTCCAACTCGAGAAAGGAATACTTGTAGAAGATCTTGGGGTCGTTCGCTCAAGATTGCCAGGAATTATTTGTCTTCTTTCTGTCGTAGATATAATTCGTGAACCCTACTTTTCGCCTATGAAGGGTTAGAACACGTATTAAATCTATTTAACTTTCTATCGATTAATACGCACACCAAAGTAAGGGTCTTGGGTATCTCCACTTCCATCAATATCCACCACAGCAGCCCCAACCATATCCACCACCATATCCACCCCAGTATCCTCTACAGCATCCACCTCAGTATCCTCCATCATACCCACTAAGTATCCCCTTCCACATCCTTTATATCTTCTAGAGTACGGGCATCAGGGTGTCCCACAGTTTATGTCCCAGATGCTATATATGCCCCCACAACAGCCCATACCTCAGGCTGGTGGGACTTCTGTAGACCAGATCCTCCAGGGCTTAGTACAGGCCCAGATGCAACAGAATGAGACCATTATGAGGAGTTTGGAGACAACACTTACCCGATCACCCCAAGCCTCTGTAGGCTCTATCAAGGGATTCCGCAATATGAATTCTCCACACTTCAAAGGCACTAAAGACGTTATCGGAATCACCAATTGGCCGGTTAAGACAGAAAATCTCTTGAAGGCTTCAGAGTTATCCACAGATTTATGGATGACGGCAATGAATTTATAGTTGGAAGGAAATGCTTACGATTGGTGGGCCGCAGAGGAGAGACGGCTAGGAGTTGATCAGATATGGGAGGAATTCAAAAGGCTGTTCAATAAGAAGTTTTTTTTCTGACATTGCCAAGGATGCACTGTATGGCTAGTTTCTATACTTGGAGCAGGGGAGTATGACAGTTGATGAGTACGACGCCGAGTTTAGTCGGTTGAGTCATTTTGTACCGGGGTTAGTTACGACAGAGCTGGAGAAAGCCAAAATATTTCATAGAGGCTTGAGTATAGAGTTGCAGAGATACACCAGCTCTGAGTCGAGGGTCTCCCAACCAGCTTTTCTAGCAGAGGCTAGAACACAAGAGGCCAAAAGTAAGAAGGCACACTGATGAGCTACTTCGACCATAGAATCAGCTAAGACCACTATAGGAGGGCCAGTGAGACGTCCTCCCTCACACCAGCATCACCAAAGGGCAGGGCCATACCAAGCATCGGAGAAGGCCACTTGCCATTTCTGTGGCAAAGTTGGTCATGTTCAGAGAGACTGTCGACGACGACTGGGATATTGCCTAGCTTGCGGATCGAGTCAGCACCAGGCTAGAGATTGCTCATTTCAGAGGACCACTCCACAGAACCAGCAGCAGATACAAAGGCCAGCGATTACAGGACCCGGAGCACCACTACCACCCTTACCCCCTCAGGCAGCCAAATTTCAACAGGCTAGAGCACAAATGAGAAATCAAAGAGTTAGGAAGGCTTTTGCACTAGCTACAGAAGAGACAAAACCAGAGGTGGACGTCATAACAGGTATGGTTTTAGGTGCATCATTTCCTGCCATCATATTATTTGACACTGGAGCCACCCATTCATTTATAGCCACTAGCTTTGCCACTAAATATTGCATATCCATGTCATCCTTACCTAAAAATATTAGAATCCTCACTGGAGTAGGAGTTGTACCTGTTAGTGGTGTTTGTAGAGATTTTTTGGTAGTGATAATTGGTAGAGAGATGAAGGCATGACTTCTTGTATTTCCTATGCCGATATTCGACGTGGTTCTCAGGATGGACTGGTTGAGCCAGTATTTTGCTCTCATAGACTGCCACAAGGGCAGTATTGTCTTTAGACCACCGAATGCGACGGAGTTTGAGTTCACCAAGGAGGAAGCCTTGAGAAGCGATGCACCTGCATTGGAGACTCATATGATGATGCAGAACACACCTCAGCATCCTGTTATCGCTGAGTTCGAGGATGTGTTCCCCGAAGAATTGCCAGGACTGCCACCTGACCGAGACATTGAGTTTTCAATTGAGCTTATTCTCGGAGCCGAGCCTATTTCGTCTCGAGTATATCGACTAGCACCCAAGGAGTTGGTAGAGATGAAGACACAAATTGACGACTTATTGGAGAAAGGCTTTATTTGTGCCAGTACGTCACCATGGGGTGCACCTATTCTTTTTGTACCTAAGAAAGATGGGACAGTGCGTATGTGCATCGACTATAGAGCCTTGAATGTAGTGACGGTGAAAAATAAGTACCCCTTGACGTGCATAGACGATCTATTCGACCAACTGAGTGGAGTAAAAGTATTCTCCAAGATTGACTTACGATCGGGCTATCACCAACTAAAAGTACGAAAGGAAGATATTCCGAAGATGGCATTTCGATCGAGGTATGGACACTATGAGTTCTTGGTCATGCCTTTCGGTTTAACCAACGCTCTCGCAGTCGTCATGAACTTAATGAACAATATCTTTTATTAGTACTTGGACAAATTTGTATTCATCTTTATAGATGATATCTTGATATACTCGAAGAGCCAAGAGGAGCATGAGCAGCATCTACGGACAGTTTTAGGAATCTTCAGGAATGAGCAACTATTTGCAAATCTTAGCAAGTGTGATTTCTTTCTCAATTCATTTCTTGGGTACATTGTTACTGGAGATGGCATATCGGTAGATCCTGAGAAGATCACAGCAGTCAAGGCATGGCCCGCTCCTACATCAACTTTTAAGGTGAGAAGTTTTTTTGGACTTGCGAGATATTACCGAAGGTTCGTAGAAGATTTCTCTCGAATAGCGGGGCCTATGACTCGATTAACTTGCAAGGATTAGAAGTTTGTATAGATAAATGAGTGTCAAGCCGCTTTTGACGAACTGAAGAAGCGATTGACCACTGCACAATCTTGACACTACCATCGGGCCCAAAAAGATTTACAATCTACAGTGACGCATCCGAGAAGGGATTAGGATGCGTATTGATGCAGCACGATCGTGTGGTAGCTTATGCATCGAGACAGTTGAGGATACACGAGAAGAATTATCCAACCCACGATCTAGAGCTCGCAGTGGTTATCTTTGCTTTGAAGCTATGGAGACACTACTTGTATGACGAGAAGGTGGTTATCTACCCTGATCATAAGAGCCTCAAGTATGTGTTCACATAGAAAGAGTTGAATATGCGACATCAACGTTGGTTGGAGTTGATGAAAGATTACGAGATCGAGCTATATTATCATATGGGCAAGGCTAATATTGTGGCAAATGCATTGAGCCGTAAGCCCATGGCACACTTCTTGACTACGTAGAAGGAGTTGATCAGAGACTTGCAGCAGCTTGGTATTGAGGTAGTATTTCCTGGAGCAGATGGCGTGTTAGCCAACCTCCAAGTACAATCATCGCTAGTGGAGAGGATCAAGGTGGCATTACCTACGGATGCTAGATTTCGTCGACTTCAAGAGAGGACTGAGGAAGGAGAGCAGACGAGATTAAGGATTCATTCCGATGGGACATTGCGATGTGGTGATCATATTTATGTTCCTAATGGAGAGTTGCTACAGGAGTTGACGGCAGAAGCACACAGTTCGGCTTACTCTATACATCCCGGAGGAACTAGGATGTACCAGGAGTTGCGGCAGTATTATTGGTGGCACGGAATGAAGCGGAAGATATCTCATTTCGTGGCCATGTGTTTGGTATGCCAACAAGTGAAGACCGAGCACCAGAGGTTTGTCGGATTATTGCAGTCGCTACCCATTCCAGAGTGGAAGTGGGAGAACATTATGATAGTCTTCGTTACAGGATTTCTTCGGAGTCCTAGTGGACGAGATGCGGTATGGGTGATTGTTGATAGACTTACCAAATCAGCCAACTTCATACGTTTTAGAGTGGGACAGTCCATGAAAGTTTTGGCGGATATATATATGAAGCAAATAGTAAAGCTATACGGTGTACCAGTTAGCATCGTATCGGACCATGACTCAAGGTTCACTTTGTACTTTTTGGGAAGTATGTAGGATAGTTTGGGTACGCGTTTGAAGTTTAGCACGACGTATCATCTGCAAATAGACGGCCAGTCAGAGCGTACTATTTAGACGCTAGAGGATATGTTAAGAGCGTGTATGCTTAACTTTGGCAGATCATGGGAAGACGGCCTTCATCTTGTAGTGTTTTCTTACAATAATAGTTATCAAGCGAGCATTCAGATGGCTCTATTTGGAGCATTGTATGGTAGAAAGTGTCGATCTTCTGTCTGTTGGAGCGATATCGGAGAGCGACAGATATCGGGTGTTTGCTATTAAATATCAATAACAAAAATTACAGAGGAATTCAACTTGAGTGCAAACTCGCTTGTACAAGAGAAAGCCTAAAAAGAAACCCTAGAAAACAATCTAAGTACAATTGTTTAGTTTTTGATTCTAAGGGGTGACGATGGAGGCTCGAGAAAGTGTAGCAACTCTGCATTACTCCTTGGACTATCAGACACAGTATTTGCTCTCGAAGAAATTTGCCAGCCTTTGATTGCCAACCATTTGCATGGGTGTGGTACGCTGCTATTTATAGTAGTTTCAGGATGAAGGATATTTTGAGCCGCATAGATGGCCACATGGCTACGTGACTACAATAGAACATGAAGACACGCTCTTTGGCTGCCAGCTGGTGGTTTGTTGAGATTTTTTTGTTGGAGCAAATTTGGGTGGTTGAGACTTGGTCAAATTGCCATGTGTCCTTCCACAAGAGAGTAAAATCAATCTTCTGCGGCCCGGATCAACTTGGCCGCATACGGTACCAAGAGTCTTTCTTCTGCGGCCCGGATAGGCTTGGCCGCATGAAATCTCAAGAGCCTTCCTTCTGCGGCTCGGATCATCTTGGTCACATGAGGTCTCAAGAGTCTTCCTTCTGCGGCTCAAATTGGCTTGGCCGCATGAGGTCTTCAAGAGACTTCCTTCTGCGGCTCAGATCATCTTGGCCGCATGAAGTCTAAAGAGCCTTCCTCCTGCGGCTCAAGTCCACTTGGCTGCATGGGGTCTCCAAAAGCCTTGCTTCTGCGTCTCGGTTTCACTTGGTTGCATGGGTTCTTCGAGAGACTTGCTTCTGTGGGTCGAGTCAACCAAGCCGTATGGGATCTTCGATAGCCTTGCTTCTGCGGCTCGAGTCTATTTAGCAGCATGGGGTTTTCGAGAGCCTTGCTTCTGCGGCTTGAGTCCACTTAGCCGCATAGGGTCTCCAGGAGCATTCCTTCTGCAGCTTGGTTTTACTTGGCCGCATGGGATCTCCAGGAGCCTTGCTTTTGTGGCTCGAGTCCACTTAGCCGCATGGGGTGATAATCCGCATAAACACAGACTGCCTTGGTGGTGGAGCCACAGTCTTATGGCAGCAGTAGTTGATGGCAGCTTGGGTGCAGTGATGTCCTAAAAAAGGCTCCTCACACATCAAGGTTGCTTCTCTCTCCTTACGTTTGTGAATGACCACCTCTCGTAAGTCGAGAGCAGATTGATCTACCTTTGCATCCGTTTGTGGGCCCGGTTATCCCGAACACCCGGGTGCATAGGTTTCATATTTGATCCCTGATCTGAGGCTGGTAAAAGCACTTGCTCTCGATCATTTTAGAAAGGCTTTTGGGACCGTCATATTTGCTTTCTGATCTGAGACTAGTAAAGTACCGCTCTCAATCGTTGTAGGAAGACTGTTGGGACCATTATATTTGCTCTCTGATCTGAGGCTAGTAAAGCACTGTACTCGATCGTTGTAGGGTGACTTTTAGGACCATCATATTTGCTCTCTGATCTGAGGCTAGTAAAGTACTGAGCTCGATCGTTGTAGGGAGACTTTTGAGACCCACCATGTCCGTTAGCCCTGGGGGACTGGACATGGATGGTTCTGTATAACTTTCCATCAGAAGCCCGTATAACAGTTAACGGTGCCTGCTGACGGTCAGCAGCTTAGACAGTTGACTGGACTTGTTGGGCCCGCACTGCCCTAGACTTTTTCGACTTAGCACCCGAAGGTGCGTACTAGAAAGAGTCCAAGTTGGAAGGAGAGAAGGGAAGTTGGTGCCCTTTTCAAAGGAGGGAAGGGGGCTCTATAAATAGAATGGAGTGAGCCCTTTCTTCTTCTCCTTTCCGATGTGGGACTAAATACAATATCCTCTTTTCCATGCTTCTACAAGACCCCCTTCAAAGTTTTCAAATTATAAATTTAGAATACTTTGAATAAGAAGCATGGAAAGTAGAGTTGTTTAGGTGTGGCAATCCTATCATAGGTAGCATGGACGTGATAGGTTTGGGTACTTCCGCAGGAGATTTTATGTGGACTTATCATCCTTGGCGTACCCTGGTTTTAGATACCGATAATAAGTTGATAGAGGGAACCAACATATTTACCCAGAGGTGATATAGACGTGGTAAATATGAGGTTGATGGTAGAGGTTTGCTACTCAGAGGTGATATGGACATGGTAGGAGTGAACTCGGTGAGGATACACAGAACAATTCAGAGGTGATATGGACATGGAAGTTCTATGATTGATGTGCCACAATACAGGGGTTGTTGTACGGGGTGTTTATTCATAGGTAAGGTGGACGTGGTAAACATTTATTTTTAGCATCATCTACTTTGTAAGGGGTAAAAAAACAACTCAGAGGTGATTTGGACAAGGTTGTTCTACTACTGGGGAGTGAATGCAACGGAACAACTGGGCTCCAGAAGCATATGATTGTGAGAGAAGGGGTGCTTGTACTAGAGGACCTAATACAACATTTGTGATTAGTAGATCACATCCTACTTGGGGGACTTTTGTGGACCTATTATCCTTTTGTGCATCTGTGATACGAGTAAATAGATTTGAAATAATTTTCAGTAGACCTATTACCCTTTTGCGCACTGGTGGTGCGGGTAATAGATTTGAATAATATTTTTTTTGTAGACCTATTACCCTTTTATGCACCGATAGTGCGAATAATAGATTTGAACAATTTTTTGTGGACCTATTACCCTTTTGTGCACCGGTAGTGCGAGTAATAGATTTTGAAAGAAAACCTAACAGAGGTAATGTGAACACGATAGGTTCTCTGGGCTTAACACTGTGGCTTTATCCCAGATTGGGTACAGGTGTTAAGTTAGGAGATTATCTATATTAGAGGTAATATGGACGTGATAAAGATAGAATCTATGGGGGCATAGAACGACTCAGAGGTAACATGGACGTGAAGGGATCTATAAATGACAACTGTGGAGGATTGTCATGGAAAGGGTGCTTTACTCAGAGGTAATATGGACATGGCAAGTATCCTTCTAATAGAATAACAGTTCAGAGGTAATATCGATATGGCTGTATTCTAGTGAGTTATGAAAACTTTGGGGTTATCGTAACGGGGGTGACTACTCAGAGGTAATATGGACATTGTAGACACGATTGTAGAAGGACACTTCAGAGGTGATATGGACGTAAAATGTTTTCTATGTGGTCATGATGACACATAGCCTTCACGGGAGATGCAACTACTCAAAGGTGATATGGACATGGTAGATGCACAACAAGAAATAAAAAAGTAATCCCGAGGTAATATGGTCGTGGAGGGCTTTACTTACTGAGATTTAGTATTGGAGGGTTGAACAAGTTTTTATCAGGATCTGCGAGCACGCATAAGGGCGCATGAGCTCTTGTTGGCGTTGCTGATGAAGATGGGTTTCGGGGAAGTTGTATCCCCTAAGTCGCTTTGGATGACATCGTCCTCGGTGGGAGGCTCTCGCTGTTCGAACGACCATTCCCATTGAGAGCCAGGTGTTGAGCTCAAGTCTCTTCTTCGAAGAAATTGAGTGCCTGGTCTTCTTTCTCTGCGGGATCGTTTGTGGAAACCATGTTGACGGATAGTATCTTCTGTAGGTCCCAATTATTGGTGGTGCCGCCACTATTGTTTGTTATTGGAGGTGGTACTAGGACGTTTGTCCTTGTCTTCTCCATCTGGGTTGTGTAATTCTAGCTGGCGAGTCTTCTTTAACTTCACCTCCGTATTAGTGGCACTTATGATGAAGGTCGTTCAATCCTTAAACTGATCTTCGCCCATCCAGAGGCTGATTGCGGGGAGCAACTTCTTCTGGCAGATTTCAATCAAGGAGCTTTAGGGATTGCCTTGGGGCTATCTTACTGAGGTTTGGCGGAACCGCTCGATATAGTTCCTTGTTAGCTCTCTCTCCTCCTGAATGACGTCCATGAGAGACGACATTGTCACATCATGCCCCACTTTATAGAATCTCTCCAGGAACATCTGCTTAAAGCCGTCAAAAGAATGGATGCAGTTGTCCGAAAGGTTGCGGTACCAGTCGAACGCGATCCCCTCCAATGCTTCGATGAATAATCGTGTGAGGATGGCGTCGCTTTGCGACAAGTGGTCGGTTGTGACCTCAAAATAAGTCATGTACCGACTAGCAGAGGTCTTTCCGTCATACGAATCAATATAAAACGGTTTTTACCGTGGCGGAAAAGGAACATCTCTCCACGCAACGGGATACGGCTGCCGTATTCTAAGGTCCCGGAAGGAGTCCCGGGCATTGAACATTGCTCGAAGCTCCTGGACTTCCCTCATTGCCTCCATGGCTTCGTCTGCAACAGAAGGAGCGGATGCTCCTAAAGGATTGTCACCCAAAGGAGGAGCGGACGTGTTGGAGTTCGCGTTGACTGCGGGTTCCAAGCTTGTTTGTCCAGGCGTTCTTGCTAGTTGAGTTGGCAAGGCAGCTTTGATTTCGTCTACTGACTTGACCAAGGACAGGAGCACGACTTCAAGTACCTCTAGACGTTGTCGATCAGTAGGCTCTTCATGATCATCGTCGGCCATAAAAACGGTCCGTACGTGGGTGGACATGGAAGCGATCGTAGAAGAGGTGCTCTCCGTATCGTACCCTTGTACCGAGAAATCATCGGGGAATGTCGGAATGTCTTCCTCCTCGGATTCAGAAGGCACCCCTGCGCAGGAAGCTGCATCGCCTTGGCGAAGGCGATCATCCTCGGGGACGTCCAAGTCCGTTGCATAATTCCAGTGGATTGCTACCCCCTGTGTATGCTCTTGGAACACCGGATTGTCGTATATATTGAGGGGACTGCTACCCCCAGCTTCATCTACCCCCAGGAAGGTCAAGGGTGCACCCCCGGGTGTTAGAAGCTTCTTTCTGGATCGAATGCCTAGGTAGACACCCCCTGTGGCTGTCGGCGGCAATCCTTCAGATGAGAGTTTTCTTGCAGTACTGGCTGAGATTGCCGGGCTGGAAGAGCCTGTCTTTTTTCCTCCCTTGTCGGGAAGAACCTTCCGAGTTGAATTATAGAAGGCGAATGGAAATTCCTCGTCTTCCAAAATTTGCACATGTTTCTCAAGTGGCCGTCGGATAGGTGCTTGCTGGTGCAGTTGTTGGAAAATAGACTGCCGATCTTCAGGTGCTGCTGACTTATCGCAGCAGCAGTTGATGATGACTTGGGTGCAACGACATCCCGAAAAGGGCTCATCACATGCCAAGGTTGCTTATTTCTCCTTGCGTTTGTGAGTAATCACCTCTCACAAGTCGATAGAAGACCGTTCTACCTTTGCATCCAATTTGTGGACTCGGGTATCACGAGCACACGGGTGCGTAGGTATCATGTTTGCTCCGTGATCCGAGGCTAGTATAAGCAGTTGCTCTCGATCTTTGGAGGGAGACTTTTGAGACCCACCATGTCCGTTAGCCCTGGGGGACTGGACGCAGGTGGTTCTGTACAACTTTTTATCAGGAGCCCGTTTAATAGTTAACGGTGTCCACTGACGGTCAGCAGCTTGGACAGTTTACTGGGCTTGTTGGGCCCGTACTTCCCTAGACTTCTTCGGCTTAGCACCCGAAGGCGCATAGTAAGAAGAGTCCAGATTGGCATATTCCACATTCTCAATGGACCGCATGGGATTGGGCCCGTATGAAAGACGTTCGAATACAGAGCTTATGACTGGGCCGCATGAGACACCCAGTCTGCGGCCAGGATTAGCTACCGCATGGGCTATCTATCTACGGCCAAAGTTGGCTGCCGCATGGGCCATCTGCCTGCTGCCAGAGTTGACTGCCGTATGGGCCATCTGCCTGCGTCCAGTGTTGGCTGCCCAATATGCAGACTGCCCATCTCTCTTATGCGGCCTCTTTCTCGTTCATATGGATTTCCTTTGTGCCCCCAAAAGCTCAGCATCGTAGTAATTTTTGCTGGATTTGGGGATAGTGGGGTTCTCTGCGATCGGAAGCATGGCCGCAGGAGAGCTTTGATCACCATCTTGGGCCGCAGAAGGAGCTTCTTCGAGAACCTATTCGGGGACAACAGTTTTGTGCTTCGACGTCCTGCAGTTCTCTTTGGGTTGGCTCGCTTCTGCGACGGGCTGACGCTCCCTTTGGAGAGGATTTCTTCGAATGCTCATGGGTCAAAATGAACCACAAGCATTTGCTGCGTAGAATCGAGCTTGGACGCATCAGATTGCGTCACCAACTTCTCATCAGAGAAGAAAGAAGTCTCCAGCAGAGTCGCCATCGTGTTTGCCTTTAAATATTAAGAACAAAATTTATAGAGAAATTGAACTTGATTGTAAACTCGCTTGTACAAGAGAAAGCCTAGAAAGAAACCCTAGGAAACAATATAAGTACAATTGTTTAGTTTTTGATTCTGGAGGGTGACGATGGAGGCTCTAGAAAGTGTAGAAACTCTGCCTTACTCCTTGGACTTTCAGACACAGTCTTTGCTCTCGAAGAAATTTGCCAGCCTTTGATTGCCAACCATTTGCATAGGTGTAGTACCCTGCTATTTATAGTAATTTTGGGATGAAGGATATTTTGAGCCGCATAGATGGCCAGGTGGCCACGTGACTGCAATAGCACATGAAGACTCGCTCTTTGGCTGCCACCTGGTGGTTTGTAGAGATTTTTTTGTTGGAGCAAATCTGGGTGGTTGAGACTTGGTCAAATTGCCATGTGTCCCCCCACAATAGAGTAAAATCAATCTTCTGTGGTCCAAATCAACTAGGCCGCATGCGATAACAAGAGCCTTTCTTCTGCGGCCTGGATCGATTTGGCTGCCTGAAATTTCAAGAGCCTTCCTTCTGCGGCTCGGATCATCTTGGCCGTATGAGGTCTCAAGAGTCTTCCTTCTGTGGCTCAAATTGGCTTAGCCGCATGAGGTCTTCAAGAGACTTCCTTCTGCGGCTCGGATCATCTTAGTCGCATGAAGTCTGAGGTGCCTTCCTCCTGCGGCTCAGGTCCACTTGGCAGCATAGGGTCTCCAAGAGCCTTGGTTCTGCGGCTCGGTTTCACTTGGCCGTATGGGTTCTTCGAGAGCCTTGCTCCTGCGGCTCGAGTCAAACTGGCCGCATGGGAACTTTGAGAGCCTTGTTTCAGCAGCTCGAGTCTCCTTAGCTGCATGGGGTCATCGAGAGCCTTGCTTCTGCGGTTTGATTCTACTTAGCCGCATGGGGTCTCCAGGAGCATTCCTTCTGCGGCTTGGTTTCATTTTGCCGCATGGGATCTCCAGGAGCCTTGCTTCTACAGCTCGAGTCCACTTAGCCGCATGGGGTGATGATCCGCATAAACACAGACTGCCTTGGTGGTGGAGCCACCGTCTTATGGCAGCAGTAGTTGATGGCGGCTTGGGTGCAGTGATGTCCTGGAAAGGGCTCCTCACACATCAAGTTTGCTTCTCTCTCCTTGCGTTTGTGAATGACCACCTCTCGCAAGTTGAGAGCAGATTGATCTACCTTTGCATCCGTTTTGTGGGCTCGGTTATCCCGAGGGCCCAGGTGCGTAGGTATCATATTTGATCCCTGATCTGAGGCTAGGAAAAGAACTTGCTCTCGATCGTTGTAGGAAGACTTTTGGGACCATCATATTTGCTCCCTGATCCGAGGCTAGTAAAGCACTACTCTCGATCGTAGTAGGGAGACTTTTGGGACCATCATATTTGCTCTCTGATCTGAGGCTAGTAAAGCACTGCGCTCGATCGTTGTAGGGGGCTTTTGGGACCATCATATTTGCTCCCTGATTTGAGGCTAGTAAAGTACTACTTTCGATCGTTGTAGGGAGACTTTTGGGACCATCATATTGGCTCCCTGATCTGAGGCTAGTAAAGCACTGCGCTCAATCGTTGTAGGGAGGCTTTTGGGACCATCATATTTGCTTCCTGATCTGAGGCTAGTAAAGCACTACACTCGATCGTTATAGGAAGACTTTTTAGACCCACCCTGTCCTTAGCCCTGGGGGACTGGACGCGGATGGTTCTGTACAACTTTC
The DNA here is from genome assembly GCA_029216955.1 of Iris pallida. Classification (NCBI taxonomy): domain Eukaryota; kingdom Viridiplantae; phylum Streptophyta; class Magnoliopsida; order Asparagales; family Iridaceae; genus Iris; species Iris pallida. The sequence continues at coordinate 10,324,741 of JANAVB010002393.1, read as the reverse complement.
CATCAGGAACCCATATAACAATTAACGGTGCCCGCTGACGGTCAGCAGCTTGGACAATTGACTGGGCTTGTTGGGCCCGCACTACCCAAGACTTCTTTGACTTAGCAGCCGAAGTTGCGTAGTAGGAAGAGTCCAAGTTGGAAGGAGGGAAGGAAAGTGGTGCCCTTTTCAAAGGAGGAAAGGGGGCTCTATATATAGAATAGAGTAAGTCCTTTCTTCTTCTCCTTTTTGATGTGGGACTAAAAGCAATATCCTCTTTTCCATGCTTCTACATTGGGTCCTGAGCTAGTTTTGAGAACAGTGGAGAAGGTAAAGAAGATACAAGACCACCTACAAAATTTCTTTAAGTTGGGTAGGATGTAAACCCCCATCTTTTTCCTAATTATTTTACTACTTAATTTTACTTTTATTTAAGTTTTGTTATATATAATTTAATATTAAGTCATGGGTTTTGTTAATAATATAGGTATGAATGCTTGTATAGGGAGCATTATAAATTAGGAATTTTAGATATTTTTATATAATTTTTTAGAATTTTTATAAGCTACTTATTTGCTTTTAAGAGTAAGTATAAGAGTATATATATATATATATATATATATATATATATATATATATATATATATATATATATATATATATATATATATTTTTAAGTATATATATATATATATATATATATATATATATATATATATATTATATATATATATATATATATAGTTAAAAAAGAGTTTGTACTTTAGCCGGGCAACAGTACTCTTAAATGGCCGATCCCCTCCATGCGATTGAGAGAAGGATTTAATTCATCAATTGAATTCAAATCTTTTTCAAATCTTCAAACCTAGATTTCCTCTAGCAATCCATTAAAACTTAGATTTGCCAATAGCTGCCCAAATCCGAATACCAAACTCAATTTTTCCTGCAAGCTAAAGGGGAATCAGACTTGAATAAGAATAAGCAGTATATATAAAGCGGCAAAGAAAACTCGAGGGAAGCCTAACCAAAACTTCGCGAAGCCTCCTAGAGCCATCCCCGAGTCTCCCCCACCCTCTGGCGAACCACTATGGCTGCTTATCACCTGAACCACCCGTCGGACCGCCATGAAACCCCCTTCAACTCGAGACGAACAGAGGAGCTTATCGATTCAGCCGCTCAGGTACCCCACTTCCCATCGACTTATCTCCCCGTCTACCAAATCATTTTCGAATCTACGAAGTCCGACACGAAGCCCACATAACCGACTTTGAATTCCCTCAAAGGGATTTTGATATCACCTCCTAGATTGGCTGCGGAATCGATGCAAAGTTGAGTCGATTCAGCCCAAAAACAGGGCGTATGAACAGCCTGAACCCTCAAATTGGAAGGGAGATTCTGATCAAAACACTTAGTAATTTTGAAAAATAATTTAAAACAGTCAGAGACAACATAACCGAGAACAGACCGCACTTCGTAGAATTTTATTTCGTTATTTGTACAAAAAGTTACGTGATGTTAAACTTGTGCGAAAAACTTTGTTAAAAAAATTAAAAATGTTAGAAACTTCCCGATACGGCATGCGTCCCGACAAACCGGGTGACGTGGTCGCGCACTATACGCATCGAAAGGCACGTATGGATGTTTTCGATAAAAGGAAACTGACGGAACTCGATTTCGTTGCGTTTGTGCGACGAAATCAATGTGTATCCGTCAAGATACCCCTGTATCGACGTTTTGTAAACTTGGCCATAACTTCGTGCACGTTCATCGGATCGGCACGAAACTTACGCCAGCAGGACCTTATTATTTTTTTGGTCCTGTATGCCAAGTTTGGTCCTATTTTGAAAAGGTTGATTGGAATGCCAAATTTGGCGGGCCCGCGACGCGATCCAACGGACAAAATTGTGCACGACTCATTGAAAACCAAAATTGGACATACCGTTGGATTCGTCTCCTCAAACTGGATTTGTAGAGATGTTGTATAACGACTTTAGAGACAGTAGACATTGGCACGCATTTCGGTGTAAAGCGGGTCCAACGACGGACATCGTTTTGACCTGAAATTATAATTTAGCCCCTGTTCCAGAAATTGACTTTCGGACAGGCATTTCCTAGATATATTTTTTACACCAAAAATATTTTTGATGTTTGTTTCAGCATCTGGAGTCATCTGTGAATTGTGAGTTTTTGGTGCTGCCGCTTGCGATTGTTGGATTGCCTTCTTCGTACCACAGGCAAGTATACCTTGCCATAGATTCTGATTGTGCTCATTTATTTTCAGTATATTTTATTATTGCATATTCCTTTCTTTTATTTGTTAATTTTTTTATATTGTGCGTCCAAGTCACACTTGGGTGCAAGCGACTAGATTTAGTCGTTTTTGTTATTTTGTATTTTATTATGAATGTCGACCTAGTGTTAGACGACCACCTTATGAGTGTAGGATATTTTCATATCCCCTATGGCCTTGACACATAGGTATTACGAGATGAGTGAGTTCATATAGGACACGGACCTGCGTACTCGACGGGCCATCGATACGTATGGGTCGTGCGACAGATAGGTGGTAAGTGCTACTAGTGTGTCGAGTTAGAAGCCGTAACCGTTGCCAACTGGACAGGTTGTGGATACATCTTGGATATGAGGATTAGGGGGAGGGGACAGCTACTAGCGTAGGGGCTACATTTACTTTTTACACACATTTGTGGGCCGATAGTGACTCGTATGAGCGCTACTTTCTGCCCCTGGCTGATAGCGACTCGGATGAGCGCTACTAATGCCATTCTTTATTTACTCTGTTGATCCTACAACCCCTGCATAGAACGTTGTCCTCAAAGTGCATCTCATATAGACGGTCAGGAGATCCTGTAGTGTCATAGTTACATGTTTAAACATTCAGTTATTTCGGCATTTTTTTTCTGTATCTTGTTACGTCCCTCTGAGGACCTGGTGATCTCTCCAGGATTAGACGAGCAGGATTATCCCTAGGAGTACGTAGCAGCTTTGGATCCTTCTTACGTCGATGACGAGGTATCTCCCGCTGATACTTAGTTTTTTTTTATTATCTGAGACTATATAGTGGACATCTTTTTATCTTCATCTTTCTGTTTTGAGGAGGTTGGACTCCATTTAGTTGAGACTATTTTCATAGCTGTTTGGAGTGGGTATGTCCACCCGGCTATCTCTTTGACTTCTTTTATTTATTGAGACTCATTATACATTCTATGTTGAGCTGTGGATGAGATTTAGTTATTTATATTGTGGCTTATCATGTTATAATATTTACAGCTTATGTACAAATACAAGGATACCACATATTGTTATATTCTTCGTATATATGCAGCTGGCATGTTGACGTACTTAGTCCTATGTATTATAGGACTGTGGCGTTGCAAGAATGCTGTATAATATCAATATGATGAACAACCCATACAATATATACACTCCACTTGGGAGAAAAATAATATATAACCGGCAAATACTCAATCACAACTATAAACTGATAATCGTACGATGAAAATAACAAAGAACAATAGTCTTTAATTCAAAAAAATAAACGAATTCCAAAATTAACTACATGGTCCAAATATCAAATAAACAACTAAATCCAGAGACAAATCTGGCCAAATTGCCAATTTAGCTAAACTAGGCTACTTCTAGAATTTAGCAAGCTTATAATATTTCTGTTGGGTCCCCTCTATGGTTCTCCTATTCTCCGCAATGGTTATGCCACATGTCCTCAAGCTCATTGTCTGAAAAATGTTATCCAGACAGGATAAAACAAGTACATTTCTAACAGCAGTTCCAATAATTGACAAACTATATAAGACAGTAATAGTAATAAAATATAAGAAAGGTAGATAAGCATAGAAACATGGTATGAAACATCGAGTAAAAGTAGATAAACATGGTAATAAGGACAAAGAAGTAAGTGGGATTAGTATTGAACAATAAGATATGTAACCAGCAACGTATGAAGTGGAACCAAAAACCACACCTATCTAGTGTGTTCAAATACTATTTTTGATATCTGAACAGTTAGGGGTAAATACGACATCCCGTACGTGAGGTGAACGAGCGCTATCATTTCAGATTAGACCTGAGGATGTGCTTCCTGATTTGGGAATATTCACATGTCTACTAGAGTACTTCCCCGCTAGACTACTATAATGGATCCAATATATAAGACCAGCCAGATAAATATAAGTGATGCTAGAGGGGTAAGCCAGTGCAATAGAAAACTAATGTCCTTAAAAGGAATCCATACCATACTATTCCTTGTAATCATTGTGTCGAGATTCAAACAAAAAATTAATGTAAGACAATACTAAATACATGAATCGTAAAAGTTATCAAATATAAAAACTATCATAAAATGTACTCCCCTGTCGTCCTGAGCTGATGATATGGGTTAGGCACCGAGCCCAAGTCCAAGGAACCTATTTTATGAATTTGAAATGTCAATAAATGATTTGAAATGAAAATCAACTATCTTCTTAGGCTTTCTAGGTTAATTTCTAAATTAATTGGATTTGCTAACTCTACTTGTATTGTTTCTGTCAATTACTCTATAGAGATATCTTATTTTACTTGGCTTTACCTGTATAGTCATAAATATTTATATTTAGGTATAGATATCTTGATACCCTTAGCTATTGTGTACCAATGGTACTAGGATTCTACTCATTGTTACTGCTCTAACTCAAGTACCCATATGCTCTATAGGATTCCCAAAATCTATACTCTAATACCTAGGTACATATCTATCCTTGGATACCTATGTCTCCTATAATGTGGATACCTATGTATCCTATAATGTAACCACACTTGTACACACCCTTCTTATATTCCCACACACCATGCCCTCCTGTACCCTTTGATACAAAAGGGTCCCCTTATGTACACCTGCTACACAACAGCCTACAACCTATTTCATTTGCCTCTGCCCCTAATTCCCATTCCCATACCACAATAATTTCCCCTTCCTGTATACCAAATAGCTTGCACACATGATTCAACTGCCTAATAGTACTACTGTAGTTACTGCATTCACCTGATACTTACCCAATTAAGTAGGTACTTTGCTCAACACTTCCCAAGCTACCTTTATTTGTCACGGCAGTTTATATGCACCACTGCACATTGACTTCTCATTGTGCTACTACTTAGACACCCTTACACACGCACAGGCTTCCATACACTACAAGCACATCGTCTGTTGTGAAGTCCCCTACATACGTTCCCTTGGGCAGAACGTAGACACATCTAAAATGTTTCCCCTCACCTTAGCTCTATCTACATACCCTACCCATGAATTTAGTTATCACTTGTCCATTAGTAATTATATTTCCATCAGTTACTGTCTACCACTTCCCACATAGGTTTGTATATACACACACAACCATATATATCCATTGCACTGTTTCCTCCAAATCACCAACACAACCATATCCAATTTAGGCTTCCCTATTCCCTAGGTTCATCGACATCCTATCTTATAGCCCTACACAGTTTCTATGCCATTTTATACTGCTGCAGTAAAGTTACAGGGATAGCATAAAGTAGTGTCATGTACCAACCTATGATACTCTAGTATATCTATTACCCATGACGTATATTACACTATACTGCTAATCTACGATTACCTGGTTGGCATTAATCTGAATTACCAGTTCCATATACTCTTCTAGATTGCACATACGCTGGTACACAATAAAATTTCCATACTTATACATAGGAACTATCCCAACATACTCCCGATACATCTTCTTATACATGTTTCCTCGGTGTCCTGATGGCACATACACCCACGCAAATGCAGATCCATATAGACCCTATTCCAGACGATGCCCTTCCCGATTCGCTGTACACGTCCACCTCTTATACTCACGCCAACGTAGGAGAACCTGCATGATACTCCAGGTATCTGATACTTAGGCCTATAACAGATATCCATGTGTCTTGTTGCAATGATAAGCCACATAACTCTCACGCACAAACAGGTTTAAAAACAGGTTGCCCCCTAAAACCTATACACATTCATATAGTTAACATAATGCTACCTTAGTTAATCTGTCTAGAAAATCTCGGTTGCACACATATAGGTAGATCTATTTTTGTATAGATTTTCTAGAAATCCTAGTTGGGTGATCGACTTGGATACCAAGCCACTCCCCTAATACCTATATTTATATCAACATAATTTAGCATCTCCATCAACATGGGAACGCCATCTCCTATTGTGTGTACCTAATATCTTGTGATACATCTCTGATACCTACTCTAGTCTTGTGTAGGTATCTCCCGTGTTCTTACTAACTTTTGATACATCTATCCATCGTTACCCGAGCATTACTACTACTCCTGTATATTCTCTATTGGTGACTACTTTCCCAACAGGACGTTCACATAAGCACATATATTTTGTAGTCCAGTTCGGGGACGGCCACAAATCTGACATGACCACCTAATTAAATGATGGTTAGTCTCTAGTTGGGTTAGAAGGATTAGTTAGAAGGCTTGACTAAACACCTAATTAGGAAGAAAGTCTTATTCCCTAAACTTGTCATGACATTAGAGAGGGGCTTAGCGGACAATTTATATTAGCCAAAACCCTAACCGTAACCTAGTATGGTAGCCCACTTCTCTATTTAAGCCTAACATCTTCTTCTTCCTCCTCCTTTTATCTAAAACCCTAACCCTAGTTTAGGGGCTTCTTCCCCAATTGTTCATACCATCAAAACTCACCCAAATTAGCCCAATTTTGTTTCGTTCTCTTCCCCATGGAGAGTAGAAGACTCTAAAAGCAAGACTTTGGAAGTTGGAGCACTTGGAGCTTGGGGATTTCTAGATTTTGGATCCATTTCATTGGGAATCCATCTTCCAATAGGTAAAATGCAATCTAAACCCTCTAAATTGCATTAATTAGTGTAGAAGTATCAATTAGGAACCCCCATGCATTAGGACTACAATGGAAAGGAGTTTTGACTCTTCATTCTCTCATTTGGAGACTTTTCCCTTAGTATTTTGATCCATTTTGGGGAAAATCTGGGAATAACATTTCTAGGATTTGTAAATAGGTTTGTTGGGTCCTAATTTTTATTTAGAACATGTGGGAATGCTTTGGGTCATGTTTGGATTCATTTAGAGTGCGTATCATGGGCGTGTCAGAACGTATCCCGATACACACACCAAGTGTTTGACAAAATAACCAAATAGACACCCAATGTCGTAATTTCAGTTTTGACACTTGCTTCTAGTGTATATTCATATAGCTTATCATTTTGTACAATTATTTAGTGATATAATTGAGTATTATAGGTTTTGCATAGGTTGGGAGAATGTGGACTGATATTTGTTTGTGTGTATACAGCTTGGGTAGAGTATCAGTTACATAGCTCTAGTAAGTGTGGACTGTTATATAAATCTGTGAGTGTGTCCCTATATACATATATATTTTTGTGTCCCTATATATATATATATATATATTATATATATATATATATATATATATATATATATATATATATATATACATATATATATATTTGTGTCCCTATATATATATATATATATATATATATATATATATATATATATATATATATATATATATATATATATATATATATATATATATATATATATATATATATATATATAGGTATTGTGTGTGTATCCTATTCTTAATCTATGTGTTAGGAAGTGAGTGATGTAGAATATCAAATAGGCAACAGGTAGCAATAGGGCTCGAGCAAGAGAAAGCAGGCATATGCAACGTTGAGTGTAGGGTAGTGGCAACATGATCAATAACAGTGAGCAAATAGGTAGGTGTATAGCAATTGGTTCGGTCAGTGGAGTGCACAGGTCATGAAGGAGAGGACTGTTAGCAATGTATGGATGTATATATGTATGCATGAGTGTGTAAGGATATGTATTAGATCATAAACGTATATACTTATATGTAGGCATATATGATACTTGTAATGTCCTATATATATGTATATAAAATAGAAGTGTGAGTCTGCTTGTGGCAGTGAGGTAGGGAGTTTAGGACTTGAATGTATATGTGAATAGGAGAGGCTTGTGTGGTATCATAGGCTTGAGATAGGGGAAGATCTTGTGCATGTCAGTTAGAAGAATAGGGGTGGTTTTGAACCCCCAACAGTGCTCTGTACAAGGGAATATGAAGAGGTCTATTGTATCTGTCAGTAGAGTGAGTACCTAGAGAGAGTATAAATATAGGAATAGATGTGTAAGACGAAATTATTACTTATTCACCTATGGGCAGTCTCTTAGTTATACACATATATAATATCTATATTACTCATATATTCCTATGTGTATCCATGTAGGTACTTGGCATTTAACCTAGACATCATATGCATACACTAGTGTAAGTGATGGGTCTGTGTTTGAGATGTTGGGTAGATAGTTAGGAGGAATGGGTAAATTAGAAAAGGAAGGAAGAGGACTGTTCAACCGAAAATTCATTACAGTATCTTAGAAATAGGAGGAGGCCCTGTTTATATAGGTGTGGGAATTTCTTCCTAGGTGCAGGCGGTCCTGCACAGTAGTGCAGGCAGGGACTTGGTCCCTTGGCTGCAGCAGGGACTGCACATAGGCATGTGAGAGGGAGTGTCATATGTCCATGTGTTGTGTGTTAGCTAAGTGTGGTATCCAATTGTTCGACATCACAAAAGGTTGAACAAACTTTTTTGCTTATTGGACGTAAAAACACCTGTGAACAGAGAAGGAAGTCCTAAACAGGATATTCTAAGTACAAGGGAAAGACCTGTGTACAGAGAAAGAAGTCCTAAACAGGATATTCTAAGTACAAGGGAAAGACTTTCTGGGAAAGTGTAATGGTAGAGATCGAGCACTACAGTGGCTCCTTTACTCCGTTGACGATCTGACGACGGATTGAACTTGGTCTGACTTTCTGATGCCTTTGATGGAACTCTAGGGTTGCCGATCAAGAGGATGCCTGGAGCTGGAGATTTGATATTCGGTGGTCTCTCCTCTGTTGAAGGAAATTCCTTCTATTTATAGGGGAAGAGAGCACATATGCGATGTGCATTAGGGTTTTGAGATATGAAGGAATCTGCCGTCATTGCACGGTACGAGCTTCTGCGGTGCAGACACGTGGTGGACATTAAGATTTCTCTCAATCGAGATCTCCGTTAGTTATCAAAATAACCGAAGGAGGAGACATGTGGCGTGTGCCGATTTGCTTATTTGGATGCAGCCGAATAAATCTTGGGATTTTATCTCAGATTTGGATTCTGATTCATCATCGTCTAAGATTTAAATCAATTTGATAAGATATCAATCATGATTAATCCTAATCTTATCTTCGAGGGAGTCGATTTAAGCAAATCGACTGGGTGGAACCATACTTCCTGCGCCTTTGGCGTGGTCTAAGTACTGCTGGGCTTCTGGGGTGACGACTAGACTGTTCTTCTGGAGACAACGGTGACTTCGTGCTTTCAGGCGACGAGTGGACTATGCTTCGAAGACGACGGAACCTCTGTGCGTATGAGAAACGAGAAGGCTGTGTTTTGAGCGACAAAGTCACTATGCTTTAGGGTGACGAGTAGGCTTGTGCTTAAGGTTGACGAGATTACTGTGCTTTTAGAGCTGCATGTGGTCTTGTGTTGGCTGCAATAGAATCTTCCAAGTCTCTGACGAAAGGTAGTTGAGCTTCTGGATCGGAGCAGAGTGCTGCACCGTTGGAGTTGAGGTGGTGAGAAAATAGTCTGCGCCCGAGGTTGGCACAGGAATGTAGCTGCGCCTCTAGATTGAAGGTATTAGCTTTGAAGTCTTCTTTTAAAGAGAAGTGAATGACCGATCCTTAATGAACAACTCCCTCTTAATTGCCACCATTACTTGGAGAATTTTAAGGGGTCCTATGATAGTCTAGGACTTAGTCGAATGAACTTTATTTATTGAGGTTCATCGTGCTGAGTCCTAGGTTCATCCCATTAATGTGGGAACTTTGACCGTCGGCCATGTGGCCTACATTTTTGGACCACGTCTGCCCTATATAAAGGGGAATTTCTTCTGAAGAGCCACGTCTTCTTCTTCTTGTCCTTCAACACCATGCTGGATCCAGACTAGGCTTTGAACGGCGGTTGGCCTTGCCTAAGTCAGATTTTGGTTGAGGATATCTTTCTTCAAAGGGGCTATGCCTTCGTAGAAGAACTGTTGATGAGCCTCGGAATGTTCTGGAACGCTTCTCATGAGGAATTCGAACCTGGGCGACGTTTTGGAGGTCTTCGAGGTCCTGACGGCCTAGCTTATGGGTGAATGGCCAACCCGAAGAGCCACAGGTTGTGCTCTGTCCTTTCCATTCTGGTCTTTTGAGACCTTATGCGCTTTCTGAAAACCCAGGCCAATTGCTGCTTCAGGAAGTTGCTTGCTTCAGTCGAGTAGCTGATGTGCTTTTGGAAGGTTGCGCCCACAAAAATGTTAGCATATGCTTCAATGGAGATCAATCTTCTAGTATGCGTACTGAAAAAAAGGGGGACTGCTCTTTGACGAAGACTAAACCCCTTGTAGACTCCTCTAGGCTTTGTTGAATCTGTAATCGATTCTTTGTAGAAGAATACGGTTGGTCTTTTATATGTAGCCTTGATAAGTCTATACTAGACCTTTGTAGACGTGATAATAAAAAAACTTTCTTCCATATCTTCTGTTTTGTCTTTTTAACACTCTGTCTGCTCATTTGTATTATTTGTGCTGTGATAGAGGAATATTGTCAGCTAAGATTTTTCAAGCTTCTACAAGACCCCCTTCAAAGTATCCCGAACTTGGGTCAAGCTCGGGGTACTTTGAATAGAAGCATGAACACGTGTCTCTTTGTTGGCGAAATGCCCATCACCTCTGTTGCCAGGCTGACGTCATGCTTAAGCTTCAACATTAAATGCCTCTGTGTATGTAACTAGGAAGAGTCTGTAATAGGTCTTTGTAGCCACATGCTTCTGTATAAGGACATTTCTGTCTCTTTATTTAACGGGCCCAGGTGAAAGGTTTCCTGGCCCTTGATGACCATAACAAGGGGTTATCATGAATGACATGCCCAACCAGAGGTAATATGAACGTGGCAGGCATAATCTTTGCTAGGATGTAGAACAACAATTTAGAGGTAATATGAACGTGAACTATTTTCTAGATAGCCGTGATAATCATAGGATCAATCAAGGAGAGGTCGACTACTCAGAGGTAATATGGACTTGGTTGCTACGATTTTGGGTGTAGAGGAGCAATCCAAAGGTAATTTGGACGTGAGCTGTTTTCTCTACTTGAGGAAAAAAATGGAAAAGAGGAATCCCCTTACCAGAACCCATAGGCGCCCTTCGAAGATGTGGGAGCCTATGCCAGTTCCATCTTCAGACGTAACATTTCTTCAGGAACTTACCGTTGATGGGAATCATTAGCAAGTCGCCATTAGGTTTCGCCAGCCGGTAAGCACCATTAGAGCATACCATCTCTACAAAGAACGGTCCCTCCCACTTGGGCTCGAACTTTTTTGCCGTTTTGTGAGTCATCACCATCGGTCTTCGGACTGCCAAGACAAGGTCGCCCACTTGGAATGTTCTTTCCCGTACCTTTTTGTTAAAGGCACCGAAAATATGAGCCTGAAAAAGCTCGATTCTTTGCTGCTCTAGCAGGCATTTTTCGTCTAGCGCCTCTAAGTCTTGTAGCCGCCGGCGGTAGTTGTCTTCGTCAGTCAGCTAATTAGTAATAGCTACCCGCAAGGACGGGATTTGGATCTGTAGGGGAAGGACTGCCTCGCTCCCGTGGGTGTGCGAACGATCATACGGTAAGTCCATAGACATTCACCCAACTTTTTATTCCAGTCACGTTTGTTAGAAGAGACGGCTTTCTTGAGCAGCTTGACGATGGTTTTATTGAATGCCTCGGCTAGTCCATTAGCCGCAGGGTTGTAAGCCGTTGATGCCATATTCTAAATTTGGTTTTGTCACAAAATCGATAGAACGCATAGCTTATGAACTGGGGGGCCATTGTCATGGATAATCCTCCTAGGGACTCTGAAGCGGTAAATGACGTGGTGCTTGATAAAGCTGATCACGATAGAGGTTTTTACTTTTATCAATGGTACTGCTTCTGCCTATTTGGAGAAATAATCCGTGATGGCGAGGATGAACCGGTGTCCTTTGGAGGAGGGCGGGCTGATTGGCCCAACGATGTCCATTCCCTATGCCTCGAATGGCCAAGAGGCCACCGCGGGGTATAGATATTCCGATGGTTGGTGGATGAAGTCAGCATGAAACTGACACGCTCGACAGTTCTTTGTATATTCTATGGCATCTGCCATCATGGTGGGCCAGTAATAGCCTATACGGCACAGTCGATCTTGTAGCTTGGGACCAGGCGGATAGGCTCCACAGATCCCATCATGCGCCTCTCGGTGTGCCTCTTACGCCTCTGTCTGAGACAAACACCATAGGAGGAGTCCATCATATGAACGATGATACATCATTTTGGTGGCTGGGTCATAGAAGAATCGGGGTGAGCATCTTCTGACGAAAGCTGCTTCCTTTAGGTCTTTAGGTAGGATCCCATAGACTGCGTAGTCTATGAAAGGGAATCACCAATCTGGAGTGTCAGTATTTACTTATAGCGAGTAGCTTTGACATATACACATAGCATTCTTTGGACATACTAGCTCCCATCCCATCATCGTAACAGTATATTGGGATCCAACAGGGGCAGCCAGTGAAACAGCGAGACCAGCAAGTGCATCGGCCTCCATGTTTTGCAGGCACAATATATGTTCTATTAAGAACCTTGTGAAGGTGGAGATGATATCGATTGCCGCCTGGTCGTAGGGGACCAGGTCTTCATGTCGAACCTCGTACTGCCCTCGAATGTGGCTGATGATTAATTTCGAGTCTCCATAGGCCTCGATATAGTCAACCCCCAGCTGTTTAGTGAGTTGGAGCCCAATGATGAGAGTGTTACAATCTGCAGCATTGTTGGTGCATTACTCTATAAGAGAATATGTGCGATTGATAACCAGACCGTGGGGAGTAATGAGGATGATCCCGACCCCTGCAACTATATCACCTTTAGTCCCGTTCTCGAGGCTCCGTTGAAGAACATGTGCCAAACTGAGTTGTCTGAGACTGTATTGGACTCTAGAACTTAGTCGTGGATATTTTTGTAGAGTCTTGATGTCTCTGGCACAGGATGTGCTGCCAAAAAATCTGTTAGTGCCTGGCCTTTGACTGCCTTCTACGGGACGAACACCATATCTTAAGGAGTCAGAAGGATTGCCCACGTGGCTAATCGTGAGTTTAATGCCCCTGGCTTGGGCATTAGGACTTTGAGGGGATTAATCCTGGATACAACATGTATTGTCTGTCCGGTCACATAGTGTCGCGTCTTCTGGATAACAAAGAGAAGGACAACACACTCTTTCTCAACAGGATTATACCGATGTTCGGCTCCAATCATGGTTCGGCTGAGATAGTATATCGCCTGTTCGTGGCCTTCACTGTTCTTTTGGGTCAGTAAGGCACCAAGGGAATGGTCCATAGCTCCGACGTATAGCAGAAAGGGCTTTCCCACGACTGGTGCTACTAGTACTGGTGGACTGGTGAGGTACTTTTTGATGTCGTCGAATGCGTATTGTTATTCTTCGGTCCATACAAAGAAGACCCCTTTCTTTATTAACTTGGTGAAGGGTTGACATTTATCGAAAAGATTCACTATGAACCTTCTGATATATGCCAAAGACCCTTGTAATCCTCGAAGCTCTCGAAGATTTCTTGGAGGAGCCATGTCCAGAATTGCCTTAGTCTTCTCTAGATCGATGTGAATCCCCTTTGCTGTGATAATGAAGCCCAAGAGCTTGCCGCTGGAAATGCCTAGGAAGGACTTGGTCAGATTCATCTTCAGTTGATGCGTTCGCATTAGATCGAACGCCGTCCGTAGGTCATCCAAGTGGTTGGACTTATCCTTGATCTTGACGGCAATGTCATCGACATAACACTCCACCGTCTTCCGAAGATGCTTACAGAATACTGTGCTCACAGCCTTCTGGTATGTTGCTCCTGTATTCTTTAATCCAAAGGGCATTACCATATAACAGTACACCCCTTTTGGAGTCTGGAATGCTGTATGTTTCTTGTCTTCGGAGAGCATCTTGATCTGGTTGTAGTAGAAAAAACCATTCATGAAGGACATACGCTCGAAGCCACAAGTGTTGTCAATCATTACATCTATGATCAGGTGGGGAAATTCGTCCTTAGGACAAGGTGAATTGTGATCCCTGAAGTTTATGCAAATTTGTATCTTTCCATTCTTCTTGGTGATCGGGACGACATTTGCCACCAAATCTGGATGTTGCTCTTCGCGGATGAAGCCACTCTCGGTGAGTTTGTCGACTTCTTCCTCGATAGCATCCATAATGTTCTGACAAAACCGATGCTATTGTTGCTTAACAGGCTTGACATCGGGCAAGATGTTGAGGCAATGTATGGCAACCTGCGGGTCTAGACCCGACATATCGTTGTAGCTCCAAGTGAAGACGTCGATGTATTCTCGGATAAGCTGTATCAGAGATTGTTTGTCTTCTTCTGTCAGACTCTTACTGATAAAGATGGGCTTAGAGGAAGCCTCGTTTCCCAATTCGACCTGGATGATTTCATCTTCTGTGGGAGGTTCGCGCTGCTCGAAGCGCCATTCCCATTGAGACTCCAGGCATTGAGTCCAAGGTTCATCTTCGAAGTACTCGATAACCTGGTCTTCGTCTGGATGTCTTGCAAGGCCATGTTAGCTGACAACATCCTTTTGAAGACCTGGTCGGTACTGGTATCGGAGTCCCAGGTTGAGGAGTCAGAAGAGTGTGAGTGCATCATGACTTCTGTCCCCGAGCCTTCTGAAGTGGAAGTGGAATCCAACCCCCGACGGGTGTGCTGGTAATAGTTTTGGGCCTTTCTCTTTGGAACTCGAATTCGTAAGGAAAGGTGCCGACCTTTACCATAATTGAGCCCTTTATTGCTGTTCAGGTCGTAACCCATCTTCTGTATGAGGTGTTTGGCCTAAGTAGCATAGCGGTAGAGCTGCATCTTGCCGCTGTCAGATTCTGGATCTTCGAGAATTAGTCGCTGAGGATGTTCCACTCGACCAAATATGATGGGTTCCTCTTCTTTCTTTCTTGTTAGAACGAAGAAGTAGTCGCCCCGGGAGGGGGCAACTTGACTCGCATGGTTGGCGGTTGTCACTTGCATTTGCAGCTTACATAGAGAGTTGTCTAGGAAATATCTAGTGTTCCAACATGCACAAGAGTTATTCGAAGACAACTTTCTATTAATAAAATGAGAGATTTTATCCTGGAGGATTACATCATCAAAAGAGTGCGCTTCCGTGCGCAAAGGTAGCCTCCTAGCTCCTCATCGATGAGGACTAGGGCCGTCGAGGGAGGAGGAGTAGGACACTTTCCTTTTAGTTTGATCACCAAACGGGTTGCGGTCGGAGGTGTAGGGCCTAGAAATCAAGTTGCGCCATGTATTTACTACTCTGCAATCAAGTTGCGCCCAAAAAATCCAACTGCGCCACTGTTTTGAAGTTTAGAGATTAAACTGCACCACTGATCTGGTTGCGCCAAATATCAGACTGCGTCCTATCACTTTGCGTCGAAGTCTACGTGTCATCTGACATTTAAATTGCTATCATTGCCTGACAGCACCGACAACTGACAGTATAGTAAACGAAGGAAATCTCTTTGAATCCCTCAAATTGTGCCGCTTGAGGAGATTTTATTGACGTATGTCCTGCACATCTTGTGAGTTATGCCTACGCGCAATCTAAACAAATTCCTTAGTTGTGCCTAGGCGCAATCTGAACAACTTCTTCTCAGAAGCTACCACGTGCCTAGCATTAAGTTGCGCCTAGGCGCAACCCAATCAGGCGCAGTTTGACTTGTTGACTGAAGCTCGCACAACCTGATGAAGTTGAGACAACTTTTATTCTAAAGCAGGATGACGTGGCGCACATGCCACTAATCTCTCAAGACGTGGCTACTATTCCGTACACGACCACGCACATCTCAATCATATGATGCCACGCGTCTAAATATAGTTAGTGCACAAAAGGATAACTGAATAAAAGTTGGGGCAACCCAATGTGGCGCAATCCAGCCTCGCGCACGTCAGAATAACTGCTAAAACAGTTATTTCCAGAATTCTATAAAGAGAGTTTCCAATCATTGTCAAAGCATCACACAGAGATCAAGTACTCCTACAAAATTGCTGCTGTATTTTCCAGAGGCTCTAGTCTTCATGTTCACATAGTCCAAGGGATAAAGTGATCGTCTTCTGATCAGATTCCTACAGTTGTACTTCTCCATAAATTATTATACTTTTGTACTCTTTTCTAAGTTTGTTATAAAACTTTTATTTTTGCAAACAAAATGGCAATTCTGCTAGGGACGACTTTCTCCTCCGATGAGAAGGTGACAACTCAATGTGACACTGCGTCGATCGGCAAGACACGGAAGACTCTGGTTGTTCAAGTCAACCATACAGCCTATGAAGATATGATCAACAAGAAGAGCAACAAGCGTATTGTGGCTATCACTAAGAACAAAACTGTGTGGACTCCTAAGTCTTCTACAGTTGCTGTTGCCCTGGCGCAATCTGCTTTTGTTGCCAAGGCGCAATCTGCCTCTATGGCTCCGGTACAGTCTATTTCTACTACCTGTGCACAACCCACTCTTCCTGTTCCTGTTGCCCGTGTACAACTTACTCTCACTGCTACCCGTGCGCAGTCCACTCTTTCTGCTGCCCGTGCGCAGTCTACTGCTTTCTTTGCTGCCAAGGCATAATCTTTTCGGGCTATTGCTAAGGCGCAGTCTACTCAGGTTGCTGCCAAGGCGCAACCAGTAGACTATATTGCTAGGGTTCAACCAGTAGCCCATAGCACTGTGGTGCAACCCAAGCAATCAGTTATTCAGGCACAGTCTGCTGCTCTGGTACAACCCAAGGGAACTAGTCTTTTGGCTATTCCCTCTTCCAATTCTCCAGTTCTGAACTTGGAGAAACAATGTTCTAGTGCCAATACTAGACGGAATAAATAGAAAGGCCCTGTTACACTACTTCAACTGGCACAATCTGTGCCTAAAGTGGTCCCACAACAAAACAGAGAAAAATGCTTCTTAGCTAACCCTCTACAAAATTAAGGAAAGAACCCTTTGGTCTTTTCTTAAACTTTCCTGGTCTATGACTCAGAGGAAGATATATCAGATTCCTTTCCTTTAAATAGAGGTCTTCAGATCTCTACTATGGGAAATGATACTGATCAAAGAGGCATCTTGCCTACCCCTATGGGGTCTGGTCAAAATCTTCCAACCTTGCAAATTTCTAGATCTAAGCAAAGAAAATTGATGGTATCACAAACAGAGACACCGGGAGCAGAATTTTCTGGTTTACGCCTTATCTCAATAGGCGTCAATCAGTATCAACTTTGGTGAAACGTAATAATTTTATGTCGAAGGCCAATCTGTACAAGAAACCAAAGTTTGAAAAGAAAGACCCAACCACTTACGCTAATGAGTTAAGTACCTCTTTGTACACTCAAGGAACTAAACATCTGAAGAACATGAGGCATGTTCCTAACATCATTAAGGAATATGTTCCTCCGACCTTTTTTCGTCCTATAGTGGTAACAGATCTCCGGAAACGTCTTACACAAAGACGGAAGATAGCAGGGATGCCTTCTTCACCTCTAAATCACTCTTCAGATTGCCACTACCTTCATGAAGTGGTCATCAAATGTTGTTTCCAATCAGCTAAACGATCTGTCTTTGATCGTCTGAACTATGTTTCAACTCCTGAACCTATAATAGATGGTAAAGACGAGCTGTTATATGCTTCTGTCAACATGACTTCCCAAGGCACTGGGGGTGGGAAACGTCCAAGACGTAATGCGTCCCGTAATCCCAGTCAGCAATACTTAGATCGGATTCATGCATCCAGTGAAGGAGTCTTTCAATACACCAGATCAAGAAGTTGAAATTTGAACCAAAGTGTCTTTAATCAAGAAGATCTTCCCATCGCTCACATAGGAGAAGACTCTTTATCTGAGTTTGATGCAGATAGTGAAAGTTCTGAACAAACTATCTCGTCAATAGTAGCAAGAGAAGTGATGGCATATACCATTACATAAGATCAAGATGCTTCTAGTTTAGCCAATCAAGAACAACGAATTGCTGCACTAGAGGACAAACTGAAGACCATGGCTGAGATGGTCGCAAGCATGCATACTATAATCGTGGCTCAACATGCAGTACCACCGGTTGTAAACCCTGCTACAAATCCAAAGCTTATAGCATCTTTTGTACCTGTTAATGTTAGTCTGGGGGTACCACCTTCTCAAGTTGCTTCTGTACCAATTCAAGCTGATCCCAGTCAGTCTGGTGCTGGGGGTGGTAATTATCACGCCGTTTCTCCTTCTAACAATTCTAACCAGCCTATCAATTTCCAAATATCAGGGGATGCTAATGAGGCTGTAAAACTCTTGCGTACTAAGTTTGAGGCCTTTAAGCAGAAGGATGGCCTACAAAGACTTGGCATAAAATAACTGTATCCTACAGAATGGAAGGAAGTTCCATTCCCTCCTAAATACAAGCTTCCAACCATTTTGTTGTTTGATGGTAGCACTTCTCAAAGTCAGTACATCAATCACTTTGAAGTGATGACTGACCAATTACAGCCAAATGATGCTCTCCTTACCAGAGTGTTCGTCGGTTGTTTAGTGTCACGACCCGCACCCTGAAGAGGGGCACGAGCACGTGGTTACGTCCAGCCTACGCCGCAGAATCGACGGTAGAACGCTGTATATAGGGTCTGTAAATACTACAACTAAAATAGATAAATATACCTGTACAGTATATACACTCCGAATGGAGGTGACATAGCAATACAGTCTCAATCACATAATCAAAACTAGGGTAGATAGCATGAAAAGAGATATAATAGATAAACAGGAAACGAGTCCAAAATCCACAAGTCAGAGCTAACACAACATCCAGAGTCTCAGATAATATAAGTATAAGATACTACAAACTGAAATGTACTAGCTGGCTCGCAGGCCAGACAAACCTATCTAAACTAGGCTACTCAGGGTGAGCAAAGTCCAGTGGCTCTACCAATAAGCCACGGTCTAAATCTAGTCCATCAGACTCAACCCCACAGTAGGTCGGGCAGTCAGTCTCAGAGTCATCTGTAAAATTTGTCAACGGTATCCTGTCAGGAAAATGAGCAAGTAAAAACACCAACAGCAGTTCCATATGAATTGACAAAAGCTATAAGAGATAGTATAATGAAATACAAGACAAGGATATGTAAAGTACAGGGTAAAACCAGCAAGAAATGTATAATAGGTGTGAGTACTGAATAGAACAATAATATATATGTAGGATTGCTTAGGAACTATCCGGGAGCCGAGTTACAACCCTTAAACCAAACAAGAACCGGGGTTGTAACTCTTCTCCCGAACAGAACTTAGCCTCCAAGGATAAATAAATATGAAAAGGTGTTTTGAATTATTAGTGCGTCATGTGATCGGTTTGGGAAACATGTTCAAGCTTTCCATCTGACCGGCTACGAACAAATAACAAGTGTGAAACAACAAGTATGAAGATAAGGCCGATCACCATGGAAAGTTCAAGTAGCTATAAACAAGTGTCGAGTACAAGTGTGAAACAACAAGTGGGTATTTTGATCACACAACCACTAATAACTCCCCATCCCCGAATAGTATAAAAGATCCGGTCATAACACGTCATGACACGAGGTTTAAGAGCAGGTGATCGGCCCTCCCAAGTCTATGTCTATACAAGTACAAGTAACAAATCGAGTCATGTGCCAATATACCAAGTAATCCGGGAACAACATCTCAAGACCGGATCCGACATATACTAGTCCGTGAAATATCGTGTCTGAGAATCAAGTAAGATACTACAACTGAATCGGATATAGCAGATATCAAGACAATGAAAACTATCAGTGAATGTACTCACCTGTGGTTGTGAGCTAATAGGGTGAACAGACGCTCAGAGCGATCATAGACCTAAGATAAGATACTATGAGTCAAACAGGACTAAATACTGAAAAAGAAAGCTAATATAATCCATAAATGCAAGTCTTAGTCAAAACTAGGTCAATCTAGGTCAAACTGAGTAATACTAGGTCATACTGGCTTATACTGGGTCACACTAGGTCACTGGGAGTCAATCCAAGTCAAACTAGGTCGAACGGGGTCAAGGGTTGACTTACAGTTGACATTTGGTCAAAAAGTCAACTCTGGTCAACTATTGTCAACACTGAGTCAACCCTGGGTCAACCCTAGGTCAAACTAGTCTAATGTTGACTAACAGTTGATTTTCAGTCAACTGGTCAACTCTGGTTTGGTTTCAGTCAAATCGGGTCGCTTAAAGGCTAAGTTTGACTCTCGGTTGACTTTTGTTGACTTTTGGTCAAAAGGTCAACCGACGTCAAAACTAGTCTTAGAGTACCATATTTGATCATTACCAACCACGGGAATCAAGTTCTAACTCTATCTTAGGCTTCTAACACAATTACCCTATTTCTAGGCAAAACTAGCATTTACCCTTCCAAGGTAAATCCCGATACCTTGCCCAAGCCCAAGGAAACCTCGTAAATACCCATGGTACTTGCCTAGACTCCTTAGGGTAGCTAGATATCAACCTATCTAAGGTTTACCTACCAAGAAATTTGGGTTTTCTAAGTATCTAGACCATGTTAGGATACGGGGTATAGATTTACCCTATTACCCTATTCTATATCATGAATTTTACCCTTTTCTCTACCACACTCTTCTACACCACTCACTCTCACATGATACACTCCTATATCTCACTCCCATAGGCTCTCCTATAGGTTTCCTATTAGTTTAGATATAGGCTATACTATAGGATACTAGTTTCACTCATAACCCTCACACACACACTCACAAGCTCTCACAAATACACACACACACACTAGGCTAATATATGGAATGATATGTGGCATGTGTGGACTGAAATTTAAGTGGTACTTGGACTGAAATGTGGTCTAAAAATGAGGCTAATGTGGACTGGTTTTGAAGAGTTTTGGTGGTGGTGTTGAGGGCCAACAAGGGCAGCCAAGGGGGTGAAAAATGGGGGCTGTTTTGGTGGCAAAGTGGGGCTATTTTGCGGGGAATTAGGACAGCCAAGTAGGCTGAAATGGACAGCCATCTATGGTCCAAAATTGGACTGAAATGAGGGGTACAATGACAGCCATGTGGGAAAATTTCTGGACATGTTTGAAGGGGTTTTTGTGGTGGTGTTAGGGAGTAACAAGGGGGCTGTTGTGAAGGGTTTTTGGGGCTGCTTTGTGGTAGAAGTAGGGGGGGGGCTGTTCTGGACTGTGGGGACAGCCAAGTGGCTGTGATTGGGGGACTTCCCTCCCCCTCCAACACTCTCTAAACACCCCCATACACACACACACACCATCTCACAACTCCTCTATCTAATCACTCAACCATTTCCTACTCCAACCTAACTCAAACACCTCCCTTACACTAACAAACACCCACAACCATCTCCTCTCTAGGCCGAACCTGTCATGTCCTCCCCCACTCAACACAAACCACACACAACACACAATATATACACCAATATATATAAGCCATATATATATATATATATATATATATATATATATATATATATATATATATATATATATATATATATATATATAGAATGATATATATATCCATATATATATACATATAGGAAATATGAATATGTTACATTATGATACATGGAAAATATATTCTAAAGACATGTAAAAATCTGGAATAATAGTAAGAACAACACAAAAATCAATACACAACACTATCCATGTGTCCAAATGGGGGTTTTTCCTATTGGGATACAATCCTACATGTTGGACACCTCTAGAAATATCCAAACGGACACAAAATAGTCTCTACTGGAGACACAACCATGGAAAACATTCCTATTGGGTTCCTAACCATTCTACATGAGAGGGAGAATTAATTTGGAGAAGAGATTACCTAATTTTGGAGAAGGAACAATGGTGGAGCTCTCAAGAAAAATGGAGGAAACCCTTGGAGAAGAAGAAGAAGAAAGTTGATGAGAATAAAAGATGGGGTTTCTCTCTCCTATCCACCTATATGTGGCTGGACATATGGCTCCAAAACCCCCTTTTCCTAATTACAAGTTTGCCCCTCTATTGTTTTATTAGCTCCTTACAAGGTTGCTTAGGGTTTGGGGGTTAAAAATGTAAATCTAGTGTCCTAATTAGGTCTAACATAATCCATGGAGTCATGACTAATCCCTCTAACTTTTGATAGTAATATTGTGGGCCATGGCTAGCTAGTGTGTGGGGCCGCTAAGGTCAAAACTACCCCGGGTCCCCGAAACATGTCAAAACAAGTCGGAATGAGTTGAAATTCGAACCCGATTCAAATAACCCCAAAATAATACAATAAATAAATAAATAATTCCAAAATAATTTTTAAAGTGGAAAATTACAAAAATACCCCTATTTCTGGAAACTGGGGGTGACATTTAGCTGGCGCAGCATACGACTGGTATCGTTGTTTGCCAGATGGTTGCATAACTTCTTTTGCTGGTTTCAAGCAAATATTTTTGGAATGCTTTTATGAGGGAGTTAATGACATAACGATGTCTGCCCTCATTAAGATCAAACAAAGATACAATGAATCCACAGAGAGTTTCATTGAAAGATTCCACCGAGAGGCACTTAAAATTCCTTTAGGAACTCCATCTGCTGTAACAATAGACACCTACAAATCAAATTTGTTGTCTATTATCAGTATGTGGACGGGATCTACATAATTCCAGGATTGGCCTTCTTTTATTGTGAAAGCCAAGGCGGCAGAGGTTAGTGCCAAAAAGTTCAAACAGTTAGGAGTTCAAAAGACTCATCCTAACCAAGATGAACATTCTACACCCGGTAGTAATAATCGCCAAAATAACTGCAAGGGTAAAGAAATATTGGCTATCAATCTCAAGGACAAGGAGTCATTAGCTGTAAATGTTGCTCAGACAGCACCTACTCCATCAGCACCACCACAGAAAATACCTCGTCCAAAAGAAAAGTATTCTTTCGATGAAGATGATACTTTAAGAATCTTCGATTGCTTAATTAAAAGTAATAAGCTTCAATTGCCGGAGGCAAAATGGCCAGAAGAAGTAGGTAAAATTGATCACCGTAAATACTATATTTATCACAGATTTATAGGGCATCCAACCAGAGCATGCTACGTGCTCAAAGGCAAAATCCAGGAGATGGTCAACTCTGGAGCGATTACTCTTCAGCAGGATGAGAAGACAGTGACTGCTAATGTTATTTCTGTACAATTTGGTGACTTTTTACCACAACTTGTACAAGATGGTGTTGTCCCCTTTCCAAGGACTACTCTCAAGATCGTGAATCTCCCACCTCCTCAAAATGAGGGTCTTGTTCCCGTTACCAACCGATAAAGGAGAAATCATGTGGATTCATCCTGATCTGGTAGAAGATTTCGAAGCGCCTTCTTCTTCCACTCAAAAGAAGCGCTCCAAAGCTAAATCTAAAAGCTGCAACATGGTATCCTTTGATCCAGTAGCAGAAGAAGAAATTCTAATTGGCACTAGATCTGGGAAACCCTATCTTCGAGAATATCCTAAAAATCAAGAGAATCATGTTTTATCTCCTGATGCTCCTCCAACATCATTTTCTCCTGCTAAAAATATACCATCTACATCATTGTCGGTAGTGGAACCAACTTCCCCTAAACCGACATCAGCAGACAAGGAAAAACAGCCTGTCCGTTTTGACAAAGCACTGAAGAAGTCCTCGTCTCTTGGACTTGAAAAGCCATATAATTTTGACATATTGGCTCAATTAGCCAATACTCCAGCAAGATTGTCAATCTTTGAACTCTTACGTCTCTCAAAAGAAACTCGAAAGACGTTAAGTGAAGCTTTGATGCAGGCTGATGCTTGTCTTACTTTTCTCAAAAAGCCTAAAAATGAGCCAGTCAGTTGTACACATTGTCATTGTGTATTTGAACTAATGCCCAATATTACATTTACACAAGATGACATGTTGTTAGAAGACAATTGTCATGATCGTCCTCTCTATTTCACAGGGCATGTGGATACCATGAAAGTTGATCGTATTCTGATTGATCCAGGGTCTGCTCTTAGTATCATGCCAAAGTCTTTGCTAGATGCTTTGAAGATCCCAGTACATAATCTTTCTACAACTATCACTACCATCTTGGGGTTCGATCAAGGAAGAAGTGAACCTTTGGGAAAGATACGCCTGAAACTTCAAATTGGTAATCTTCATACAAAGGTGACTTTCTATGTAATCGATCATCATGGTTCATACAATGCTTTGTTAGGAAGACCATTCCTCCATGAACACAATATTGTACCTTATACTCTCCACCAATGTTTCAAATATGTGGATGGTAATGGAGAAGTCCAGAAAGCGGTTGCAGATTTGAATCCTTTCAAAGGAGTTGAAGCATACTGCAACGATTCTAGCATATAAAAGGAGGAATTCATGAAGGTGGTACTGGCAATGGACACAGATGAAGAAAAGAAAGGTATACCAAATGATACTCGGGTGATCCCTGTCAAAGGGCGTACTTCCTGTCCTCAGTCTTCTAAACCACTGACTATCTATCTTCCTTCCCGCGAGAAGCAGCCTATTGGTGATAATCAGGAACAAAGGGAGATCAACTCTTCTGAGCCGCTTGTAATCGATCTTCGTCGTAAAAATCCCCTTCCTCCTTCTCATTCTTCTTCTCTCCCTCTTGTCATCAATCTGACTAAGCCTGCTAAGGCTAAAGGTCCTGTTGTAAATAATGGTATAAAAATTAATAAAGCATCTTCTTTACAATATATTGATGTCTCTTACTATACTCAATGTTATTTGGATATTCTAGATGGCTTTAAACCACTTATAATAGGATTCGTATCATCTCTACGAAATATAGTATCATTGGATTCAATACAAGAACCATACTTCTTAGTTCCGTCTCGAAAGAAAGATGAAAGGGCCATACTTTTTAATAAAAGAGAAGAACAAAAAGTCATGCTTTATAATGATAATCGAGATGATAAAAGAAGACTAAAATTACGTCGATATAGTCCACAAGCCAAAGCAATCATCCATAAAATGGGCTATGACTTCAGAACAGGCCTTAACAGCGGTAAAAAAAGACGAACTCCCCTTCGTATCTCTGTTCCAAAAGGAAAAATCATAACAATATCACAGTAAATTGAAGCGGGGTTTAGGCTATATTTCACCACTTCCAACTCCAGAACCTTTCGAATCTGACGAAGAAGAATGATCTAACTCTTCTGATTCCATCTCATGGGATTCTGATACCAGTATTGGTCATGTTCATCGGATAACAGTATCTTCTAATATGGTGTCTGCCGAATTCTCAGAAGATGAGGAAGATAACATTGAAGAAGCTCCTGAAATGGACCCTTGGGCACAAAAGATGGACAATCAGTGGAAACTTCGTTTTGAACAACGAGAACCCCTATTGAGGATCAACTAGTCCATATCGATATTGGAAAGGAGGGCGTATCATGACCAATCTTCATTAGCAAGAATCTCTCTGAGAATGACAAACAAGAATTAATTAACCTTATTCGTGAATATATTGATGTCTTCGCCTGGAGTTATGAAGACATGCCGGGATTAGATCCTCAAGTTGCAACTCATAAGCTTAACATCCTGCCAAATGCTAAGCCAGTCAAACAACAGCAACGACGATTCAAGCCTGAAATAATGGATACAATTTATGATGAAGTCAAAAAGCTCATAGCTTGCAGTTTTATCAGAGAAGAACAACATCCTGACTGGGTAGCCAATGTTGTACCAGTTTTGAAAAAGACCGAAAAGGTTTGGATTTGCATAGACTTTCGGGATCTCAATGATGCTTATCCTAAAGATGAATTCTTTCTCCCAATTACTGATGTCATGATCGACAATACATGTGGATTCGAACGAATCTCTTTCACGGATGGATTTTCTAGATATAATCAAATTCGGATGAATCTTAAAGATGAAAAACATACTTTATTCCGTACTCCTCGTGGAGTATACTGTTATACAGTCATGCCATTTGGTCTTTAAAATGCAGGTGCAACTTACCAACGGGCTATGAGTACTATCTTTCGAGATGATTTGTGGAAGACTGTCGAATGCTATGTTGACGATATTACTGTGAAAAGTCGTCTAAAGGAAGATCACATTCAGGATTAAAGAACTATCTAATGCACTAACATCTTTTTCTCGAAAATTGAAGTGACTGTTCACTCATTCACTTTCTTTGACTTATCGTTTTAAGTAATATGAATTCACATTCTTCATACCTCTGAATTTCGATTATTTACATCAGCAACTTGTCACGTCCTTATTACCTCTGATAAAGTTGTCTATTGAAATAACAGTATTGCTAAACTTTATATTCTGCCACGTCCACATTACCTCTGAGCAGATATAATAAATATTGTTATTTTCTAAATCAAGAAATATATCATGTCCAGTACCTCTAAATATATTTTCTATTCTATTACTTATATCTATAACAAGATATGCAACAAGTAATGGAATCACATAAAAAGTCTTTATTATTTTTTTTGCAAAAGAGTACACTTCGATAAAAGAAAGAGACAACAAAATTTGTCCATTTTACTCTGAAGAATAGGTGATAAGTTCTACAATTTGTTTCTACAAAACTTGAATTCTTTCGTCACGAGAACCTAGTACTCTCTGTCTAGCCTCAACTCTTCCTGATTCAGGATCAAAAGGTTGTAGAGCAGCTGTCTGACGAGTTAGCTCTTCATTCTGAAGATGTTCAAATTCTTCCTTCTGATGCTTCAGAGATTCCACTTGAGTAACAGCAGCTTGGTGTAATTGGTTTTCTTATTCTAAGCTCTGTTTAACAGTTTGGAGTTCTGCTTGAAGCTGAGCAATTTTAGCCTCTAAATCAGCAGCCTTTTTCTTTTCCTCTGAAGCTTTAGTCTTGTGACTCTCGGCAATAACAGCTGCATCAGAGATTTGGATGTCTAACTAAGAGGATTGTCTAGTGAAAGCCAACAAAAATGCTTCAAAATTGGCTTTACTAATTGCTGCTTCTCGAGCCATAGTTTCATATTCCATGTCTACTAATTGCTCGATGTCTCCTCTTTTATCTCCTTATAAGCTTTAATCGAGCTATCCAACTCATCCAAAATATGTTCCAAAAAGGTAGCCTGAGCATCGTCCCCTTGGCTTCGGATACCACCAATCAAAAATGTAGATGGAGTTCTGATAGTGCTGAAAGGGACATCCTCTCTTTCCATCACTCTATAAACTAAGGGTTCCCGAGATGTAAAAAGGACTCTCGTAAAGGAGGCCACCATAAACTTGCTAGTTGCCATGGCTCCTGGAGTGGCTACTATGCCTGTAGGAATTTTTACAGTTTTATCAGGTGGAGTCACTTCATTTTGAGCACTAATATGAGAAGAGCTTCCCTCCCCGGCTACAGTTCCAGTAGGTTCTTCTGCAAATCACATATGTCATTTATGTTAGTCATATATGATGCTGAAAGTGCTACGACAAATTGATCATACTTAGATATTTACCTGAGCTGGGTACATTACGAGGAGTCTCAACAGCTTTAACTGTCTCGGACTGAAGCTTCGACGGAGTCTCTATAGACATAGCTTGACTACTGCCAGCTCCTGATTCAGTTTGAGGTGGCAGAATGAGTGGAGTTTGATCCTCTAATTCTGCTGCCATCCCAGACATCTCAGGCTTCTCAGTGATTACAGATTCATCGATCTTAGGAGGATTAATATGTTCTTCGTCGTTATCCACATTCTCTTTATCTTCAGCAGTTGAAGGCTCTTCGTCAGCTGTATGTTCTTGAGGTGATGGTGCACTCATTAAAGTTTGTTTTTCTTTAGTGATGTTATTCCAATCATCATCATAGGTTTCATCATCAAAATTGCAACTGACCAAGGCATCAATCATTGCCTCTTCCGATTGAGTAGATACTTGAGCTTGTGGAGTATCTTGTGGAGGCAAATTCTGCTTTAGAGAGGAGGCTTCTGGACTCATAGAAGTTGGAGATGGAATTGTTATCCCCGTTGCAGCAAGTACATTAGCGAGAATATTTACTGTCATGGGGGTAATTGGAGGTTGGACATCTGCTGCAGTAACCAATATAAAGAAAGAAGATCAATTTAAATATATATCTTTGGTAAGAATTGATATATATCACAATTTCAATATTACCTTCTTGAGATGGTTCTTCTTCAGTAATTATCAATTTTCTTCTAACTTCTTTGGTTATTGATGTGTTTGGCTCTGCAACAGCTTCAGTACGATCACTCTCCGGATCAATCAAAGAAGTAGAAGTTCCTTCTTCTATAATTTTCCCTTGCTTCTGAATAAAAGAAGGGGTAATATCCTTCTCCCCAGAGGAAGAACTGAGAAGCAGTTGTTTTGATTGAGAACTGGTTGTTCTCGTAGTCGCTGGTTCATTAATAACTAGTGGCGTTCTTTTCTTCGAAGCCCTTGGAGAATCGGGTCGGTTATCTTGCTGAAGAGGCGCTGCTGTCTCCTTAGTCTTTCTCTTCTTCAAACCCTTAATAGGGGATTTCTCTTTTCTGACCTTTATAGATACATCCAGAGGATCTTGTACCTGATCAGCATAGTTCATTAAAATTGATGTCTCCAATGGTGCATCCGCAGGATCTTTGTCTTCTACATCCCGAAAAGACTGAAGAGTATATTTTCCTTGTTTGGATCTCCTTTCAGTTGCAAAGCTATGTGCAAGATAGAAGTTTTCAGCAAATGCATTTGCTGAAGTATAGAAGTTTGCATATGTATATAACATACGCGGGCCTTGTGCAAGATTGTTGGGCATAGAAAATATAGCCTTTGTGCCCCGGGCGTTGAAATAACCCCACACCCTAGTTCTATCAATAAGGTAACTCGTGGTCTGCAGGCATGTGGTGGCATTACCTACATGAAGTTGGTCATATCCGAACTGCCGTGCAAATCTACTTGGCAAATACGGTTCCAGGTAACACTCTTCTTCAAATCTATAGACCAGGTGAGAGGGACGGATTACCTTAAGCCATAAAAAGAGGTTAGGGCTTAAACGGAGTGATCCTTCAGCTAAGTCCATCATTTGTGGAGACATAGTTTTATACCCCAGAGGAGGCCCCACGCACTAAAAATTCTATCCCGATCCTCGGTTCAAGGCAAATCTACACTTTGAAAGTGCAGTATATTGCAAGTGAGCATTGGAGAAGCGTCCGATGAAGTCTCCATCAACAGTTCCCATATCAGGGTTCATCAAACAAGGATGGTGGAGCAATAACCATCTGAACAGATAGGTGTATGGTATTTCAGTGCGAGGGAAATCCTACCTCGATGCTTTGTCGTTTAGCATAGCCTGTAGAAAAGAACGCAGTCCTACGTTCAGGCGGCAAACCATAGCCGCTAAAAGATCCATCTTATATTCGAAGGCAAGAGTGTTGCAGCAAACAAAATGCCTCGATGGATTCGGTCAACTGCACTGGCTTTCGGAACTATAAAGCGTCGTAGCCATAAAGATGGAAAACCCGCTAACTGGGCTTCTGGAGATAGAGGTCTATAACCTTGTCTAAGATATCTCTGGAGAACATCACCGGCCTTGAATGGAGGTAAATCCTCTTTCAGTGTGACATCTTCGTGATCATGCTGCTCCATCAAATATTGCATGTCGCTCCTATCGAAGGGCTCAAATAGACGAGGAGCATACGCTTGATTTTCCAGTGGCTTGTCCTCTTGTGCATGGCCCAAGAAAAGATACGACATCCATTTGGTGGTGTAACAAGTTCCTGCAGTCGCACTTTTGTAATGGAGCGAACAGATCTTGTAATGATACAGTAGTTCTTGGAAAACTGCGATCATTTGCGGGTTCTCCTCTGCCATGGCATCCAATTCATCATTGGTAGGTACATATTCTTTATAGGGATTGTCACCCATTGGTAGACGAGATAGATACTCCATCTCATTAAGAGCGAACCCTATTTCCCCCTGGGGAGTCATGAAAGTCCCAGTACTTTCATTATATCTCTCTATGAGAGCCAAGAACATATGTGCGTTTGGGCGAATGCCATATACTGTAGTACGTATGGCATTATAGAGTCCCAAATTGAGGAGTTGGTCCTTAAATTCCTCCAAAACCCAGATACACAAACTACTCCAGCATTTCATGTCTGGGTTGACCAGACCTATCATACACATAGCATGGTCTGGATATCTCCCTTTGGCTTTTGCAAAAGTATTGGCAAATATGGGTATCCTGACCGGAAGAAGCAGGGAAGAATCTTCGGGAGGGATGCAGCTTGGTTTCAAACCGCTTAAATGTGTACTACATTTTTCAGAGGTACTGTAAAAGAGGTCTCTATTCTTCAGACCCAGTTTGTAACAAATCCTGCCGACTCTCGCCTGTTGAATAGGAGTCAGATCGAAAGACATCCTTCTGGGATAACGAGCGAAAGCGTATTAAGATAACGCCATAGATCTTGATATCTCTGTGAGATATATGGCGTTGTCCTCCTTGGTAAAAATTCTCTGCTCTCTCTTGGCCTTCGGCTGGGAGGTCCTGTCACTACCACTTTTTTTAGCTTGAGGGTATTTTGGTCATTTTTAAAATTTTGGAATTAATTTGGAATTATTATTATTAATTATATTTATTAGAATTTTTCAGTGATTTTTAATATAATTGATTTTGGTCCTATAGTTGACTTTGACTAGTGTTAACTTTGGAGACTGTCCTAGAGGCTAACCTAGGTCATGACTACTTAGTTAGGTTAAGTAACCCTAGCTTGACCTAAGTTAGTGATAATTAACTCATTAGAATTAGTTTGGGGAAATTAGGAATTAGTTGATTAAGGAATGGCTTGTGATTTCACAAGTCATTATATGACTTAAAGCCTTAAAGGCCCAACCAAACCAAGTGAACCTAGTGAAACCCTAGCCCTATACTAGCCCATGGCCGGCCACCTTAGGTCCCCTTCCCCCTATTTAATCCCCTCCTAGAAATTAGGGCTAGCCTCCATTAAGAATTTTCCAAGTTTGAGAAGAGGTGAGTCTCCATCTTCCTTAAATCATAGAAATTCCTATTTAACTCCTTTTTCCTCCAAACCAATTGCATTAGGATCTAAATTTAGTCTACTTGCTGTTGGTATTGAGTATTTTCAGGAAGGAATCAATTTGAAGGAATTTTGTGGCTTGAGGAACCACTTTCATTGAGGATTTTGAGCCTTTGCACATCAATAGGTATATTCTATTCCTCACCATGTAATTACTGTTTAATTGCATTTCTAGGATACCCTAGGCCTACCCTAGCTGTAGGACTAGCTAACCCTAGAATTTGAGTCCATTACGTATCCGTATCGGACACGTATCAACCCATGCGTATAGGTGTTTGGTGAAATGTCCCAAAGGGTATTTCGGTTGAATTTTAGAATTATATTTGAATAAAAAAATAGGGTTTGATCTCGCTTGTGTGTTTCTTGTGTTCTGAGAACGTTCTTGTGTCACGTCGTGTCCCCACAGACACGTGGACCCGCGGTCGTGCACGCGCGCGCACTGGCAGGAATTATGCCCTGCTAATCGGGCTTAATTCCGAGCTGGACACGACGTTTCGGCTCACGAAACTCGACACACATGTTGTGTCCATGACTGACACGGGGTCCCCTAAGTGGCATGACCCCTCGTTTCGTGTCGAACATGCATTTGCGTGTGCACGAGTTGTGCACTGTGCGTGCACTGTGTGTACCAGTGTACTGAGTTTGTTTCTCTGAGTTAATTCGATTCTAAATATTTTATTTGAGTTTTAATTTGCAATTAGATCCTAAATATGTTGTGTAACCTTTGTTAGAATTAGATTACATATTAATTTAGGTTTTTATCAGAAATTTTGTTTCGAATGGGGGTTTGAACTACATATGTCTGATACCCGATTTTGATACTGGGTTCTTAGAACTTCTTTAACTGTTAAATCCTATTTTTATTGATGTTCTTCACTGAAAAATGTCCCCACATGTTTGGTTGTTATGTTAGCTTAGTAATTTACTTTCGAATTTAACTTTTGGGTGTGAAAATGGAATTGGACATGTGAGTTGTTTTGAAAATACTGTTACTTGGGTTCTCCCCAATTGTTAAACTGAATTTTGAAATGCTATTTCCTGAGATTCCTCATTCAAATCAAAACTGAGAATTTAGGGGTTGATTGTTATTAACTGTTAGCTAGGACTGATTTCCTTCCCATTTCTTTTCACTATTGGTTTCCTTTCCTTTTATTAAGACTGAGATTCATTTTGTAAATCTGAGATTTTCTTCCTAATGAACTGTTAACTTAGATTGCAAAACCTGAGATCTTGTTCTCCTTAAATAAGCTGTAAACTGAAATGGAAGAGTTCCTAAAAATTCCTAATAGATGTGACGTTGTTACAGTTCATTCTTAACTGAGTTTAATTGAATGTTTCATTCATTCCTAGCAATGTATCAACTCACTGGTTGCATTGACACTTGAACACAATGATTAGCACACTGTTTCCTGTCAACTACATTTCCAATTTTCACATTGATTAGTTAGGCTTCACTAATTTCCCTTTAACTGAAATCCTATTTTCCTGAGAATGTTCATTCAAACCTGAACAAGAATTTTCTATTAATCTGTTTTCCTGATTTCCTCCCTTTCCTGTCAGCTATATATTCTTCTTAAACCTGAGCATGAATTCCAAACCTGAGATTAATTTTCCAGACTTTTATTGTTTTATTAAAACACTGTTAACTGAAAACTGAGAAATGATCCCAATTCTGAATACCATCACTGATTTCCTTGCATTCCACTGTTTTTTAGATTCTTAGGATACTCATTTTCCAGTTTTCCTTAACTATTAACTGTAATTTGAATGAGCTTATAACTGAAATGATTCTTCCTTGTTTTCCTATAGGCCAATGTGTACTGTTTCCAGATTTTATTGTTAGTCATTCACTGTTTTTCCTGCATACATATTTTCCCAAAACCTGAGACTTTACTTCCCCATAACTGATATGTATATGTGTTGATGTCTAACTGTCAACAGGGTTGGGTTGGTTAATGGATTCACTGGTTTTCCCTACACACAGGGACACACATGTATCTCATACCATATACACACACATGTACACTCACACACTTGTAATCTAACACACACATCCAAGTGTCTACACTTTCCCACACACACACACACACACACACAAGTACACCACATTCATTCCTATTTCTATGTATATATATTGTGTAAAGTATATATATATATATATATAGGTAATGTATGTATAAATAGGTATCCTATATATATTATATAATGTGTGTATCTATATATACATTTGAGATATGATGTAATGTGTGAGATGTATATAGTAGTCTATAGGTTATGTATATTCCATATTATATTATAGCCATGTCAATGTGTAATATAGGTTAGATATATATGACATGTAGATATGTGTTATAGGTTGGTTTAGGCATAGTTTTGCCTAATAGCTAGCCTAGGCTCTTAGCCTATGGCCTATGGGTGACCTGAATGCCTAGTTGGAGTCTAGATTAGACTTGTTTAGTCTTGTTAAACCTAGAATGGCTTGTTTGACCTAGTGAGACTTGGTTAGACCTAGTTGACCATAGTTTGACTTAGGTTTGACTTTAGGGTTGACCAGAGTTGACCAAGAGTTGACTTGGTCTAGATTGACCTAGATTCATGTAGAATGCATTGATTTGCATCTTATTATCATTGTAGACTCATAGTGACTTGTACTGTTCTATAGGAGACAGACACCACTCCTCAGACAGTAGATTTCCTTTAGATTCTCAGGACACAGGCGAGTACATTCTCTGATCATTTCATATCCTACATTAGGAGTATATTTCCTGCTTTAGATTACTTTACATGATGCTGACACATTGGAAACACGGATTAGTAGTATATGGATCTTGTTGTGCGATGTTATCCCCTTAGCGGATACATCGGGTATTCGTGTTCGTGTACTTTATCGTGAACATCGTGTACTCCTTGTATTTGTGACATTCGTGTACAAAACGTGTAAAATCGTGTATAATCATGTATTCACATGACCTTCGTGTACAATAACATAACTTAACTAGATCCTTGTGTATTGATTGGGGCGGGAGAGTAGAAGTGGTTATGTATTCAATCCAGTAGATTACTCGTGTACAACCTCTGTAGATTACTCGTTTACAACATCGTGCTATCTATATAACCATCTTGTGCTCTGAATCACTAGCACTGTTAGTTCTCCATATACTGTAGCTATTTATTTACAGTCTCTCTCTTTTTATCATGTATTTCTTTCAGTATCTTGTATCTTACTCTCTAGCATGATTATATATCCTGACCTGATATGATTTGTTGAGATGTACTGTGCTCGCTCCTGTCCTGACTGGACCTGTTGAAAAATTACAGAGGACGAGGCTGAGGCGTTCTGGCCTACTTACTACGGTGCTACACTAGATGAGTGCCTGGACTTGGACCAGCAGCAGGATCCGCTAGCAGTAGATGACACTCCCATAGACTAGGATTGTCTTTACTTTTATGGATTACTGTATATGGATTTCTGAGATATATTTGGGACATGTATTTATTTATAGACACTTAGAATTCTGGATTTGTATCTCTATGATATTTCTTTCCTGGATATTATCATCTTTTATCATTCTATCTTATCCTGTTCTACATTAGTTGTGATTGAGATATATTCTGTTATGTCACCCCCATTCGGGGAGTATAACTGTTTATCACCTTTAACTGTTAGATGTTGTGACCTAGGACAGCGTTCTACCGTCGATACTGCGGCGTAGGCTGGACGTACCCACGTCTCATGCCCTTACTCTAGGGTGTGGGTCGTGACACGTTTTTAGTGGTGGCCCATGCAGGTCTAGATTAGAAGTGTAGTGGTATTCGTACTAGAATATCAATGCAGCCTGCAGTAGGAATTGGTATATTTTAAAGGTACTCAATCACAGTAGGAAAAATTCCTTATCAGATTCCGTATATCTATTTTGCTGCTTATTGTCTTCCTTAGAAATTTGAACTGTCCTTCTTTGATTTTCGACTCATTCTCAGTAATTGTTTCTTGTTTGATCTGTGTCTCCAAGATGGTTGAGACGCGATCGTATCG
The DNA here is from genome assembly GCA_029216955.1 of Iris pallida. NCBI lineage: Eukaryota > Viridiplantae > Streptophyta > Magnoliopsida > Asparagales > Iridaceae > Iris > Iris pallida. The sequence goes on along the minus strand of JANAVB010002393.1, from coordinate 10,289,453 downwards.
CCCTAGACTGGGAGATGCTGGAGAGGGGTCTAGCACCTCTCGACCTCAGCAGCAGCCAGCTTCCGGTGCCACAGGGCCAGTGCAGCCCTCAGGAGTCGGTGTTTCTGCCACTTTTGGAGGAGCACCTCCACCAGTCAGGAGGCTGAGTGTTGTGATTCCTTAGATCCTTCCACCGCAGCAGCCTCCGCCTACGGGGATGGTAGATGCTGCACATCTCTTCTCCTTCGTGGAGAGGATTCTTGAGTCCCACCAGCCGCAGCAGACGAGGCAGACTGCAGATTTCCGTCAGGGGATCGATGAGGCACACCAGTTGGTTCGTACTACAGTCGAGATGATTACTGCTCAGGGGACCCAGCAGCAGCCCCGTCGGAGGAAGAAGGACATTTAGGACTTCCAGAAGATGCACCTTCGGGAGTTCTTCGGCACAGAGGGCATCCACTATGCCGACGACTGGATAGAGCATATTGAGGGGATCTTTCGACTGGCGGAGATACCAGATCGACTCCAGATAGAGGCAACGGGCAGTCAGATGCAGGACTTAGCCCGTGCGTTGTATCAGACAGATCCCAGGGTGGGAGTTGAGGGCCAGACTTGGGCCCAGTTCAAGGAGCTGTTTAAGGAGCAGTTCTTTCCTGATGTTGGCTTGGGAGGTATCGAGGCACAGTTCAAGGGTCTGGTTCAGGGAAACCAGACGGTAGCTGAGTATGCCGGGAAATTCTGCAGATTGGCCCAGTTTATAGATGACTTGACCGAGAAGAAGGCGAGGAAGTTTCGTCGAGGCTTGATTAGAGAGATTCGATCGCTGACTAAGAGCGACCGAAACGCTACATTTGCTGAGATATTTTCTGGGGCCATGGCGGTGAAGGACGACCTAGGGCTGAAGCAGAAGAGGGGTCGTGACTTCCAGGGTGGTAGCAGCAGCCAGGGGCCGGCCAAGAGGCCTCACTTCCAGCATTAGCAGCCACAAAGGCCAGTTCAGCAGTATCAGCAGCAGCAACAGCATCAGAGCCGTACACCTTTTCAGCAGGTGTAGCACCAGCAGCAGAGGGGGCAGCAGGCACCCAGACAGCAGGCTGTTAGTTATATAATTTACAAGAAGCCTGGGCACAAGTGGGACGAGTGCAGGAAGAGACTCGGTAGATGCTTGATGTGTGGATCAGCGGATCACCAGATACGAGAGTGTCCAGTTACGTCGATGCGTCCGATACCAGGAGGAGCTGGGACAGCCAAGGCTCCAGCAGGTCAGCCGAGGGGACCAGCCCTGCAGACCCAGCAGCAGAGGTTCCAGCAGCACCAGCAGCAGGCACGAGGTGGACAGCAGGGACGAGCTTTCGCCATGGCAGCTGAGGATGCCGAGGCCATCGGAGAGCTGATAGCAGGTTCGGTTCTTCTCGACACCCTTCCAACATTTGCACTCTTTGATTCCGGGGCTTTCCACAGCTTTGTGTCAGTATCGTATGCTATTAGACACAGTTTGGTTTCTGAACCATTGCCTAGGACCTGCAAGATCACGACTGGGGGTAGGGTCAACGTCGTGAGTGATGTTTGTATAGGGCAGAGCGTCTTATTGGGAGGCCGAGAGTTGGGGGTGAGTTTACTCGTCATGCCATTATCGAACTACGATATAGTATTAGGTATGGACTGGCTGAGTAGACACCATGCCCGTATTGATTGTCGAGGGGGTAGGGTTTTATTTGGGGCGCCAGGAGAGCCAGAGTTTGAGTACACCCGGCGGCAGGCAGAGCAGGACGGTGGAGTCTTATGTGGAGCTTCAGTTGAGGAGCAGGTGGCTCCGCATCCCTTGATTGCAGAGTTTATGGACGTATTTCCAGAGGAGTTGCCAGGGCTTCTACCGGACAGGGATGTAGAGTTCTCGATAGACTTGGTTCCCGGTACGGAACCGATTTCTCAGCATGTCTATCGAGTGAACAACAGCGAATTGGTGGAGCTGAAGAAGCAGGTGGATGTGCTGCAGGACAAGGGCTTCATCCGATCGAGTTCTTTACCTTGCGGTGCACCGGTACTTTTCGTACCCAAGAAGGATGGGTCGGTACGGATGTGTATCGACTACAGGGCATTTAACAACCTGACGATCAAGAATAGATACCCACTGCCGTGGATCGATGATCTCTTTGATCAGTTGAGCGGAGCTCAGGTGTTCTCCAAGATTGATTTGAGGTCAGGTTATCACCAGGTGAAGGTGAAGAGGGAGGATATTCCCAAGACCGCTTTCAGGATGCGGTACGGGCAGTTTGAGTTTTTGGTTATGTCGTTTGGGCTGACCAATGCACCAGCAGTGTTTATGAACCTTATGAACAAGGTGTTCCACCAGTACTTGGACAAGTTCGTGGTGGTGTTCATTGAGAATATCTTGGTATATTCCAAGACAGAGGAGGAGCACGAGGAGCACTTGAGAGTGGTGCTAGAGACACTCAGGAGGGAGAGATTGTATGGCAAGCTCTCGAAGTGTGAGTTCTTTCTCAACAGAGTAGACTTCTTGGGTCATGTGGCGACTGGAGATGGTATTTCAGCGGACCCGAAGAAGATCACAGCAGTTGAGGCTTGGTCAGCGTCGACTTCAGTGGCAGAGATCAGGAGTTTCCTGGGGCTGGCAGGATACTATAGGAGATTTGTGCAAGATTTCTCCCGGGTTGCAGAGCCGTTGACTCGGTTGACCCGGAAGGATACTGAGTTTGTTTGGTCAGAGGAGTGTCAGACAGCTTTTGATGAGTTGAAGAAGCAGCTTACGACAGCTCCGATTCTGACATTGCCTTCAGGATCGGGTGGATTCACTATTTATAGTGATGCTTTAGGGAAGGGGCTTGGTTATGTCTTGCAGCAGCATGGGAAGGTGATTGTCTATGCTTCCAGGCAATTACGTCCCCATGAGAAAAACTACCCTACCCATGACCTGGAGCTGGCAGTGGTGATTTTTGTTTTGAAGTTATGGAAGCACTATCTGTATGGCGAGAGGGTGGAGATTTTCACAGATCACAAGAGCTTGAAGTATGTGTTTACACAGAAAAAGCTCAACATGAGGCAGCGCATATGGCTAGAGTTGATGAAGGACTTTGACATCTCACTTTAGTATCACCCGGGGAAGGCCAACGTGGTTGCCGATGCCTTAAGTAGGTATCCGACAGCCATGTGTTTGACCATGGATCGACACTTGCTGGCCGACATGGAGAGTCTTGGGATTGAGGTGATCGTGCCCGGAGTGCAGATGCAGTTATGGGGCCTTAAGATACAGTCGAACTTGATGGACAGGATCAAGGCGACACAGTTCGAGGATATGGCTCTGCGGTGTATCCGAGAGCAGATCAGTACAGGATTGGAGGATGGTGAGTTTTCACTTGCAGAGGATGGTGCCTTGAGGCACGGTTCCCGGTTATGTGTGCCCAGCGGGGAGCTCAGAGAGCAGATCATGCAGGAGGCTCACAGATCGCAGTACTCTATACATCCTGGTGCCAACAAGATGTACAGGGATCTGTGAGAGCATGTCTGGTGGTACGGGATGAAGCGGGAGGTGTTCCACTTCGTAGCTAGATGTTTGGTCTGTCAGCAGGTCAAGGTAGAGAGGCAGAGGCCCGGAGGATTATCGTAGCCGTTGCCCATTCCAGAGTGGAAGTGGGAACATATCACCATAGATTTCGTGTCTGGTTGCCGCATACGCCAGGAGAAAAAGACGCGATTTGGGTCACCGTTGATAGATTGACCAAATCGACCCACTTCTTGCCATTCAAGGTGGGTACGTCTACAGAGAGGCTTGCGGAGTTGTATATGAGGCAGATAGTCAGGATTTACGGAGTTCCCGTCAGCATAGTCTTAGATCGAGATAGTCGCTTTACTTCCCATTTTTTGAGGAGTCTGCAGACTAGCTTGGGCACTCAGCTCAAGTTTAGTACTGCATACCACCCCCAAACGGACGGACATTCAGAGAGGACTATTCAGACACTTAAGGATATGCTGCGGACGTGCGTCCTGGATTTTGGAGGTTCCTGGGAGGATCATCTACATTTGGTGGAGTTTGCTTACAACAACAGCTTTCAGGCCAGTATTGAGATGTTACCGTTTGAGGCTCTGTACGGACGTAGGTGTCGTACACCCTTATCTTGGGATGATGTTGGAGAGCGAGCTTTACTGGAACCAGAGATGGTTGTTGACGTAGCCGAGAAGGTGAAGCTCATCAGGGACAGACTTCGTATGGCGCAGGACAACCATCGACACTGGGCCGATAGCCACCGGAGGCCGCTGGAGTTTGTGGTACAGATTTAGAGATAGGATTAGAAGTAGGTTGTATTTTGTTTTGTTGATTGATCGTGTTTGATTTTTTGTAACTTGAGACCTTGCTTGTGTTTAGGTTGGAGACATGGTTTTTCTGTGAATATCTCCGACTCGTGGTACGATACGTTTTGGTGGAGGTGGGAAGCTTAGCCCGTACTTCATCGGCCCTTTCGTTATCAGCGGGATAGTCGGTGACGTGGCATACATGCTAGACTTGCCACCTGCACTAGTGGGAGTTCACAACATATTCTACGTATCACAGATGAGACGGTACGTAGCTGACCCTAGCCATGTGCTGGATCATTCGGAGATTGAGGTTGGACCTACTCTCAGTTATCCAGAGCAGCCTGTGGAGATTCTGGATCGCTGAGAGAAGGTATTAAGGAATCGGGTGATACCCTTGGTACGCGTCGCATGGAGGCATCATTCTCCAGGAGAGTCTACCTGGGAGCGGGAGGATGAGATGCGCGAGCGATACCCCAATCTTTTTGGACCTTGAGGTATACTTTTCTATCCTTCTCAGCAGTTTAGTTTCACCTTTAATTTCGAGGACGAAATTATTTTAAGGAGGGTAGATTTATCACTACCACTTTTCTAGCTTGAGGGTATTTTGGTCATTTTTAAAATTTTGGAATTAATTTGGAATTATTATTATTAATTATATTTATTGTAATTTTCAGTGATTTTTAATATAATTGATTTTGGTCCTATAGTTGACTTTGACTAGTGTTGACTTTGGAGACTATCCTAGAGGCTAACCTAGGTCATGACTACTTGGTTAGGTTAAGTAACCCTAGCTTGACCTAAGTTAGTGATAATTAACTCATTAGAATTAGTTTGAGGAAATTAGGAATTAGTTGATTAAGGAATGGCTTGTGATTTCACAAGTCATTATATGACTTAAAGCCTTAAAGGCTCAACCCAACCAAGTGAACCTAGTGAAACCCTAGCCCTATTCTAGCACATGGCCGGCCACCTTAGGTCCCCTCTTCCCTATTTAATCCCCTCCTAGAAATTAGGGCTAGCCTCTATTAAGAATTTTCCAAGTTTGAGAAGAGGTGAGTCTCCATCTTCCTTAAATCATAGAAATTCCTATTTAACTCCTTTTTCCTCCAAACCAATTGCATTAGGACCTAAATTTAGTCTACTTGCTATTGGTATTGAGTATTTTCAGGAAGGAATCAATTTGAAGGAATTTGGTGGCTTGAGGAACCACTTTCATTAGGGATTTTGAGCCTTTGCACATCAACAGGTATATTCTATTCCTCACCATGTAATTTCTGTTTAATTGCATTTCTAGGATGTCCTAGGCCTACCCTAGCTATAGAACTAGCTAACCCTAGAATTTGAGTCCATTACGTGTCCGTATCGGACACATATCAACCCATGCGTATAGGTGTTTGGTGAAATGCCCCAAAGGGCATTTCGGTTGAATTTTAGAATTGTATTTGAATAGAAAAATAGGGTTTGATCTCGCTAGTGTGTTTCTTGTGTTCTGAGCACGTTCTTGTGTCGCATCGTGTCCCCACAGACACGTAGACACGCGGTCGTATACGCGCGCGCGCGCTGGCAGAAATTATGCCCTGCTAATCGGGCTTGATTCCGAGCTGGACACGACGTTTCGGCTCACAAAACTCCACACACATGTTGTGTCCATGACTAACACGGGGTCCCCCAAGTGGCACGACCTCTCGTATCGTGTCGGACATGCATTTGCGTGTGCACGAGTTGTGCACTGTGCGTGCACTGTGTGTACCAGTGTACTGAGTTTGTTTCTCTGAGTTAATTCGATTCTAAATGTTTTATTTGAGTTTTAATTTGCAATTAGATCCCAAATATGTTGTGTAACCTCTGTTAGAATTAGATTACATATTTATTTAGGTTTTAATCAGGAATTTTGTTTCGAATGGGGGTTTGAACTACATATGTCTGATACCCGATTCTGATACTGGGTTCTTAGAACTTCTTTAACTGTTAAATCCTATTTTTATTGATGTCTTCACTGAGAAATGTCCCCACATGTTTGGTTGTTATGTTAGCTTAGTAATTTACTATCGAATTTAACTTTTGGGTGTGAAAATGGAATTGGACATGTGAGTTGTTTTGAAAATACTGTTACTTGGGTTCTCCCCAATTGTTAAAATGAAATTTGAAATGCTATTTCCTGAGATTCCTCATTCAAATCAAAACTGAGAATTTGGGGGTTGATTGTTATTAACTGTTAGCTAGGATTGATTTCCTTTCCATTTTTTTTCAATATTGGTTTCCTTTCCTTTTATTAAGACTGAGATTCATTTTGTAAATATGAGATTTTCTTCCTAATGAACTGTTAACTTATATTGCAAAACCTGAGATCTTGTTCTCCTTAAATAAGCTGTAAACTAAAATGGAAGAGTTCCAAAAATTCCTAATAGATGTAACGTTGTCATAGTTTATTCTTAACTGAGTTTAATTGAATGTTTCATTCATTCCTCGCAATGTATCAACTCACTGGTTGCATTGACACTTGAACACAATGATTAGCACACTGTTTCCTGTCAACTACATTTCCAATTTTCACATTGATTAGTTAGGCTTCACTAATTTCCCTTTAACTGAAATCCTATTTTCCTGAGAATGTTCATTCAAACCTGAACAGGAATTTTCTATTAAACTGTTTTCCTGATTTACTCCCCTTCCTGTCAGCTATATATTCTTCTTAAACCTGAGCATGAATTCCAAACCTGAGATTAATTTTCCAGACTTTTATTGTTTTATTAGAACACTGTTAACTGAAAACTGAGAAATGATCCCAACTCTGAATACCATCACTGATTTCCTTGCATTCCACTGGTTTCCAGATTCTTAGGATACTCATTTTCCAGATTTACTTAACTATTAACTGTAATTTAAATAAGCTTATAACTGAAATGATTCTTCCCTGTTTTTCTATAGGCCAATGTGTATTGTTTCCAGATTTCATTGTTAGTCATTCACTGTTTTTCCTGCACACATGTTTTTCCAAAACCTGAGACTTTACTTCCCCATACTGATATGTATATGTGTTGATGTCTAACTGTCAACAGGGTTGGGTTGGTTAATGGATTCACTGGTTTTCCTTACACACAGGGACACACATGTTTCTCATACCATATACACACACATGTACACTCACACTCTTGTAATCTAACACACACACCCAAGTGTCTACACTTTCCCACACTCTCTTGTCACATGCCACACTTTCCTACACACACACACAAGTACACCACATTCATTCCTATTTCTATGTATATATATTGTGTAAAGTATATATATAGGTAATGTATGTATAAATAGGTATCCTATATATATTATATAATGTGTGTGTATCTATATATACATTTGAGATATGATGTAATGTGTGAGATGTATATAGTAGTCTATAGGTTATGTATATTCCATATTGTATTATAGCCATGTCAATGTGTAATATAGGTTAGATATATATGACATGTAGATATGTGTTATAAGTTGGTTTAGGCATGGTTTTGCCTAATAGCTAGCCTAGGCTCTTAGCCTATGGCCTATGGGTGACCTGAATGCCTAGTTGGAGTCTAGAATAGACTTGTTTAGTCTTGTTAAACCTAGAATGGCTTGTTTGACCTAGTGAGACTTGGTTAGACCTAGTTGACCATAGTTTGACTTAGGTTTGACTTTAGGGTTGACCAGAGTTGACTTTGGTCTAGATTGACCTAGATTCATGTAGAATGCATTGATTTGCATCTTATTATCATTGTAGACTCATAGTGACTTGTACTGTTCTATAGGAGACAGACACCACTCCTCGGGCAGTAGATTTCCTTCAGATTCTCAGGACACAGGCGAGTACATTCTCTGATCATTTTATATCCTGCATTAGGAGTATATTTTCTGCTTTAGATTACTTTACATGATTCTGACATGTTGGAAACACGGATTAGTACTATATGGATCTTGTTATGCGATGTTATCCCCTTAGCGGATACATCGGGTATTCGTGTTCGTGTACTTTATCGTGAACATCGTGTACTCCTTGTATTTGTGACATTCGTGTACGAAACGTATGAAATCGTGTATAATCATGTATTCACATGACCTTCGTGTACAATAACATAACTTAACTAGATCCTTGTGTATTGATTGGGGCGGAGGAGTATGTCACGACCCACACCCTAGAGTAAGGGCACGAGAAGTGGGTACGTCCAGCCTACGCCGCAGTGTCGGCGGTAGAACGCTGTCCTAGGTCAATCATCTAACAATATAAAAGTACCTGTACAGTTTATACTCTCCGAATGGAGGTGACAAACAGAAAACAATCTCAATCACATCTAGGTAGAAGAATGAAAGATAGATAGATAGACAGTAACTCAAAGAGAACAGTAGAATAGATGAAATAAGTCCAAGTGTCTAGGATAACATAACATCAGAATGTCAACTCATAATACAATAAGTCTAAGAGTCTATATATCTCAACATCTCAAAATACAACTCAGATGTAAGACAAAAAGATAATACAGAAAAGTCTGTCTAGCTAAACTAGCCTAGACTACTGGGGTAACATCCTCAGCTGCAGGTGGATCCTGCTGAGGTTCCACAACATAAGTTTCATCTAGTACTGCTCCATAATAGGCAGACACCAGGGCCTCATCCTCATCCTTTGTAATATTTTCAACAGGTCCAGTCAGGACAGGAACGAGCACAATACATCTCACGCAGTGCATAGTATGATAGGAAATATAAAGCATGCAATAGAGTAAAATACAGGAACTGCTGAAGGAAGATACATATAGTAAAAGAGATAGCTTTAAAGGAAATATCTACTGTATATAGAGAACTGTATGTGGCTAGTGATGTAGAGTACAAGATAGGCATGTGAATGGCTAGAATTTATACATGATTACACTACAGAGTTTGCACATGATTATACTACTTTGGAATTATTCACATGTCCACTTCTACTCCCCCGTTTCCCCAATCAATACACAAGGATCCATTCATGTTACGTTAAGATTCGTGATAAGCCCATAATTGGGTGATACGTGAGTGATTCATGAAGATTCATGAAAGCTCGGTGATCATGAGAGTACATGAGTCACTAGCTGATACATGAAGATACATGAAAATAGAAGCATGAGATACATGATGTAAGTAAAACACACGTGACAAAAGTATCTGATGCTTCCGAGGGGGATAACATCTCATGAAAAGATCCATATAGTACCAATCCGTGATAACAATCGTGTCAGCATCAAGTAATGTAATCTAGAGCAAGAATATAAATCCTAGCAAGTATGAAACGGTCAGAGAATGTACTCGCCTGATAACTGAATGTCTGAAGAGGATATACTGCCTGAGGAGAGATGTATGGCTCCTAATCAGAGCAACACAAGTCACACTATATCCACAATAGTAAAAATAGAGTATACAATGCATACTACATGATTCTAGGTCAATCTGGTCAAAAGTCAACTCTTGGTCAACTCTAATAGTCAAACTAGGTCACAGGAAGTCATACCAGGTCAAATAAAGTCAAACAAGGTCAAACAAGTTAAGGTTAGTCAAATCTAGGTTAAAGTCAACTCCTGGTCAACATTCTAATCAAACTAGTCAAAGTTAGGTCAACACTAGTCAAACTAGTTAGGGTTTTAGTCAACTAGTTAAACTAGTCATTTTAGGTCAATCCTAGGTTAACTAGGGCAAATTTGACCTAAGGTTGACTTTGGTCAACCCTTAGTCAACAAGGGTCAACTAGTAGTGTTTTGGGCCATTAGGTCAATTGGGTTAGTCCCAATGCCATAGGCTAATCACTTAGGCCATAGGCTAGTGACTTAGGTTTCCATAGGCTAGTGGTTATAGGTTTTCTTCTCTATACAATATACATATATATATACACACACATATACATAACCTTATATATATTTATATACACATACAACAACCACATAGGCCTATAGCCTATGTAATACCCATATACCCTAGGTATCTATATATAGACACAATATATATAATTCTAAACAATTATATATATATCATTCATATATATATATATATATATATATATATATATATATATATATATATATATATATATGGTTCAAATATATATAGAGAGGAAAGTGAGAGTGTAAGATAGAGACTTAGAGTAAGGGAGAGAGAGATATAGAAAACAGTGAGAGAGAGAGGGACACTGACACACAGGAAAGGGCAGGGGGTTCCAGTTTCCTGGAACAGGATTCAGCCCCCAATCAATACACAATTTACACACACACACCTACATTAATACATATGTGTATATACACATCTATACACATGTATACTCCCTAAAAACTCACATACACACACATATATACATATACATATGTATACAATACTGAAATATACATATACATGTATAATTCATAATGAAAATCAAATCAAAACTCATTTTTGAAAACTGGGAAATTACCCAAATTCTGGAAACTGTGCACAGTGTACTCGAAACAGGGTAAACCCATTTACATACGCTAAACCGAGCTAAGGCTCGAACCTAAAGGTTGGTAAGTGATGCCCCAAGTGTCCCCTAGTGTCCTAGGTGCCTGACACGACACCACGACACGAATTGAAGTGCCCACGACTCACAAAACCCAATCGAGTAAATTCCTGATACGCCACGCGTACACAGCGTCGCGCACGCGTTCCTCATGATCGTGGACACACCACGAGACACGACACGTCTCGTGGTCATGCACACGTGTAGCCCACATATAGGGCTACACGATCCATACACTGACACGTGTCCACGACACTCCTGGACACGATACGAAACCCGTATCAGTCATGAAAAATACGACTGATACACACGTTTCGACCGCGTCGTGCACGCGGTTGCACATCTCGTGCCCGCGACACAGGACACGACACATCTCGTGCTCGTGTCCTCGTATATGCCATATGATGGGCTACATGCTCGTGTCACCACGAGGTGCCCAAGTGTCGTGTCCGTGCGACACGACACGCGCAAAGTTGGCCCCCGCGCAAGTGTGCGTGGACAGCGCGTATCCAGTGCGAGTGATATTTCTCACTCGACACGACACGACGCAACACCAAACTTTGGGGGCATGCTCGTAGACATTGCCCCCGTGTCCGAGTCAAATTACACGTGTCCTAGTGCTCTGTGAAGTGAGCACGAAGGGTGTGATAGCCGGGCATGCGCGCGCGTGCTCGTGCAGGGGGTTCGTGTCCATTTTGGACACGGACACGACACGAAAACGTGCTCAGTCAAGTTGGTCTGTGACCTACATGTCTAGGGCTACATGAAAGTGTAAGTTGTTTTACTTTTCAACAAAAACAGATCCTCTGTGGTATTTCACCAAACAAGGGTTTATAGGCTAGGATACGTGTCCGATACGGACACCAAACCAACTCTAAATCCTACCAAACTTGACCAACAGTTAGGGTAGTCCTATATGCATGCATTTATGAAGAAAAAAATAGAGTTTTAACTAAGTTTGAGGGCATTTACCTATTTGTGCAATTCCAAGGAAAAATCAATAAAGAGGGGGGTGTGCTTCCTTCAACTTGGTGATGCCCAAAGCTTCCAAATTCTGGATTACTAGCCTCCCTTAGCACCCTTGATGTTGTAGGGTCCCAATGTAAAAGACTAGAGTGAATTTGGATCAAAATTGATCAAGTTGTGGGTGTTTGAAGAAAATAGGATTTGTAGGATTTAAAATTCATGTAAATTGTTCATGAATGATTTTGATGGGTTAAATATAATGTGTGGCTGCTAGGGGGGTCCTTGGCCGGCCATGGCATGGGGGGGTGTCCTTGGCCTTTCTTCTAGGTTAAGGCAAGGACTTTGGTGAAAAAGGGTGAGATATTTTGAGGGTTTCAAGCAAAATATCCATAAAGTAATATCTAGATATTTTCATTGCTTTAACCCATGACCAATTATCCATCCTGAAGCTTCTAGGTTAGTAGCTAACCTCTAGATTAGGGTGAGATAGGTTAGGGACTAATCATGGTACTTAACCATGATTAAATAATATTAAAATCACATAATCTCAAATAAAGTCTAGTAAATTACCAAAATATCCTTTTTGTCAAAAATCACTAATTTGATGTTCTAAGCCTATGGCTAAGCTCACATGGTCATGGCAACTTCTAGGTTAAGGAAAACTAGGGTTTACACTGAGGTTTTGCTAGTAAGTCACAAAGTCATAAGTCATGACTTAGCATGACTTAGAAAATGGTTCTAATTACACTAGAAATCACCATAATTCATATCATGCCCTAAACACCATTAATAAATAATAAAAATAATAAATTTTCAAAAATCCCTAATTTCAGAAAATAGGGTGTTACAAGTCTACCCTCCTAACAATAATTTCGTCCTCGAAATTTAGATGGTCGTACTCCTCCTAGGTCAAACCTCCAACAATCAGGGACGAAGCTACTACCTAGCAACATGCAAGGTCAACAAGCAAAATATGGGTAGTAGACCTATACTGGGTTATGTCCAAAAATTGGTTGGCAGTTTTAGGTCATAAGGTGTCCTTAATTCAAATCGAATCGAAAGTAACTCCATGGGGTAAATCAGGATGGAGCCTCGGGTCAGAAAAATCGTACTAAGCAAATAAAGCACACGATGGTATGCCTGAGTGGGACACTAAGGTCATAGGTGTAGAGTGTCATGTCTAGGTCATGTATATGAAGTCAGTTTTTAGAAAACAACGAGTCTTGTGCTCCTAATTTAAAAGTCACGGTAACGTGTCCACGATGATCATATTTTAGAGTGGGAAAGGTCTATGGCCTAAATTGAACCAAAAATCGTAATAAAATAGTGGTACCAGGGGGACAGGTTAAATGGGACAGTCTGTGGTCTCATCTAGGTGTACTAGTCATTCTAGATCAATACTGTCCTATGGTATCAAAACGTACAAGCAATCTAAGGTATCCTAATTGGAAAGGTAAGGGAACAACAATCATCAAGGCTATAGGGTCGTCTACCATCCTATATGAAAATTGGTCATTAACAAGCAAGTGAGAAATCATTAAAAGTTACTATTCCATAAAGTGGTAAAAGAAAATTGAAAATTTAGGCACAAGCAATCACAAATAGATTTTAGTCTTGACAAGATCTAAGTTGATCAAGTTCAGGATAAATCGAGATTTCGGCAAGATGGGAAATTAATAAAATCAAGTATGAGCACGAGCATCCAATGATGAAGATCCAGGTCATGATTAAATTTAATTCTACTGGATACGGATACGAGGTTCATGGGCGATAAAATAATTCCAAGGAGAATTGTCAAGGCTGTTGCGGATAAGATTCTAGGGCAAGTTTAACTGTGTCTCCATCCACATAGATTAATATATGAAAAGCGAACCAAAATGCAATAGGTTGATCAGACCATCATGCGCCGGTTCTGATTAGACAATATGTTAGTGGGTGCGCACCCAAATAAATATGTCATGACCAAGCTCGAAAAAGATAAGCTTGTAAAACTAAGGATAAATTCATAGCATAAGATATAAGTAAGGGTAGAAATGATGAAGGAAAATACATAGTCCAAGATCCTTAACCAATCGGGTCAAGCATTCAAGATAAGGTACAAGGTTAAGTATTCAAGGATTCAAGTAGAACACCATCACATGCCAGGTCGAAAGAATTGAACCAAGGTGGATTTCTAATTGAAATAAGAATAAATTTAGTATCACGCTAGAGGTTATAGTTTAGCCATTTGACCAGAAAATCATATCAAGAAAATAGAGTACAAGGAGACGGGTTTTAGTAGGACATGGGATACCTACATGAAGGTAGGCTAGTCTAGGTCTTACATGTAAAGTTTGTTGGGAGGTAACAGCTAGTATTATACTCTGAATATCTAAGTCACGGTAAAGGACGTCCAATGATCTAAAAATTGAAAGTGGGAGTTCAAGACGTGACAATTGATACAAAATTAAGGAAGATCAAATTAACCCATGGAATAAAATTAATTAGGAATCCAGTAAATAATTTAGGAACACAGCCCTAGGGATAGATAGGCTACTAGATGAATATAGTTAGGGTTCGATCAAATCAAAGGTCAAGGTTAGAAGGTCTCAATAAAGTCTTTATTTGAGGAAATGTCGAGTAAGTCAGGTTTGGGATACAGTCACATAGTTTGGTAGAAAGAGTTGAGCAAGATGCAAAAATAGAGGGGACAGTTCATTTCAATGGAAAGTAATTAGCAAGAGGATTAGATGGCAAGAAACAGATGAGAGTTTTCTCATAAATGTGATTGAGTACCCTAAAATAAAAGATATTAATCTAACACAAAGAAATTAAAATCAACAACTACAAAAATTTCAAAATCATCAACTAACACCAGGATTCAAAGTTCTACAGTGAATCCTCCTAAAATCAAATTCAATCAAGGGAAAAGGAGTTTAAATCGTAATTTCAAACAAGATTCTCAAGGGTCATCCCAGGAATCTCTCAAGGTATCCTAACAATGATTGAGTATCCTCTCTCACTAAGCCTATTCCTCCAATCCTATCACAGGCTGTAGTGATACTCTAGTTCGAATATCACTACATAAACTCGACCTGCATGGGCCACTACTAAAAACGTGTCACGACCCGCACCCTAGAGTAAGCGCACGAGAAGTGGGTACGTCCAGCCTACGCCGCAGTGTCGGCGGTAGAACGCTGTCCTAGGTCAATCATCTAACAATATAAAAGTACCTGTACAGTTTATACTCTCCGAATGGAGGTGACAAATAGAAAACAATCTCAATCACATCTAGGTAGAAGAATAAAAGATTGATAGATAGACAGTAACTCAAAGAGAACAGTAGAATAGATGAAATAAGTCCAAGTGTCTAGGATAACATAACATCAGAATGTCAACTCATAATACAATAAGTCTAAGAGTCTATATATCTCAACATCTCAAAATACAACTCAGATGTGAGACAAAAAGATAATACAGAAAAGACTGTCTAGCTAAACTAGCCTAGACTACTGGGGCAACATCCTCAGCTGCAGGTAGATCCTGCTGAGGTTCCACAACATAAGTATCATCTAGTACTGCTCCATAATAGGTAGACACCAGGGCCTCATCCTTATCCTTTGTAATATTTTCAACAGGTCCAGTCAGGACAGGAACGAGCACAATACATCTCACGCAGTGCATAGTATGATAGGAAATATAAAGCATGCAATAGAGTAAAATACAGGAACTGCTGAAGGAAGATACATACAGTAAAAAAGATAGCTGTAAAGGAAATATCTACTGTATATAGAGAACTGTATGTGGCTAGTGATGTAGAGTACAAGATAGGCATGTGAATGGCTAGAATTTATACATGATTATACTACAGAGTTTGCACATGATTATACTACTTTGGAATTATTCACATGTCCACTTCTACTCTCCCGTTTCCCCAATCAATACACAAGGATCCATTCATGTTACGTTAAGATTCGTGATAAGCCCATAATTGGGTGATACGTGAGTGATTCATGAAGATTCATGAAGGCTCGGTGATCATGAGAGTACATGAGTCACTAGCTGATACATGAAGATACATGAAAATAGAAGCATGAGATACATGATGTAAGTGAAACACACGTGACAAAAGTATCTGATGCTCCCGAGGGGGATAACATCTCATGAAAAGATCCATATAGTACCAATCCGTGATAACAATCGTGTCAGCATCAAGTAAAGTAATCTAGAGCAAGAATATAAATCCTGGCAAGTATGAAACGGTCAGAGAATGTACTCGCCTGATAACTGAATGTCTGAAGAGGATATACTGCCTGAGGAGAGATGTATGGCTCCTAATCAGAGTAACACAAGTCACACTGTAAACACAATGGTAAAAATAGAGTATACAATGCATACTACATGATTCTAGGTCAATCTGGTCAAAAGTCAACTCTTGGTCAACTCTAATAGTCAAACTAGGTCACAGGAAGTCATACCAGGTCAAATAAAGTCAAACAAGGTCAAACAAGTTAAGGTTAGTCAAATCTAGGTTAAAGTCAACTCCTGGTCAACATTCTAATCAAACTAGTCAAATTTAGGTCAACACTAGTCAAACTAGTTAGGGTTTTAGTCAACTAGTTAAACTAGTCATTTTAGGTCAATCCTAGGTTAACTAGGTCAAATTTGACCTAAGGTTGACTTTGGTCAACCCTTAGTCAACAAGGGTCAGCTAGTAGTGTTTTGGGCCATTAGGTCAATTGGGTTAGTCCCAATGCCATAGGCTAATCACTTAGGCCATAGGCTAGTGACTTAGGTTTCCATAGGCTAGTGGTTATAGGTTTTCATCTCTATACAATATACATATATATACACACACATATACATAACCTTATATATATTTATATACACATACAACAACCACATAGGCCTATAGCCTATGTAATACCCATATACCCTAGGTATCTATATATAGACACAATATATATAATTCTAAACAATTATATATATATCATTCATATATATATATATATATATATATATATATATATATATATATACAAGCTTATATATGGTTCAAATATATATAGAGAGGAAAGTGAGAGTGTAAGAGAGAGACTTAGAGTGAAGGAGAGAGAGATATAGAAAACAGTGAGAGAGAGAGGGACACTGACACACAGGAAAGGGGAGGGGGTTCCAGTTTCCTGGAACAGGATTCAGCCCCCAATCAATACACAATTTACACACACACACCCCTCCATTAATACATATGTGTATATACACATCTATACACATGTATACTCTCTAAAAACTCACATACACACACATATACATATACATATGTATACAACACTGAAATATACATATACATGTATAAATCATAATAAAAATCAAATCAAAACTCATTTTTGAAAACTGGGAAATAACCCAAAATCTGGAAACTGTGCACAGTGTACTCGAAACAGGGTAAACCCATTTACATACGCTAAACCGAGCTAAGGCTCGAACCTAAAGGTTGGTAAGTTATGCCCCAAGTGTCCCCTAGTGTCCTAGGTGCCTGACACGACACCACGACACGAATTGAAGTGTCCACGACTCACAAACCCCAATCGGGTAAATTCCTGATACGCCACGCGTACACAGCGTCGTACACGCGTTCCTCACGCTCGTGGACGCACCACGAGACACGATACGTCTCGTGGTCATGCACACGTGTAGCCCACATATAGGGCTACACGATCCATACACTGACACGTATCTACAACACTTCTGGACACGATACGAGACCCGTATCAGTCGTAAAAAACACGACTGATACACACGTTTCGACCGCGTCGTGCACGCGGTTGCACGTCTCATGCTCGCGACACAGGACACGACACATCTCGTGCTTGTTCCACGTGTACGCCACATGATGGGCTACACGCTCGTATCACCATGAGGTGCCCAAGTGTCGTGTCTGTGCGACACGATACGCGCGAAGTTGGCCCCCGCGTACGTGTGCACGGACAGCGCGTGTCCAGTGCGAGTGAGATTTCTCACTCGACACGACACGACGCGACACCAAACTTTGGGGGCATGCTCACAGACATTGCCCCCGTGTCCGAGTCAAACTGCACGTGTCCTAGTGCTCTGTGCAGTGAGCACGAAGGGTGTGGTAGCAGGGCATGCGCGCGCGTGCTCGTGCAGCGGGTTCGTGTCCATTTTGGACACGGACACGGCATGAAAACGTACTCAGTCAAGTTGGTCTGTGACCTTCATGTCTAGGGCTACATGAAAGTGTAATTTTTTTTACATTTCAACAAAAACAGATCCTCTGTGGCATTTCACCAAACAAGGGTTGATAGGCTAGGATACGTGTCCGATACGGATACCAAACCAACTCTAAATCCTACCAAACTTGACCCACAGTTAGGGTAGTCCTATATGCATGCATTTATGAAGAAAAAATAGAGTTTTAACTAAGTTTGAGGGCATTTACCTATTTGTGCAATTCCATGGAAAAATCAATGAAGAGAGGGGTGTGCTTCCTTCAACTTGGTGATGCCCAAAGCTTCCAAATTCTGGATTGCTAGCCTCCCTTAGCACCCTTGATGTTGTAGGGTCCCAATGCAAAAGACTAGAGTGAATTTGGATCAAAATTGATCAAGTTGTGGGTGTTTGAAGAAAATAGGATTTGTAGGATTTAAAATTCATGTAAATTATTCATGAATGATTTTGATGGGTTAAATAGAATGTGTGGCTGCTAGGGGGGGTCCTTGGCCGGCCATGGCATGCGGGGGGGTGTCCTTGACCTTTCTTCTAGGTTAAGGCAAGGACTTTGGTGAAAAAGGGTGAGATATTTTGAGGGTTTCAAGCAAAATATCCATAAAGTAATATCTAGATATTTTTATTGCTTTAACCCATGACCAATTATCCATCCTAAAGCTTCTAGGTTAGTAGCTAACCTCTAGATTAGGGTGAGATAGGTTAGGGACTAATTATGGTACTTAACCATGATTAAATAATATTAAAATCACATAATCTCTAATAAAGTCTAGTAAATTACCAAAATACCCTTTTTATCAAAAATCACTAATTTGATGTTCTAAGCCTATGGCTAAGCTCACATGGTCATGGCAACTTCTAGGTTAAGAAAAACTAGGGTTTACACTGAGGTTTTCCTAGTAAGTTACAAAGTCATAAGTCATGACTTAGCATGACTTAGAAAATGGTTCTAATTACACTAGAAATCACCATAATTCATATCATGCCCTAAACACCATTAATAAATAATAAAAATAATAAATTTTCAAAAATCCTCGATTTCAAAAAATAGGGTGTTACAGAGTAGAAGTGGTTATGTATTCAATCCAGTAGATTACTCGTGTACAACCTCTGTAGATTACTCGTGTACAACATCATGCCGTCTACATAACCATCTTGTGATCTGAATCACTAGCACTGTTAGTTCTCTATATACTGTAGATATTTATTTACATTCTCTCTCTTTTTATCATGTATTTCTTTCAGTATCTTGTATCTTACTCTCTAGCATGATTATATATCCTGACCTGCTATAATTTGTTGAGATGTACTGTGCTCGCTCCTGTCCTGACTGGAGCTGTTGAAAAATTACAGAGGACGAGGCTGAGGCGTTCTGCCCTACTTACTACGGTGCTACACTAGATGAGTGCCTGGACTTGGACCAGCAGCAGGATCCACTTGCAGTTGATGACACTCCCTTAGACTAGGATTGTCTTTACTTTTATGGATTACTGTATATGGATTTCTGAGATATATTTGGGACATGTATTTATTTATAGACACTTAGATTTCTGAATTTGTATCTCTGTGATGTTTCTTTCCTGGATATTATCATCTTTTATCATTCTATCTTATCCTGTTCTACCTTAATTGTGATTGAGATATATTCTGTTATGTCACCCCCATTCGGGGAGTATAACTGTTTATCACCTTTAATTGTTAGATGTTGTGACCTAGGACAGCGTTCTACCGTCGATACTGCGGCGTAGGCTGGACGTACCCACGTCTCGTGCCCTTACTCTAGGGTGCGGGTCGTGACAGGTCCTTTTGATAGCATCCCCAAACAGAAAGGCAGGTTTCTTATGGACCACAGTGTCCAGACTTTCAAGAGGCTCTCCGTTCATTATGTTCAAAAGAGTCTGGTTATCTTGAGCCATGAGAAGAGCTTTACGTGCTTCTGGACCATCATACTGAGGGAATTTGACATGAGACAAGTTCTTCCTGTACTCTGAGACATTGAATGCTGAAGCAAACCTTTAAGCATTTGGGTCTTCTCTAAGATCAACTACAAAGAAATACATGAACAAGAATGTGCAAACTTTATGAGAGAGTAAAAAAATTAAGTTGAGCAGACTATTAGGTTGTGCAACATCTTAGGTTGCACAAACAATTGAGTTACGCCTCGTCCTGAGTTGCTCGAAAACTTTGAGTTGTGCCGCATATTGTGTTGCACGAAACTTAAGTTGCGCCATATCTCAGGGTGCGCCATATACTGGATTGCGCCTCAAAACTTAATTATGCAATATTTCTGATTGCATAAAAAGCTATGTTGTGCAACAGCATGCACTACACAGTTCGTAAGAACGAACAG
The DNA here is from genome assembly GCA_029216955.1 of Iris pallida. NCBI lineage: Eukaryota > Viridiplantae > Streptophyta > Magnoliopsida > Asparagales > Iridaceae > Iris > Iris pallida. Next base: position 10,269,099 of record JANAVB010002393.1, on the reverse strand, counting down.
TGTTGCAGCAACCATACCCTAAGAAGGGGTGGCACAAAGTTCGTAATGTGCCACACTCTAAGAAAAGGGGCGCAAGTTAACATGAGGATCGAACATGTTCCAGTGATCGTCCCTAATCACCTTCCAGTGCTAGGTTGGCTGTTACTCATCGAGAAGAAGGTGGATATACTGTGGTGCGCGAGCCGACGGGACAAGGTTCGATGAGGTGGCAACGCCTTTCCCTTTGTTGGCGATAGTCTTCTTGGGGGCCATTACGTCGAGGAGGTAGTCGAAAAGAAGAAGGCAAGAGCTCGAAGAATTTTATCAGAGGATTAAAATAGAAGTTTAAGTTGGCTAATCAAGGGTTATTTATAGCCTAAAAGACTGAATCCTAATATTCTCTATTGTAACACTTTTACAACATATTGTGCGAGATAGGTGCAACTTGACTCAGTCAAAACTTTCATGATTCAAAGTATTTCAAAACTTTAAAATATTCTTAAGTTTTGAAAACTTTGAAGGGGGTCTTGTAGGGCCTAAAAATCAAGTTGTGCCATGTATTTACTACTCAGCAATCAAGTTGTGCCCAAAAAAATTAAGCTACGCCACTATTTTGAAGTTCAGAGATCAAACTGTGCAACTGATCTGGTTGCGCCAAATATCAGACTGCGCCCAGTTACTTTGCGTCGAAGTCTACATGGCGTCTGATATTTAAATTGCCATCATTGCCTGACAGTACTGACAACTAACAGCACAATAAACGAAGGAAATCTCTTCGAATCCCTCAAATTGTGCCGCTCGAGGAGATTTTATTGACAGCTGTCCTGCACATCTTGTGAGTTGCGCGTAGGCGCAATCTAAACAAATTCCTTAGTTGCGCCTAGGCACAATCTGAACAACTTCTTCTCAAAAGCCACCACGTGCCTAGCATTAATTTGTGCCTAGGCGCAACACAATCAGGCGCAGTTTGACTTGTTGACTGAAGGTCGCACAACCTGATGAAGTTGAGACAACTTTTATTCTAAAGCAGGATGACGTGGCGCACATGCCACTAATCTCTCAAGACGTGTCCACTATTCCGTACACGACCACGTGCATCTCAATCATATGATGCCACGCGTCTAATTACAGTTAGTGCACAATTGGATAACAGAATGAAAGTTGGCGCAACATAATGTTGGCGCAACCCAATGAGGCGTATTCCATCCTCGCGTACATCAGAATAACTGCTAAAACATTTATTTCCAGAACTCTATAAATAGAGATTCCAATCATTGTCAAAGCATCACACAGAGATCAAGTACTCCTGCAAAATTGATGCTGCATTCTCCAGAAGCTCTAGTCTTCAAGTTCACATAGTCCAAGGGATAAAGTGATCGTCTTCTGATCAGATTCCTACATTTGTACTTCCCCAAAAATTATTGTACTTTTGTACTCTTTTCTAAGTTTGTTATAAAACTTTTGTTTTTTGCAAACAGGAGGCTCCTACTATCACGACCCGCTCCCGAATAATCGGACACGAGTCGGACACGCCCAGCCTTTGTCGTTAGATACGACAAAGTAAGATGTACCAAGCTAGGGAAACTATAAGGCAATATGAAGATGTACAAATCATAGTATCTATATAAATGATCCCAGAATTCAAAGTACAATTCTATTGATTATTACATTCATCCAGAAAGTAAGGTAAAGTCTGAAGTCACTAATACAATGAAAGTAAAGAATCTAAAGGGAAAGATAGCTAGGCCTCCTCGGCCTCTATGTCTAGTGCAGCTCCAGCTGGCTTTAGTACGTCAGCAAGCTCACGGCCATAGTATGTGTCACACATTATCTCCATCTCACCTACAACATATCCCATTAGGAGCAAAGCAAAGTACAGTTCTAGGTAATGAACAAGAACATCATGATATGAAAATAAGTACAAGAGAACATGAAATGGAAAGTACAGAAAAAGAACATGACAGTACAGTAATGTAAAGTACATGAAATAAAGTACAAAAATGTAAACTATGAACCTGAAGTACAAGACAGGACATGTGCACAATATTTGAAATACAACTAGCCTATGTGATCGGCTGGGGGTAAGTACAGGAAGAACATGAACATGGTACGGCTTAGGGCCCACGTGCACGATGCGAGGCCTAAGCTATCTACATAATTTTTTGATCTCTGGGTTTGGTCACATAGCTAGTGTATTTCCCCACCCCAAATACAAGAGAACAAGACATGAAGTACAAGAGTACATGATATCGTGTCACATCGTGTCATAAGAAAAGTACAAAAATAATGTAAATAAATATGAACCATAGAATGTACTTGCCTTGCTCTAGGAAACCAAGGGTAATGAATGGAGCTAGATGTCCCCCTGTATAATTGACAAATTGATTAATTTCCAAGACTACTCTAGCTAATCTTGGTTTAATTTATCATTAAATTAGTATTCCTTTTAAAAACTTAGATCATAGATAAAATCTTATCTAAATTCTTATCCAATTTAAATACATGGTGAGAATTCAAATAGAAATTTTAACCACTTAATCAATTATGAAAACTTGATAACCGTACTAAGCTATTCTTAAAAATATTTATAAGAAAATAGTTGGTTGTTAGAAATTTATTTTCTAATCAGTACCTCTTTAGCAATTAGATACCATATTTGATAACAATACAACTCCAACCTCATGTTTAGAGCCCATCAGCCAAGACCTTATCAATTCAAATGTTCAAACTCAAGTTTTAACTAGCCCGACCTTCCCATACAGGTAGTCCAAACCATAATTGTTGCCTTATTCATATGATATGGTTTAGTTATGAATCAGCCCAAACACTACTCATTCAAGCACAACAAAAATGTATAAGCCAAACTCATAGGCTCAAAGGAGGCAGCTAAAACATATTTTCTCAAACTCTAAAATTTAGGTTAAAATCCACTGCACCCAACAGTCAATATTTTAAATGCAAAAATATAACACCCTCTGTTGCATTTGAACGAGAGCACATCTAACTTAGCTTGAGTGAACCCAAAGTAGATTAATACACCCTAGGCTTTCGAACTCATCAGTATATTAGTATAGAAACTATATATAACATAAACCCTAAATTACAGAAAATATATTTTACGACTTGATCCAGCAAAATAGGAACCAGTCAACAATAACTCAAAACCCAGCAACTAAATTCAACTCCCATCCTTACTTTTCCGAACCGAACAAGAATAGAGAAAATCCCATCAGACACAATTTATACAAAAATCTATACAAAATATATAAATCAAAATAATTATCTACAACCAAATTGAAATTCAAATAAGAGAATATTCCCGATCTATCACAGAGGGATCCAGAACTCGACCCTGGTGTTCGAAACATACCCCAATTGAAAACGAGTCCACGAACACTGAGCACGAATAGCTTGGCACGAAAATACTGGTCTACAAGCAACTAATTAAAACTAGGGACACCAATATAGCTTGGACACAGCTAACTTGGTCACAACACAAAGACACTGCTACGGTAACGTACGGCACACGACGACAGACCCTGGCCAATAAGCGTGCTTAAAAAAATAGAAAAGGGATTAAGAAGCAACAGAAAGATAGAATAAATACCTGAAGAATGATTGTAGTCAGTAGGAGACACGATCCACATAATTTGACACTCCACTTCGTGTCCAGAGAATCGATCTTTGCTGAGCAAGCTAGCAACAAGGGTCATGCATACCAAGGAGAAGGAAATTTAGAAGATCTGGCATTATCTTCAATAAAATCGAATTGAGAATATTCAACGTTACGGATCTCAGATCAAAATACATACCAAATTCTAGGATTAAACAGATCGACAACTTGTTTAAAAAAAAATTCGATTGAAGGCTCGAAACTATTAAGACTCTGTCCTCAACAAAAGCATTCGAAAGATCAAAATAACATATCAAAGCGAAACTCAACAGAAAACAAAATCGAGGATTCACCTCAACTATGCTGTACTAGTAAAGACAATCAAGTAGAAAACCGATTGTCGATCTGTGAACTCTAGATCTGATCGAGCAAGATAGAATGAGTTTAATTAGAAATTTAACAATATCGATTCCACAAATCCAGATCTGATGATTACGCTATGCAGGTGTACTCACCAAGTGTGAATCTCTCAGAGCAAATCTCAGATCGGAAGAACAATTCGTCCGAAATAATTAATCTATTGTCGAAAGAATATTGATGAGATTAAGAACTATTTCGTGAAGAATCGATAGATCGAACAACGAAAGTAAAATCGAATGGACTTACCACACGCTTGGCTGCTGCTCGTCGTTCGTGATGCTCCCGCCATGGCCGGAAAAGAAGGAGTGCGGTCGTCGCCAGAGAAGGATTTTACCGCTGCTCGATGTCCACGAACTCGTGGTGGAGGGAAACCGCTAGGAAAGAAGCCGTCGTGCCGTAGATGGGTGAGCGCCGTCGGCTATGAAGCTCTTCTCGCTGTTGCCATCACCGTCGGGAAAATTAGGGCTTGCTCACTCGAAATTGGAAGGAAGGGGAAATGGCTCGTCGAGAAAAGCTCAGGGAAAAATTAGAGAAGGAAATGGTTCTTCTCTCTCTCTACTCAATTAAATAAAGATCAGAGAGGAATATGCACATGAGTCCCTCCACTCTTGGCACATTAACAAAAAGGCCCTCCCCCTTTCAGTAATTGCAAAAAGTATAAAAATTCAGTTAGAATTTGTTAGGAGGTTTTAAAAAATATGGGGACCACTCCAATTGGTTGAAACAAACTAGGAATTCCCTCCCAAAGTCAAAAATTCGAATTTCCCTCCAAAAATAGTCATAAGGATTTATTATTTGTAATTCAAAATAAATAAAACAATCATTAATCAAAAGATAGATTTAAGATTTTTTGAAAATTAAAAAAGTGGGGTGACAAATCTCTCCCCCTTAAAATAATTTCATCCCCGATATTTGAAGGACAACAAAAGAATTCTTAAAAGCAAAATCACAATGAATGTTTAAACACAAGTCGTTTATTGAATTTTTAAAAAAATAATACAATCAGGCAAACAAATTGGAATATCGCTCCCGTATCTCGTCCTCACGTTTTCATGTGGACTCTCCTGAAGAGTGGTGTATCCATAAGACTCGGACAAGCGGTATAGTCTGGTTCCACAATTATTTCTCCCTTCGATCAAGGATCTCCACCGACTGCTCCTCGTAGGTCAAGCTCGGACCCACCTCTAGCTCTGAGTAGTCCACCACATGACTAGGATCTGAAATATAGCGGCAAAGCTGGGACACGTAAAAAACATCATGCACTCCCTCTAGGCTAGCAGGAAGCGTTAGTCAATATTCTACCTGCCAATTCGTGTTGTCACATCGAAAGGATCGATGTATCTGGGGCTGAGCTTCCCCCCTCTACCAAATCGGACAGTACCTCTAGTCGGTGAGATCTTCATGAACAATCTATCTCCAACTACGAACTCCAGTGGCTGTCTGCTACTATCCGCCGAGTGCTTCTGTTGATCCTGTGCAACTCTGAGTCGCTCTCTGATCAGTCTTGACTTTTTCGGCAGAATCTACCACCATCTCTGGTCCAAGTAAAGTACTCTCGCCAACGTCGTCCCAAGATAAAGGTGTGCGACATCTCCGTCCATATAGTACCTCGAACGGTGTCATCTCAATGCTAGCCTGATAACTATTGTTATAGGCAAACTCCACAAGATGCAGTTGCTCCTTCCATGGTCCGCCGAAGTTGAGTGCACAAACTCACAACATGTCCTCCAATGTCTAGATGGTCCTCTCGGACTGCCCGTCTGTCTGTGGGTGATAGATGGTGCTGAACTTCAATTGTGAACCCAAGCTCAGCTAGACTCCTCCTGAAGTTTGATATGAAATGACTGTCCCTGTCTGAAATGATACTCACTGGCACTCCGTGAATCTGCTCGATTTGTCGCATATAGAGGTCTGCAAGCTGCTCGATCGATAGCCCTACCTTGAACGAAATAAAGTGAGTGGATTTTGTCAATCTATCTACGATAACCCAAATAGTGTTGGCCCAATGATTGTATCATGTTTTTGAATATAGTTAATATGTTAAGTTTAGCATTTCATTATCATTAATCTTCATACTATCGCTATAGAATTTCTACTTATACTTATACCTATGGTGATAAGTGCCTATTGGTTTACATATTAGTGATATGAGCTTATCTATCTTAAATTTAATCGGGTTGCCAAAATCAAAACTATGTTTTTGATTGTGGTCATTCAATTAAGTTTAATCATTATGATATCACTAACATTTATGCTATTACCTTAGCACTTATACTTAAACTCAGCATTGTCCTAATATTCATTAAACTTATCATACTTGCTACTATGTATATTGCTTTGTTCGTCTAACATGTATATGTAGAAAAGCAATAAGCAAGATCAATGTGGACATATGCATTGAAGAAATCATGGTGGGCCAAAGACGACGGATCCCACAAGATTTCTCTGAACCACCCCACAAGATTTTTCACAAACTGGATATCTTTGGACAGCTGCCGTCAAGGGAAAAAGCCAGCACCTATCAAAAGAAGAAGCCAAGCCAAGCCATCATCATTTTAAGACTCTGCAGAAGCCTGCTCCTACTACTGTATATTTGGAGTCTGTAATGAGTCTTAGGAATCATTGTAAACACAAGAAATAGATGGCAAAATCAAAAACTAGGATAGAAAATAACCCAGGATAATCTTCGGAATCTTGGCGGATAATCCGACAGATCTCTGCGGAAATCCGGCGGAAGATCCGAATGGTCTCACAGAATACCTTCTGTGAGTGTTCGAATTATCCGACGGAAAACCATAGAATTGTGGCAGATTTTCTGCCATATGACCGTTTGCATTCCAACGGTCAGATTTTACGAATGATTGATCCCAACGGCTCTATTTATAGCCATTGGACTATACAGGCGGATGATCCGGCAGATTTTTGCAGAAAATCGACGGATGATCCGTCAGCCTGTGAAAGTTGCATTATTGTACTTTCCTTTGCTTTGGTTATAAATAGCCTTCAATCCCTTCATTCAAGGTTGATGTTTTAAGCCTAAAAATTCCTAAACCACCAAAGCTTATCCATATACAACTCTACAAAGCTTTCATTTGCCATCCACAAATTATGTTAAAGTTATTGAGTTGAAAAGTAAGATCTTCATCCTATTGTAAGGAGATCAAAACCTATTGTGAAAGGTTGAAGTTGGAGAGTCTTCGTATCCAAACTCTCAGTTGAAGTTGGAAAGTCTTCGTATCCAAACTCTCGGTTGAAGTCGGATAGGCCTTCGGATTAAAGCGCTCGTGTAAGAAGTTGGTGAGTTCTTCGGATCCAAACTCGTGTGTAACTATTTTCTCAAATAGTGGATTAAATTCGGAGAGAGTTCCAGGACTGGAGTGCCTCTAGGGAGGATACCACGATACATCGGGTGTCGGTATTGTTATTGCTTCTTCTCTTGCACTTATATTTTTAAATTGTCAATTAGCTTGTGCAAAGTGCTTGATTAGCTAGCTTGACCCTATTCACCCCCCTCTAGGGTTCCTACAAATAGCATCCTTGCCAAAGGGCGTACATGGTAAACCAGAGAAGAACTCCATGGTTATTTGTTCCCACTTGTAATCCGGAATAGGTAAAGGCTGGAGTAATCCTGCTGGTCTCTGGCGCTCCGCTTTGACTTGATAGTACAGAAGGCATCTTGAAACAGATCTGGCAACCTCTCATTTCATCCCATACTACTAAACATACTTCCGCAAATCCTTATACATCTTGGTAGATCCAGGATGAATAGAATACTGCGACTGGTAGGCCTCCAACATAACCTTCTCCCATAAATCCTTGGGCACACACAACTGGTTTCCATGCCTCAGGGATCCATCATCTGTAATAGTGAAATCGTCAAGCAATCCTGTCTCTGCCTGACCACTAAGACATCGGAGTCCCTCATCTAGAAACTGGACCTCCTTGATCTTCTCTATCAGTCCTAACTTTATCTGCATGTGCATCAGCTGTCCCTGAACTCCTGGAAGAATAATCTCGATCCCGAGACTCTCAAGATCCTCTAGAAGATATCAGTCCGTAGTAAGGAACATAGCAACAGGATATCAACTAAGAGCATCTGCTACCACATTCGCCTTCCCAGGATGGTATTGGAAATTGATGTCGAAATCCTTCATGAGTTCCAGCCATCTTCGCTGTCTCATGTTCAGTTTCTTCTGAGTAAAGACGTACTTCAGGCTTTTATGGTCCATGAAGATGTCCACACTCTCTCCATACAGATTGTGCTTCCTTATTTTTAAGGCAAAAATAACTGCTGCAAGTTCTAAGTCATGAGTAGGATAATTCTTCTCATGAGGCCTCAACTTTCTAGAAGCATAAGCAATAACCTTCTTGTTCTGCTCTAGCATACATCCCAAGCCCTTTCCCGATGCATCACTGTAAATGATGAACCCTCCAGATCCTGATGACAAAGCTAAAATTGGTGCTATATTGAGTCTTCTCTTCAATTCTTCAAATGCTGACTGGCAGGCGTCGCTCCAGATGAACTCTTCATCCTTCCGTATAAGCTTGGTCATCGTCTCCGCTATCTTGGCAAAATCTTTTACAAACTTCCGGTAGTAACCTGTTAGTCCTAGGAAACTACGAATCTCAACTACTGACTTGGGAGGTGCCCAGGCTTCCACAGCTTCAATCTTCTTGGGATCTACAGAAATCCCTTCTCTTGTCACCATATGCCCCAAGAATACCATTTTGTTTAAGAAAAACCCATACTTCGAGAGTTTACCGTATAACTTCTCCTTCCACAGAATCTCCAAAATAATCCGTAGGTGCTCCACATGCCCTTCCTTAGTCTTCGAATAGATCAGGATATGGTCGACGAAGACTACAACAAACTTGTCCAGATACTTATGGAAGACCTAATTCATAAGGTTCATAAACACTGCTGGAGCATTGGTGAGTCCGAATAGCATCACTAAGAATTCATACTGGCCGTAGCAGGTATTGAAAGCTGTCTTCGAAATATCCTGCTCCCGAACCTTCATTTGATGATACCTCGATCGAAGATTAATCTTCGAGAAAACTTTTGCCCAACTTAGCTGATCAAACAACTCATCTATCCGCGGCAACAGGTACTTATTCTTGATGGTGATATTATTAAGTGCACGATAATCGATGCACTTTCTAACAGTCCCATCCTTCTTCGGCACGAAGAGTACCGGTGCTCCCCAGGGTGAAGCACTGGACCGAATAAAACCCTTGCCTTCCAACTCATCAATCTGGGCCTTCAACTCTACAGCTTCCTTCGTGTTGATCTTGTAGCAATGCTGGGACTTTGGCACTGATTCGGGCACTAAGTCGATGGTAAATTCCATATCTCGATCTGGCGGCAAACCTGACAACTCCTCGGGGAAGACTGTAACACCCACTTTTCAAAAATAAGGGTAATTTTAAACTTTTATAATTTTGATTAATCAATAATAAGATTTAACTCATGTTATGATTTTTAGTGATTTTTAATTAATTTAAAACTATTTAAATATTAAAATATGATTTTGATGGTTAACTAGTGTAACCCTAGAATTGCTAAGCCTAGAGACTAACCATTACCATGGGAGTCTAGTCATATGATTAGAATGTCATATTACTACTTTTTAGCCTAAGGGTATTTTGGTCATTTTGACAATTTTGTGAAATTGTAAATTGTATTAATTAAATATGTGCTAATTATTTAGTTGAGACTTGACCTAGAATCTTAGCCTAATCTAGATTAGCCTTAAGCTTAGAATCTTGATTAGGATAACCTAGTAAATGACAATATTAACAATATCTAGATATTTCTAAGTAGGATGTTTACCCCTTAGGATATTTGTGAAAAAAAAGCCTTAGGACTAATTGAACCAATAGGAAGACTTGAAATTGGGTGGACAAGTCCTAGCCACTCATCTACATCTAAAACCTAATCCTAATTCATCTAATGGCAGCCACTATAGGTAGGTTAGCCTCCCTTCCTTTCATTTCATTCCATCTTGCCTCTTTTCCTTCACAAAGTATACTTCTCCAAATTAGAGAGCTTCCCTCTTTGATTTGATCTCCAAATCCTTACATCCCTCTACCAAAACTTCCATCCAACCTTCTCATACTACCAAGGGAGGGTGCTGGTAAAGATTTGGAGCAAAGTGCAAGGAGGAGTGTCCTTTTTGGAAGATCTTCGTGTCGGAGCCGTGTCCTTGGGAGTATCATTGGGATTCCACTCCCAATAGGTAAAACCAACCCTCTAAATTGATTTCTTATGCATATTAGTTAGTTTTGAATAAATAGGATCCACCCCCATGCGTGTACCCCATTTAGATTCAAATTTGAGGCCATTTGGAGCTCTCTTGAGGATTTTAGATATGTGTCTTGTGTCCTACTTGATAGATCCCAAATTAGGATACCCCATGTGTATGTATGTATGATAATAGTTTAAATAGATATTTAAATTCAGTTTTAGAATCGTTAGAGAGTGGATTGATCTTAGTTAGGATGGTTAGGATGAGTTTTATTTGGATACATATGTTGGTATCCAAGTATCTTGGCATACATGTGTTTCTTTTGTCCAAAACAACTCAAATTCGTCATAATATTCATCCACATTTTTATTAACCAAAGTAACTTAGAAATATCATAACTTTTAGCTTAGAACTTCAATTTATCTCCCGTTTTTTTAAAAGATCCGTATCGAAGTTAGCTTTCCAAATATATATTTAATATGCCAAAATCGTTCTAAAACTTTCTGTAAAACTATTTGAGTGTCAGCTGTCCGAAAAACAAACACGTTTCGGTGTTTTCGCGATTCCGAGAGCTTCCGGACACGAAAATGCGATCCATATGAAGTTTCGGAAAGCTAACACGAAGTGCTATGACATAATTTAATCCTAGATTTTAGTGAAGGCCCAATTAGTGCAGTATTGATTTTAAGTAGAAGAGTGACTATATGACATAGGCATTTTGTGTAACCTATGAGCCAATGTAGTATATATGTTAAATGAATGTAGAGTATGTAATGCATGATATGTTAGATGAATGAAATAATATATATATATGATTTGTATGTATGCATCTATGTATGTATGTATAGGTGCATGAATGAATGCAAGTATATATATATGATATGTATGTAGGCATGTGTGCAATATATGTATGTATGCAATATAAGTATGTATGTTTGCATTTCTATAAACTGAGTTAACCTATAACCTTTTACACACATGCATTCATACACCCTTTGACACCAAGTATCCCATGTCACATACACCAACCTATCACTAAATTTGAGAACATTGACATATATCCTTTCACACACATGCCAAACACACACACACACTCACTTACTCTTTTATCTCTTCTTCTCTCTATATATATATGACTATATATATAGCTTTCCTATATATCTATGTATATGAATATGTGAACGTGAATAATATATATACATTATATGACTAAGTTTGTGTGCCTTGTTAGCTTATAGTTTAGTTTTGTGCTTGGTTTAGCAAGTGACTTAGGCTATGAGTTAGTAGCTATCTTGGATACTTGATTTGCATAGACTTAGTTTGTTTAGACCTAAAATTGACTAACCTAGACTAGTTGACCACTGTTGACATAACCCTAGCTAGTTTGACCACAGTTGACTAGAGTTGACCTAGTTTGACTTTATAGTTGACTAGAGTTGACCAAGAGTTGACTTTGACCTAGATTGACCTAGAATCATGTAGATTGCATTATATACTTCAATTCTTACATATTGAACACATTGTAACTTATATTGCTCTAAATAGGACCTTGTGACACCAGTTCAGACATCTGATATACATTAGTCATTCAGAGTATCAGGCGAGTATATTCTCTGATAGTTCTTTCATTTATTTGTCAATTACTGTACTTCGGTTCTAGTTAGTTCTATTTGATTCTTATTACAAACACGTATTGTTATTACTAAATTCATGTATACGACACACATACTTTACTCGTCTTGTCTTTATTATTCGAATCACCATTCGAACTATTCGAACCACTTATTAGCATCTTCATGTGCTGGTTGGACTTGTATTCGTTTTACGTGTTGGATTATGGATTCATTTGTATTAGAATGGGCAGGGAAATACTAATTAGACATGTGAACATTACTACTATTCGAACCACCCCTCTGTGAATGATATTCGAACGATAGCTATCCCACACTTGGCCAGGTGTGCGGTGTGCCGTATTACCCTTAGCCGTTTATATGTCTATCTCAGTATTTTAAAACACACTTGGAGGATTGATTCGAATCATCATTAGAACATCATGTGAACTATTATTCGCACCACCTTATTCGAATCACCTTGTTAGAACAATGATTAGAATCACATTCGACACATACTGTACTGGAATCACATTCGACTCATATTGTATTAGACTCACATTGGGATTACACTCGACTTACATTATACTGTCTGGACTTATCATGTTACTCTAGTTCAGCTAGCTTGTTTTACAGTCTTCCTTGCCATGTTCTTCTATTGTTTTGCAATATTACTTCCCTTGTACCTTAACTGTTTCTTTACATCACAACCTGTATAAAACTGCCATGTTCATCAATATAACTATCTATAACTGCTTTATAGTTCTCTGTCATTTACTTGGGATTTCTAGATGAGTTGTGCTCGTTCCTGTCCTGACTGGACCTGTTGAAAATATTATAAACGATTGCCATGAGGACATTTGCCCTGCTTGCCCTGGAGCAGGAGATGGCTTAGCTACCTTTGGCCCCGACACTTAGGAGTGATCGGAAGACTAGCTAATAGACTTGGTTTAGTTTTCATGTTTTAGAACTTGAATTGTAATAACTTGAGATATGAGTTTGTATTTGAGTTTATTTGAGATATTATTATTTAGTAGTTTATATTTGTTGTTATTTAGTCTTTAGTTATAAACTTCTGTGTTATCTTATCATTCTTAGACTGTGGTTGAGATTTCATTATATCTATACTTGTCCTCCGTACGGAGTTGAGATTTGACAAGTACATTATATAATTGCGTGAGTTGTTGATTAGATAGTAACCTAGGACAGTGTTCTACCGCCGACACTACGGCGTAGGCTGGACGTAGCCACTTCTCATGCCCCTACACTGGGTGAAGGTCGTGACACATTTTTAGTGGTGGTCCATGTAGGTCGAGAGTTGTATTAGTACGATGTTGTGGTAGTACAACGATTAGTTGTACTGCTGCGTGCCTGTGGTATGAACTAAGGAATAGGCTTTAGCAGATAGGTTACTCAATCACAGTTAGGACTACTTGAAAAGATTCCTGGGATGACCCTTGAGATTCTCATTATAAACAATCTCGAAATTTGATTCCGACCATTTCTGTCTACTTCCTTGTTCATCGTTGAATTTGATTCTTGGTATTCATTATTGACTTGATTTTCTACCAAGATAATATTATGTGCTAGGTTGCCTCAGTCATGGAGTCTTGAGTCTTCTACAGCCATATTAGCTGGTTTGGCGATGAAATAGAGTCTGATTTTGGATGTATTTCTCGGGTGTAGGAATTTAAAGTTTTTGCAGCCAAGCTAGCGGTAATGCGAAAATTTTAAATATTATGATTCTAGAGGTATGTACCTTAGTTGCGGACTCTATGGATTATCGTTGTTGTACTTACTAGTGTAACGAGGATTCTGGTAACATGGTTCTGAATAGATGGGTATGATTATCAGATTGCAGAATAGATACCATATAGATGGTGCCCTAGTATGGAGTAGAATATCAGCATGGATGTTGTTTAAGTTATGGATTAGATAGAGGAAGCTAGGCCACCTGTAGCGTAGAACCATGCTCCGCAACATCAGAGGGATAAACCCTAGAGGGACAGAACTTTTGCACTGACGGTTGTGGAGACCGACGCTATGAGTGACGAGTTAGCAAGTCTTTCCTTCTTATCCTTCTTTTCTATCTTGCTGTGATAGATAGTATAGTGACCTGTTCGAGACTATGATATCATGACCAGTAGGAATCATGTTTTGTATGCTTTAGACAGAATTTTCTCGACCTTGATTGCTGGGGGTTTGACCTAGAAGTACGACGATTTGGTCAGAACATATGATTATCAGATTGTATCTTGGGAGGATTTTTGAACATATCATCTCTACCTTCCGTTTTAGTTTTTTTTAAAAAAATTTGTTTTGTTTCATTATCACTTAATTTAGGAGTAGGGATAACTTCAGATAACTAGTATAATTCTTTGTAGAACTTCATTAGTTAAAACTCTTTCATAGTATAATGGTTTGATAGCTTGTATTAGGACTTATTCTTAGGTATGGTAGTCTTGTTGACATTAAACTAGTAACCCTTATAGTTAAATCTCTGTTAATTTTGATTATCAGTTTCATATATGATGTTAGTCTGCTCAGGAGGTAGTGACCCCTCCGGCTCACCAGAAGGATAGTAGGATATATTGATGCTTAGAACAGTAATATTTCGTAGGTGTACTTTAGAAACAACAAGGATATTCGAGGTCGGTTTATTTTACGAACTATAATAATTTTAGGTTATTGATTCTCGAGATATTTTACTTAAGATTGTGATGCTAAATTTAGGAATTTAGAAACAGAGAAGAGAATGTAACTATGAAGCGATGATGATACCAAAATTGAATAAGATGTTGGTAAGAGGACAGAGTGAACACACAGATTTTGGGTTATGGGGAAATTTAAAGATTTTGTGGAGTTTTTAAAATTTAAGAAGAATAATATTTGAAGGTGTACGTAAAGGAAATACAAAGGTCGATTTTATAATAAAGAATAAGTTCATGCATGACCTAGTAGTATTAGCTTCGAATAAATTTGAGGACAGTGATTTGAACAAGTTCGAGGATTCATAGACTTTGATCTAGAGATTTTGGATCCAAGTTAGGACAAGGTGCATAAATTTTAATTTTTGGGATGATTAAGTGGATAAGGGAGAGTAAGATCAGAAAGAAGGAATAAGAGTTTTAACAAGAGCACGATTCATGAGAAATGCCTTAGGAATTTAGGCCCTACTTCTAGGAGGGAGTTTTAGTCACCAGACCTAATTTGAGGTAAGTTTTCGACCTAGACTTTAGCATGTCTTCTGTGATATTTTGTTACACCCCTTGCTTGTATGTTTTGATACCTTGTGAATGCCTTGTGCTGTAGTATGGCTAGTATAGCTAGATGAGACCTCAGACTGATATTGTCTGCCATGACCCTATATGTTATTCTTTCAAATTGTATGATTTAGATGAGCTTCTAAGACCATGATTGTTGGGGACGAGACTCTAGAAGAAGTACGACCATCTTAATTTCGAGGACGAAATTCTTCTAAGGAGGGTAGACTTGTAACACCCACTTTTCTAAAATGAGAGTAATTTTGAACTTTTATAATTTTGATTAATCAATAATAAGATTTAACTCATGTTATGATTTTTAGTGATTTTTAATTAATTTAAAACTATTTAAATATTAAAGTGTGATTTTGATGGTCAACTAGTGTAACCCTAGAATTGTTAAGCCTAGAGACTAACCATGACCATGGGAGTCTAGTCATGTGATTAGAATGTCATATTACTACTTTTTAGCCTAAGGATATTTTGGTCATTTTGACAATTTTATGAATTTGTAAATTATATTAATTAAATATGTGCTAATTGTTTAGTTGAGACTTGACCTAGAATCTTAGCCTAATCTAGATTAGCCTTGAGCTTAGAATCTTGATTAGGATAACCTAGTAAATGACAAGATTAACAATATCTAGATATTTCTAAGTAGGATATTTACCCCTTAGGATATTTGTGAAAAAGAAAGCCTTAGGACTAATTGAACCAATAGGAAGACTTGAAATTAGGTGGACAAGTCCTAGCCACTCATCTACATCTAAAACCAAACCCTAATTAATCTAATGGCAGCCACTATAGGTAGGTTAGCCTCCATTCCTTTCATTTCATTCCATCTTGCCTCATTTCCTTCACAAAGTATTCTTCCCCAAATTAGAGAGCTTCCCTGTGAAACCTGTAAATTTAGGTTTCATTATTTAATTAATTGGATATTTTGTTTGCTAATTTATTATTATTATTAAGTTGATTAATTTAGGAAAATCGTATTTTTTTAAATTATTCATTGATTTTTTTATTTGGCCTGACCCGTCCCGAACCCGTCTCGATCCATTTTCGAAACTGAACCCAAACTCAGTTTTTATCTTTAAAGTTATTTATAATTATATCAATATTAGCTTTAGAATTAATTGAAATTTGTGTGTAAAAGTTTTATTTTATAAGTTAATTAGTTACAACTCTTATTAATTCTCTTTCTCTTACTTTCCAACTCCAGCCTCCAAGCGACCCCTTCATGTTCCCTTCCCGACCGAACGGCCAACGGCCGAGTCTCCTCCCCTTCCGAAACTCCCGACCCCTCCTTTTCCCTCCCGTAACCCCCAAATATCTATCCTATATAAGCCCCTCTCCCTCTCCATATCTCATCCAAACCCATCCCCAAATCACTAGTCCTAACCCACGCCCTTCCGGCGAATCCCGGCCGTGCCCCTCTCGACGAACCCCATGCCGCGCCCCCCCGGCAACCCCTGGCCACCCAGGCCAGCGCCCGCCGATCCCCTGTGTGGCGCCATCTCGTCCAGGCCGAGTGGCCTCCCGCCGCTGCTGTTCCCGAGCCGCAGCACCCCGCGAGCCCGCTCCGGCCGCCCCGTCCCCGATCCGGCCGTCCGTGCCCCGATCCACTGTCCACAGTATTTTGCGGGTTTCGATCTGCTGTTTCAGTGGCCGTGCCACGCTGTCCGCGTGTTCTGGATTGTTCCGAGTTCGTGGGATTTAGATTTCTTCCCTAAATTACATCTGAGAGCTCTAGTCGAGCATCCGAGGTATATTTTTGTGTCCCTATGTCCCTCCCATGGAGTCGATGATGAGTCGGTCTCGATCCCGCTATGGGATTCGATTGTTGCATATTTTGTTCAGATTTCTAAGTTGGAATTGGTTCGTTGGGTTTTTCGATTTTAAATTCGGAATTTAAGCTATGAATTTGGGTTTCGTATTCCGACTCCTATTCGGATTTGGTTCTGTTATTTCCGACTTCGATTTGGAATAGTCCGTTCTGAAAATCGATTTTCGATTTCGAGTTCGATAGATTATGAGTTCGGATTCTCGGATTTGGGTTCTGTTGTTTCTTGGAACACATGTATATGTGGCTTAAGCTCTGTTGATTCATTCTTGTATATATATATATATATATATATATGGCTTTGAGATGGATTTTGGTTGATTTTCCTAGTTATGTATTTTTGGTGTTGGTATTATTCCTGGTTTAGAATATTTTGGTTGTTATCTTCCCATTATTGGGTTATCCCGATTACAAAAGGAGATGCTGCCTGATTTTTCTAAAATATTTTGAAAACCTTTTTGGTTTATTTCTCGAGTTCAGTTCTTGAAATTTGATGGTTTTTGGGTTGGTTGACTTTCGGATACCACTATTGGGCGACGACCATATCGGTCCATGGGCCCTAGCGAAATGCAAACGAAACCAGAATTTTCGGACGTTAAGGCATAAGCTAGAATGCAACATGACACTTTGGACCAAGTCTGAGACTTACCATATTTTTATATTTTAAATTAAATTATTATTTTAGAACGTGTTACTGGCCAATAGTATTTTGAGTGCAGGACCTCGGCCTGCTGAATGGACCACTTCTCGGCGTTCAGAGTTCACCAGCAATTTAATTACTTTAATTTATTTAATTTATGTAAAGTGTTGTAAGGGCATAAGTCCAGTCTTTATTTCTTTCTCTGTGGTTTTTAATTGTATAGTATAGTTTTGGTTTCTTTTTGATTTTTCTGGTTTCGTTAGTTATCGATAAACGCGTAGAATAATAAATTGAATATTTATTTTATATAGAAAATTAAATAAATTTTCTCACATTTAGTTAATAATAAAATATAAGTTTGTGTTATTTAAACAAATTCACGTTTTTCTCATTTAAAGAAAAGTCTAGTTTTTGATATATTACAAAATACAAACTTTTGCCAAATAATCGGAAACAGCGAATTTTCCCACTAAATGTTAACTTGACTTTTATTTCGTTAAATCAATGATTTTAAATCGCATCGATAAACGTGTTATGATAACATAAAACTTGACTAGGATCTATTTTAGAGATTGTAACTAGCACACCTAGATATGGTTCAATGATGATGGTTCTAAGTCAGAACTTCTCAACTGTAGGATTTCGAGGACAAGTTTGACTTTCCCGATACCGACTTCCAATCCAGTCATAAACCAAGACAAGTACGGTTATGTTTGTTTTTTTTTCAATTTAATTAGTAATTGTAATATTGCCTGCTTAAACCACATTGCTACACGAAACTCTTCCTAGAGTATTGATTGTTATTGATTATGGGATATTGGGGGAGTAGTGTAGTATTTTATGACCAATACCTTCATATTGCATAATTGTGCGAGCTTACCCCTCTTCACACGGGGATAAGCCGTATCGTATCACTAGGATACTATTGTACAACCCAAGCCGGTTATAAGCATTACATACTCAAATCATATTATTTTCAATTATGGAATATTGCTGGAAAATATTGTTCAAGTATTTCAAACTGTTTAAAATTGCAAAATTTTAATTATTAATTGAATTGTTAGATATTCATAATTGTACTTTGCTCCTTTCATGACTGGATCTCCACCCCCAATAGGTCCCATTGATGAAGCTGAGCTATTAATTAATAGCTATTACGATCCTGAGCTTTACTCAGCTGTGCTGCCAGAGTTCCAATCGGAGGATACTGATCTCGGGGCTGATGAGCCAACTTTCTAGATGATGGTATTTTCTTTCTAGTTATGATGTTTGAATTTAAGACAGATTATTTCAGTTTTATATTATCAGATGTATCAGATGAAACATTCTGTTGGACAAGATTTTAATATTCGTAATTTTAGAAGTTGTGACAAATATATTATGTTGTTGAGATTACCTACAAAAGGATACAGCTTACTGCAGCCATCTCACAACGGTGCATGCTGGGCATGATCCGATTCGACCCAATAATTTAGGACCGGGTCGTGACATGTTTTTAGTGGCGGCCCACGCAGGTCTGATCAACAACTTAGGTAAACATATCTAGAAATAATTAGAACACTAGAACATTAATTTGTCGCAACATAGGACCGAAATATATTATAAATAAATATTTTTGTTTGTTATAGACTGGTAGGCTACCTTGCTTATGTTTTGCATCCTAAACCTTCCAGAGTATGGCCACAGACAAGACCAACAATGCTGGTGATGGATTATCATCCCCCGATCATACCCCACCTCCTCAATCAAGTTCGGATCCTATACCTCGACAGCTGACCGATCGTCCCCATAATGCACCAGAACCCCGTAGATTTTATACTACTACTCAAGTAACAGATCCTACATCTTCCCGGACTGAACAAATAGCCCCTGCGGAAGTGCCCGATCCAACTGCCCCACCAGTGCCCGTAGACCCTACCGACCTTGTAGGCCTGCTACGAGGAGTGCTTGAGGCATAAAGAACTCAAGCTGAAGCTCATCGCGAACAGACTGCGACTATGAGAGAAGGTATAGAGAATGCCCATAATGTGGCTATGGCTGCACTTGAGAGAGGAGAAGCAGCCCAATATGAACCATGGCCTGCTAAAGTCGACGATATTGAGAAATTCAAGAAGCTGGGCCCTCAACCTTTCAAAGGAACCGAGGGAATCATCTACGCCGATGAATGGTTCGACAGTATGGAGCGTCTCCTCAGCGTTGCTCGACTTCCAGATGACCTTCAAGTTGAAGATATGGGACTCCAACTGCTAGATGTAGCAAGCACCTGGTATCGGAATGAACCCCGACTACAGGACATGCAGCTTGACTGGAACACCTTTAAGAGGTTGTTTCGCAGGAAGTTCATCCCAACATCCGAGTTGCGGGAGATGGAAAGACAATTCCAGAATCTGAAGCAAGGGAACATGACGGTTGGTGAATATGTGGCAGAGTTTGGTCAACTTAGTCACTTTGCCAAGAACTTAGTTGCTGACCCCGTCGATCGTGCTGAAAGATTCAAGTATGGACAGAGGAAAGAGATTCGTACCCCTGTGATCGCAGGCGGCTCCAAAACGTACGAGAGGATCCTAATACGAGCTCAGGATGTAGAGAAGAGTCGGCCTGCTCGTTTAAAAAGGGAGTATTCTGGAACTAGCAACTTCCAGAGTAACCAGAAGAGGTCCAACCACAATAATAACAACAGGCCTTCTCACCACCAGCAGCAGCACCATCAGGCGAGGACCAATGACAGAGCGCCTCAGAAGCAGATTCCAGTCTGCAATTTCTGCAAGAGGCCCGAACATCAGGCGAACATCTGCAAGAAAAGGCTAGGACACTGCCTAGTTTGTGGGTCTGCCACCCACCAAGTGAGGGACTGCCCCACGGCATTCAATCAGACCGGAACAACACCTCAGAAGGCTCCCCTACCCACTCAGCAACAACAGTTTGGGCAACACCAACAGAAGACTGGGCGAGCTGTTGCCCTAACGGCAGATGAGCAAGAGCCAGAGCAGGAACCCACCGCTGATGTCATCACAGGTTCTATTTATGTGCATTCACATCCTGCTTTAGCATTATTTGATTCGGGTGCATCACACAGTTTTATAGCAAAAAAATTCATCACTGCACACCACCTAGTTACGGGATTTAGCAAGAAGATATGTAGAGTTATGACTGGTGGTGGACCCATACCCATCACTTAGACCTGTAACTGCCCTATAACTATCTCAGGACACAAATTCTTAGCACCCTTACTTGTGATGCCCTTACCTAACTATGATGTAGTCCTAGGAATGGACTGGTTAAGTAAACAGCATGCGCTGATAGATTGTCACAGAGGATGTGTAGTCTTCTGTCCACCTGGAGAGCCAGAGCTTGAAATCTCTCGATCTCCGGAAGATTTGGAGGGTATTACCTACTCCTCTATCACCGAAGAACCTGGACCTCCTCACCCTATCATAGCATAATTCATGGACGTCTTCCCTGATAGTCTTCCAGGATTGTCCTCGGATCGAGATGTGGAATTTACCATCGACCTAGTTCCTGGCTCTTCTTCTATTTCTCGGGAATGCTACAGAGTCAACCCTAAGGAGGCCAAGGAAATGAAGGACCAGATCAATGAGCTGAAGGCTCTTGGATTTATCAGAGATGGAGCCTCACCCTGGGGAGCACCTGTCTTGTTCGTGCCCAAGAAGGTTGGGACTATGCGGATGTGCATTGACTATCGGGCGCTGAACAACATCACCATCAAGAACAAGTACCCTCTGTCCTGGATCAATGACTTGTTTGATCAACTAAGTGGAGCTAAGGTATTCTCGAAGATAGACCTTCGATCTGGCTACCTTCAAATCAAGGTCAGGAAGGAGGATATTCCAAAGACGGCATTCAACACCAAATATCGTCAGTATAAATTTTTGGTCATGTCGTTTGGATTGACGAATGCCCCTGTGGTATTCATGAACCTTATGAACAAGGTTTTCATGAATATCTAGATCAGTTTGTTGTTGTCTTCATCGATGATATTCTGATCTACTCGAAGACCGAAGAAGAGCATGAATAGCACCTGAAGAAAGTTTTGGGAACCTTAAAGAAGGAGAAGCTCTATGGTAAGCTATCTAAATGTGAATTCTTCTTAGACAAGGTAGATTTTCTAAGCCATGTTGTCACAGGAGAAGGAATTTCGGTAGATCCAAAGAAGATAGCTGCCATTGAGAAGTGGACTACACCCAGCTCAGTTGTAGAAATCAGAAGCTTCTTGGGCTTAGCTGGCTACTACCGGAAATTTGTGAAGGACTTTGCCAAAATTGCTGAGTCAAAGACGAAGCTCACCAGGAAGAATAAAGATTTTGTGTGGACTGAAGCTTGCCAGTCAGCATTTGAGGAACTGAAGAAGAGACTTACAATGGCACCGATATTGCGCTACCCACAGGTACCGGCAGTTTCTCAATTTACAGTGATGCTTATGGTAAAGGATTGGGTTGTGTTCTTCAACAATACGGGAAAGTAATTGATTACGCATCTAGGCAATTACGGACTCATAAGAAGAACTATCCCACGCATGATTTGGAGATTACAGCAGTTATATTTGTACTGAAGTTGTGGAAGCACTACCTCTATGGAGAGAGAGTGGAAATATTTTACAGACCACAAAAGTCTTAAATATGTTTTCACTCAGAAGGAGCTGAACATGCGACAGAGGCGATGTCTGGAGCTGATAAAAGATTTTGACATCGACCTGTAGTACCATCCGGGTAAGGCTAATGTTGTTACAGATGCACTTAGTCGATACCCGATGGCAATGTTCTTGACCAAGGAACGATATTTGTTGGAAGACATAGAAAAGCTTGGACTGGAGATTGTACTGCCTGAAGAAGAAATAAAGAAACTCGGACGAAAAGCCATTGTACCTGGAGCTGATTCATCAATAATACAGTTGCAAGTGCGTTCAAGTCTGATGGACAGAGTCAAGGAGACACAATTCCAAGACGAGACGCTTTGCAAACTCAGAGATCAAGTGCTGGCAGGAACACTTGAAGGATTCTCAATCGCCAGTGATGGAGCATTGAGGCATGGTACGAGGCTTTGCGTACCAACTGGCAAACTGAGGAACGAGCTGATGCAAGAAGCGCACCAGTCACAGTATTCCATACATCCAGGAGGTAACAAAATGTATCGGAATATGCGTACTGTAGTGTGGTGGTACAGAATGAAGAAGGACGTATCCAGATATGTGGCTAGATGCTTAATTTGTCAACAAGTGAAAGCTAGCAGACAGAGACCAGCTGGACTGTTGCAGCCGCTAGACATCCCGAAGCGGAAATGGGAACACATAATGATATACTTTGTATCAGGACTGCCTTGATCCCAAGAAGGGAAGGATGCCATTTGGGTTTTTGTGGACCGACTAACGAAGTCAGCTCACTTTATCCCCTTCAAAGTTGGTCTATCTACCGAGAAGTTGGCAGCACTGTACATGCAGTATATCTATCGGATTCATGGAGTTTCGATAAGTATTGTATCTGACAGAGATACCAGATTCACCTCTCACTTCTGGAAGAGCTTGCACTACAGTTTGGGAACATAATTGAAGTTCAGCACCGCTTACCATCCCCAGACTGACGGACAATCGGAGAGAACAATCCAGACGCTAGAGGACATGTTAAGATCTTGCGTCTTGGAATTTGGAGGGTCTTGGAAAGACCACTTGCACTTGGTAGAGTTCTCCTACAATAACAGCTACCAAGCTAGGATCGGTATGACTCCGTTCGAGGCACTTTATGGACGTCGTTGCCGCACTCCACTTGCTTGGGATGACGTAGGAGAAAGAGTATTGCTTGGACCTGAAATGGTGATCGATGCAGCAGAGAAGGTAAAGGTGATTAGAGACAAACTCAGGATTGCTCAGGACGGACAGAAGCATTGGGCCGATAGCAGCCGTCGACCACTGGAGTTCGAAGCAGGCGATAGTGTTTTCGTCAAGATTTCCCCTACCAGAGGAACTATCAGGTTCGACAGAGCAGGAAAGCTGAGTCCCAGGTACATCGGCCCATTTGAAGTTTTGAGCCGAGTCGAAAAAGTAGCGTACCGATTAGCTCTACCAGCTAATCTTGAGGGCGTGCATAATGTCTTCCACGTTTCACAGCTCAGGCGCTACATTTCGGATCTGAACCACATCTTGGACCATTCAGAGCTGGAGATTGGATCCAGCCTTACAGTACCAGAGAAGCCAGTGGCAAATTTAGACAGAGGTGAGAAGAAAACCAGGAACTCTGTGACGCCCATAGTCAGAGTGATGTGGCGGCACAATTCCCCAGGCGAGTCTACCTGGGAGCGAGAAGATGAGATGCGGGAGCAGTATCCGTATCTGTTTGAGACCTGAGGTAATTCCTAAACCTAATCTTTAATTTCGAGGACGAAATTTTCTAAGGAGGGAAGGTTGTGAAATCCGTAAATTTAGGTTTCATTATTAATTAATTGGATATTTTGTTTGCTAATTTACTTTTATTATTAAATTGATTAATTTAGGAAAATCGTATTTTTTTAATTATTTATTAATTTTTTATTTGGCCTGACCCGTCCCGAACCCGTCTCGATCCTTTTTTGAACCAAACTCAGTTTTCATCTTTAAAGTTATTTATAATTATATCAATATTAGCTTTAGAATTAATTAAAATTTGTGTGTAAAAGTTTTATTTTATAAGTTAATTAGTTACAACTCTTATTAATTCTCTCTCTCAATTCCCAACTCCAGCCTCCAAGCGACCCCTCCATGTTTCCTTCCCGACCGAACGGCCAACGGCTGAGTCTCCTCCCATTCCGAAACTCCCGACCCCTCATTTCCCCTCCCGTAACCCCCAAACATCTATCCTATATAAGCCCCTCTCCCTCTCCATATCTCATCCAAACCCATCCCCAAATCCCTAGTCCTAACCCACGCCCTTCCGGCGAATACCGGCCGTGCCCCTCTCGGCGAACCCTAGAACGTGCCCCCCCCCCCCCCGGCGACCCCCAGCGACCCCCGGCCACCCAGGACAGCGCCCGCCGATCCCCTGTGCGATGCCATCTCGTCCAGGCCGAGCGGCCTCCCGCCGCTGCTGTTCCCAAGCCGCAGCACCCCAGAAGGCTGCTCCGGCCGCCCCGTCCCCGATCCGGCCGTCCATGCGCCGATCCACTGTCTACAGTGTTTTGCGGGTTCCAATCTGCTATTTCCGTGGCCGTGCCCCACTGTCCGCGTGTTCTAGATTATTCCGAGTTCGCAGGATTTTGATTTCTTCCCTAAATTACATCTGAGAGCTCTAGCTGAGCATCCGAGGTATATTTTCGTGTCCCTGTGTCCCTTCCGTAGAGTCGATGATGAATCGGTCTCGGTCCCGCTATGGAATTCGATTATTGTATATTTAGTTCTGATTTCTAAGACGAAATTGGTTCGTTGGGTTTTTCGATTTTAAATTCGGAATTTATGCTATGAATTTTGGTTTTGTATTCCGATTCCTATTCGGATTTGGTTCCGTTATTTTCGACTTCGATTTGGAATAGTCCGTTCTGAAAATCGGTTTCCGATTTCGAGTTCGATAGATTATGAGTTCGGATTCTCGGATTTGGGTTCTGTTGTTTCTTGGAACACATGTATAGGTGGCTTAAGCTCCGTTTATTCATATATATATATATATATATATATATATATATATATATATATATATATATATATATATATATATATATATATATGGCTTTGAGATGGATTTTGGTTGATTTTCCCAGTTATGTATTTTTGGTGTTGGTATTATTCCTGGTTTGGAATATTTTGGTTATTATCTTCCCATTAATGGGTTATCCCAATTACAAAGGAGATACTGCCCGATTTTTCTAACATATTTTCAAAACCATTTTGGTTTATTTCTCGAGTTCAGTTCTTGAAATTTGACGATTTTTGGGTTGGTTGACTTTCGGATACCACTTTTGGGCGACGACCATATCGGTCCATGGGCCGTAGCGAAATGCAAACGAAACCGAAATTTTTGGACGTTGAGGCATAAGCTAGAATGCAACATGACACTTTGGACCAAGTCTGAGACTTACCATATTTTTATATTTTAAATTAAATTATTATTTTAGAACGTGTTACTGGCCAATAGTATTTTGAGTGCAGGGCCTCGGCCTGCTGAATAGACCGCTTCCCGGCGTTCAGAGTTTACCAGCAATTTAATTACTTTAATTCATTTAATTTATGTAAAGTTTTGTAAGGGCATAAGCCCAGTCTTCATTTCTTTCTCTGTGGTTTGTAATTGTATAGTATATTTTTGGTTTCTTTTTGTTTTTTCTGGTTTCGTTAGTTATCGATAAACGCGTAGAATAATAAATTGAATATTTATTTTATATAGAAAATTAAATAAATTTTCTCACATTTAGTTAATAATAAAATATAAGTTTGTGTTATTTAAACAAATTCACGTTTTTCTTATTTAAAGAAAAATCTAGTTTTTGATATATTATAAAATACAAAGTTTTGCCAAATAATCGAAAACTGTGAATTTTTCCAATAAATGTTAACTTGACTTTTATTTCGTTGAATCAATGATTTTAAATCGCATCGATAAACGTGTTATGATAACGTAAAACTTGACTATGATCAAATTTAGAGATTATAACTAGCACACCTAGATATGGTTCAATGATGATGGTTCTATGTCAGGACTTCTCAACTGTAGGATTTCGAGGACAAGTTTGACTTTTCCGGTACCGACTTCCAATCCAGTCATAAACCAAGGCAAGTACGGTTATGTTTGTTTTTTTCAATTTAATTAGTAATTGTAATATTGCATGCTTAAACCACAATGCTATACGGAACTCTCTCCTAGAGTATTGATTATTTTTGATTGTGGGATATTGGGGGAGTAGTGTAGTGTTTTATGACCAATACCTTCATATTGCATAATTGTGCGAGCTTATCCCTCTTCACTTGGGTATAAGCCTTATCGTATCACTAGGATACTATTGTACAACCCAAGCCGGTCATAAGAATTACATACTCAAATCATATTGTTTTTAATTATAAAAAATTACTGAAAAATATTGTTCAAGTATTTCAAACTGTTTAAAATCGCAAATTTATAATTATTAATTGAATTGTTAGATATTCATAATTGTACTTTGCTCCTTGTCTGACTGGATCCCCACCCCCAATAGGTCCCATTGATGAAGCTGAGCTATTGATTAATAGCTATTACGATCCTGAGCTTTACCCAGCTGTGCTGCCAGAGTTCCAATCGGAGGATACTGATCTCGGGGCTGATGTGCCAACTTTCTTGATGATGATATTTTCTTTCTAGTTATGATATTTGAATTTAAGACAGATTATTTCAGTTTTATATTATCAGATGTATCAGATGAAACTTTCTGTTGGACAAGATTTTAATATTCATAATTTTAGAAGTTGTGACAAATATATTGTATTGTTTAGATTACCTGTAAGTGGATAGAGCTTACTACCGCCGTCTCACAACGGTGTAGGCTGGGCATGATCCGATTCTATCCAAAAATTTGGGACCGGGTCGTGACATTCCCTCTTTGATTTGATCTCCAAATTCTTACATCCCTCTACCAAAACTTCCATCCAACCTTCTCATACTACCAAGGGAGAGTGCTAGTAAAGATTTGGTGCAAAGTGCAAGGAGGAGTGTCCTTTTTGGAAGATCTTCGTGTCGTAGCCGTGTCCTTGGGAGTATCATTGGGATTCTACTCCCAATAGGTAAAACCAACCCTCTAAATTGATTTCCTATGCATATTAGTTAGTTTTGAATCCATAGGATCCACCCCCATCCATGTACCCCATTTAGATTCAAATTTGAGGCCATTTGGAGCTCTTTTGAGGATTTTAGATATGTGTCTTGTGTCCTACTTGATAGATCCCAAATTAGGACACCCCATGTGTATGTATGTATGATAATAGTTTAAATAGATATTTAAATTCAGTTTTAGAATGGTTAGAGAGTGGATTGATCTTAGTTAGGATGGTTAGAATGAGTTTCATTTGGATACCTATGTTGGTATCCAAGTATCTTGGCCTACATGTGTTTCTTTTGTCCCAAACAACTCAAATTCGTCATAATATTCATCCACGTTTTTATTAACCAAAGGAACTTAGAAATATCATAACTTTTAGTTTAGAACTCCGATTTATCTCCCATTTTTTTTAAAAGAACCGTATATAAGTTAGCTTTCCAAATATATATTTTAGTAAGCCAAAATCGTTCTGGAACTTTCTATAAAACTATTTGAGTGTCAGCTGTCTGAAAGACAAATGCGTTTCGGTGTTTTCGCGATTTTGGGAGCTTTCGGACACGAAAATGCGATCTGTTTGAAGTTTCGGAAAGCTAACACGAAGGGCTACGATATACTTTAATCCTAGAATTTAGTGAAGGCCCAACTGGTACAATATTGATTTTAAGTAGAAGAGTGACTATACGATATAGGCATTTTGTGTAACCTATGAGCCTATGTAGTATGGATATTAAATGAATGTAGAGTATGTAATGCATGATATGTTAGATGAATGAAATGATATATATATGATATGTATGTATGCATCTATATATGTATGTATTGGTGCATGAATGAATGCAAGTATGCGTATATGATATGTATGTAGGCATGTATGCAATGTAAGTATGTATGCATGTATGCAATGTAAGTATGTATGTATGCATTTCTATAAACTGAGTTAACCTATAACCTTTTATACACATGCATTCATACACCCTTTGATACCATGTATCCCATGTCACATACACCTACCTATCACTAAATCTGAGAACATTGACACATATCCTTTCACACACATGCCAAACACACACACACACACACACACACACACACACACACAGACACACACACACACACACACACACACACACACACACACACTCACTTACTATTTTACCTCTTCTTATATATATATATATATATATATATATATATATATATATATGTGACTATATATATAGCTTTCCTATATATATCTATGTATATGAATATGTGAATGTGAATAATATATATATATATTATATGACTAAGTTTGTGTGTCTTGTTAGCTTGTG
This sequence comes from Iris pallida, assembly GCA_029216955.1. NCBI lineage: Eukaryota > Viridiplantae > Streptophyta > Magnoliopsida > Asparagales > Iridaceae > Iris > Iris pallida. Next base: position 10,240,414 of record JANAVB010002393.1, on the reverse strand, counting down.
GTTTAGTTTTGTGCTTGGTTTAGCAAGTGACTTAGGCTATGAGTTAGTAGCTATCTTGGATACTTGATTTGCATAGACTTAGTTTGTTTAGACCTAGAATTGACTAACCTAGACTAGTTGACCATTGTTGACCCAACCCTAGCTAGTTTGACCACAGTTGACTAGAGTTGACCTAGTTTGACTTTATAGTTGACTAGAGTCGACCAAGAGTTGACTTTGACCTAGATTGACCTAGAATCATGTAGATTGCATTATATACTTCAATTCTTACATATTGAACACATTGTAACTTGTATTGCTCTAAATAGGACCTTGTGACTCCAGTTCAGACATCTGATATACATTAGTTATTCAGGGTATCAGGCGAGTACATTCTCTGATAGTTCTTTCATTTACTTGTCAATTATTGTACTTCAGTTCTAGTTAGTTCTATTTGATTCTTGTTACAAACACGTATTGTTATTACTGAATTCATGTATACAACACACATACTTTACTCATCTTGCCTCTATTATTCGAATCACCATTCGAACTATTCGAACCACTTATTAGCATCTTCATGTGCTGGTTGGACTTGTATTCATTTTATGTGTTGGATTATGGATTCATTTGTATTAGAATGGGCGAGAAAATACTGATTAGACATGTGAACATTCCTACTATTCGAACCACCCCTCTGTGAATGATATTCGAACGATAGCCATCCTACACTTGGCCAGGTGTACGGTGTGTCGTATTACCTTTAGTCGTTTACATGTCTATCTCAGTATTTTAAAACACACTTGGAGGATTTATTCGAATCATCATTTGTACATCATGTGAACTATTATTCGCACCACCTTATTCGAATCTCCTTATTAGAATAATTATTAGAATCACATTCGACTCATATTGTACTGGAATAACATTCGACTCATATTGTATTAGACTCATATTGGGATTACACTCGACTTACATTGTACTATCTGGACTTATCATGTTACTCTAGTTCAACTAGCTTGTTTTACAGTCTTCCTTGCCATGTTCTTCTCTTGTTTTGCTACATGACTTCCCTTGTACCTTAACTGTTTCTTTACATCACTACCTGTATAAAATGCCACGTTCATCAATATAATTGTCTATAACTGCTTTATAGTTCTCCGTTATTTAGTTGAGATTTCTAGATGAGTTGTGCTCGTTTCTGTCCTGACTGAACCTGTTGAAAATATTACAGATAATTGTCCTGAGGACATTTTTCTCTACTTGTCTTGTAGCAGGAGATGGCTTAGCTACCTTTGGTCCCGACACTTAGGAGTGATCGAGAGATTAGTTAGTAGACTTGGTTTAGTTTTCATATTTTAGAACTTGAATTGTAATAACTTAAGATATGAGTTTGTATTTGAGTTTATTTGAGATATTATTATTTAGTAGTTTATATTTGTTGTTGTTTAGTCTTTAGTTATAAACTTCTGTGTTATCTTATCATTCTTAGACTGTGGTTGAGATTTCATTATATCTATACTTGTTCTCCGTTCGGAGTTAAGATTTGACAAGTACATTATATAATTGCGTGAATTGTTGATTAGATAGTAACCTAGGACAGCGTTCTACCGCCGACACTGCGACGTAGGCTGGACGTACCCACTTCTCGTGCCCCTACACTGGGTACGGGTTGTGACAAAGACGTCGAAAAACTCTGCAATCAGCGGGTGCAGCAACTTCTGGTCTTCTGCAACTGCTCCGAAGTAGACTCCCTCTGGCCCCTCTGCGGTCCGTCTGCTGATCTCGAATAGTGGAACTCCAAGCGGGCTGAAAGTAACCTTCCCTTCTTTGTAGTCTAATATAGCAAACTGCTCACCCAACCAGTCGATGCCGAAGACTATATCAAATTCGGGCAATAGCATCTCTAGGAATCGAGCTCTGAGCTCCCGCCCAGCTATATTGATAGGGCAATCCACCATCTCACTAACTGGCACTACCCATCCTCCTGTCATAATCAGACAGTTCCTCTTAGTGGGCTTAGGTGTGAAGCCGTATCTATACAGAAACTCATATGATACAAAGCTATGTGTGGCTCCAGAATCAAGCAGTACAATGGTAGAAAATGATTGTAAAAGGATAGAACCTATAATAACATCTAGGGCTGCCTCATTCTCCTCAACTGTGGCCATGATGTAAGCACGTCCCTGCTGTGGTGGTCCCATCTGCTGCTGATATTGTACAAATCGCTATTGTTGAGTAGGTAAAGCCTGAATCCTCTGTGATGCAGCTGGTGGTACCCTGGGTGGTGCAGGTGGTGGTCCTCCGTCTCCTCGAGGTCCTCCTGTCAGTCGGGCTGCAGCCTGTAGGTAGTCCCTCATCTGTGGTGCGTCTGATCCGCAGAACAAACAAAGCCCAAGCCACTTGCGGCATTCGTCAAAGCGTTGTCCTGACCGGTAACAGAAAGCGCAAGTAGCTGCCAGTTGCTGTCTCTGTGGCTGATGTGCATGAACTCTGGCTGGATGGTGATGCTGCTGTGCCGGCTGCTGTGGCCTCGTCTGAATCTAAGTCATCTTTGCCGGCGTCTGGTAGCTTCTACTGCCGATGTCCCGGTCTCTCTTCAGCTTCGGATCTGTCTTCTTCTCTACAGCCTGAGCAATCTTGAGGATGCTCGCATAAGTCGTCGCTTGGCTGATCGCCACCGCATGTCGCAACACTCTGGTGAGGTCCTTCTTGAACCTCCAAGCCCTATCCTCTGGTGCACTGACTAGGTTCTCTGCAAACCTGCTGAGTCATGTAAACTTCGATGTGTACTCTGCCAACGTCATGTTCCCCTGCTGCAATGCCTCGAACTGCATCAGAAGCTCGTCTCGCTATACGTCTGGAAAGTAATTCTCTTTGAACAGAGTTTTAAAGTCTATCTAGAGAATATGGAGCACAGCTAACTAAGGCTCTCTCGGTACCAGGCTCTGGCAAGATCCAAAAGTCGTATGCTCGTAACTTCCACCTTCAGGTCATTTGGGATCCTCGCCATCTTTAGCGTCCTCTCGGCATTTTCCAGCCACTCATCCGCATATACGATCCCCTCATGTCCCCAGAAATCTATCGGACAAAGGTTGTGGTAGTCTCTGACAGTCCTCGGTCTCGGTGCTGCTGGTGGTGGAGGTGCTATTGGTGCTAGTGGAACTAGCTCTCGGGTCCTGAATGCATCCACGACTGTCGCTCGTAACTGTGCGCTTGATGGTTCTGAGCCTCCATGAACTGCTGGAACATGGCCATCACCTGGACGCCGTCGAACGTCATCGTCGGGGGTAGCAGATGAAAGATATGAGGCGGTGGCGGAAGCTGCTCTACCGGAACGTCTGGTGCAGACTATCCCGAACTGCCCGCAACTCTGGGCTGATCCGTGGTCTTCCTTGTAGTGGCCATCCTGTAGTTGAAAGAAAACTTCGTAATTGATAAAAACCTAACCTACAAGTAAATGTAAATGTTTTAATAATATCTATATACTCGATGTACCTGATTTCCTATGCTGTGATTTCAAGTTTCCCTAGTTTAAACAAGTCCCCTAAAAGTACACTAATACCTAGGTACCATTAGGAAGGACCTGCATGGGCCACCACTAAAAATATGTCACGATCCGCTCCCGAATAATCGAACACGAGTCGGACTCGCCCAGCCATTATCATTAGACACGACAAAGTAAGCTGTACCAAGCTAGGGAAACTATAAGACAATATGAAGATAAACAAATCACAGCATCTATATAAACGATCCCAGAATTCAAAGTACAATTCTATTGATTATTACATTCATCGAGAAAGTAAGGTAAAGTTTGAAGTCACTAATACAATGAAAGTAGAGAATCTTAAAGGAAAGATAGCTTGGCCTCCTCGGCCTCTAGGTCTAGTCCAGCTCCAGCTGGCTCTAGTACGTCAACAGGCTCACGGCCATAGTACGTGTCACACATCGCCTCCATCTTATCTGCAACATATCCAATCAGGAGCGGAGCAAAGTACAGTTCTAGGTAATGAACAAGAACATCATGATATGAAAATGAGTACAACAGAACATGAAATGGAAAGTACAAAAAAAGAATATAAAAGTACAGGAATGTAAAGTATAAGAAATAAAGTACAAGAATATAAACCATGAACCTGAAGTACGAGACATGACATGTGCGCAATATTTGAAATACAACTGGCCTATATAACCGGCTGGGGGTAAGTATAGGAAGCACATGGCCTGGGTACGGCTTAGGGCCCACGTGCATGATGTGAGGCCTAAGCTATCTACATAATTTTCTGATCTTTGGGTATTTCCCCACCCCAAGTGTATTTCTCCACCCCAAGTACAAGAGAACAAGACCTGAAGTACAAGAGTACATGATATCGTGCCGCATCATGTCACAAGAAAAGTACATAAATAATGTAAATGAACATGAACCATAGAATGTACTTGCCTTGCTCCAGGAAACCAAGGATAATGAATGGAGCTGGATGTCCTCCTGTATAATTGGTATAAATTGATTAATTTCTAATACTACTCTAGCTAATCTTGGTTTAATTTATCATTAAATTAGTATTCCTTTTAAAAACTTAGATCATAGATAAAATCTTATCTAAAATCTTATCCTATTTAAATACAAGGTGAGAATTCAAAATAGAAATTTTAACCACTTAATCTATTATGAAAACTTGATGACAGTACTAAGCTATTCTTTAAAATATTTATAAGAAAATAGTTGGTTGTTAGAAATTTATTTCCTAATCAGTACCTCTTTAGCAATTAGATACAATATTAGATAACAATACTACTCCAACCTCATGTTTAGCGCCCATCAGCCAAGACCTTATCAATTCAAATATTCAAACTCATGTTTTAACTACTCCGACCTTCCTATACAGGCAGTCCAAACCACAATTGTTGCTTTATTCATATGATATGGTAATGTTATGAATCTGCCCAAATACTACTCATTCAAGCACAACAAAAATGTATCAGCCAAACTTATAGGCTCAAAGGAGGCAGCTAAAACATATTTTCTCAAACTCTAAAATTTAGGTTAAAATCCTACTGCACCCAACAGTCAATATTTCAAATACAAAAATATAACACCCTTTGTTGCATTTGAACCAGAGCACATCTAACTCAGCTTGAGTGAACCCAAAGTAGATTAATGCACCCTAGGATTTCGAACTCATCAGTATATGAACTATATATAACATAAACCCTATATTGCAGAAAATATATTATACGACTTGATCCAGCAAAATAAGAACCAGTTAGCAATAACTCAAAACCCAGCAACTAAATCCAACTCCCATCCTCACTTGTCCGAACCCAACAAGAATCGAAAAAATCCCATCAGACACAATTTATACAAAACTCTATACAAAATATATAAATCAAAATAATTATCTACAACCAAATTGAAATCCTAATAAGAGAACATTCCCGATCTATCACAGAGGGATCTAGAACTTGACCCTGGTCTTCGAAACACACCCCAATTGAAAGCGAGTCCACGCACACTGAATACGAATAGCTTGGCACGAAAATACTGGTCTCCAAGCAACTAATTGAAACTACAGACACCAATATAGCTTGGATACAGCGAGATTGGTCACAACACAAAGACACTGCTACGACAACGTACGCCACACAATGACAGACCCTGGCCAATAACCGCACTTAAAAAATAGAAAAGAGATTAAGAAGCAACAAAAAGATAGCATAAATATTGAAGAATGATTGTAGTCAGTAGGAGACACGATCCACAGAATTCGACACTCCACTTCATGTCCAGAGAATCGATCTCTGCTGAGCAAGCTAGCAACAAGAGTCATGCATAACAAGGAGAAGGAAATTTAGAAGATCTGGCATTATCTTCAATAAAATTGAATCGAGAATATTCAACGTTAAGGATCTCAGATCAAAATACATACCAAATTCTAGGATCAAACAGATCGGCAACTTGTTTAAACAAAAATTCGATTGAAGACTCGAAACTATCTAAACTCTGTCCTCAACAAAAATATTTGAGAGATTAAAAAATAATATCAATGCAAAACTCAACAGAAAACAAAATCGAGGACTCACCTCAACTATGCTGCACTACTAAAGACAATCAAGGAGAAAACCGATCATCGATCAGTGAACTCTAGATCTGACCGAGCAAGATTGAATGAGTTTAATTAGAAATTTAACAATATCGATTCCATAAATCCAGATCTGATGATTATGCTATGTAAGGGTACTCACCAAGTGTGAATCTCTCAGAGCAAATCTCAGATCGAAAGAAGAATTTGTCCGAAAGATCAATCTATTGTCGGAAGAATATTGATGAGATCAAGAACTATTTCGTGAAGAATCGATAAATCAAGCAACGAAAGTAAAATTGAATGGACTTACCACACGCTTGGCTGCCGCTCGTCGTTCATGATGCTTCCACCATGGCCAAAAAAGAAGGAGTGTGGTCGTCGCCAGAGAAGGATTTTACTGCTGCTCGACGTCCACGAACTCGTAGTGGAGGGAAACCGCTGGGAAAGAAGCCGTCGTGCTGTGGATGGTTGAGTGCCACCGGCTATGAAGCTCTTCTCGCTGTTGCCATCACCGTCGGGGAAATTAGGGCTTGCTTGCTCGAAATTGGGAGGAAGGGGGAAATGGCTCGTCGAGAAAAGCTCAAAGAATAATTAGAGAAGGAAATGGTTCTTATCCCTCTACTCAATTAAATAAAGAACAGAGAGGAATATGCACTTGAGTCCCACCACTCTTGGCACATTATCGAAAAGGCCCTCCCCCTATCAGTAATTGCAAAAAGTATAAAAATTTAGTTAGAATTTGTTAAAAGGTTTTGAAAAATAAGGGGACCACTCCAATTGGTTGAAACAAGCTAGGAATTCCGTCCCAAAGTCATAAATTCGAGTTTTCCTCCAAAAATAGTTATAAGAATTTATTATTTCAAATTCAAAATAAACAAAACAATCATTAATCGAAAGATAAATTTAAGATTTTCTAAAAATTGAAAAAGTGGGGTGACACCTACGCCATCGTAGTCGGCCTTGGGGACCTCCGAGGTATCCTTATTCGCGTAGGCTTCTTGCCATCACTGATGTTGCTGAGGGCAAAGGTGGAACTCTGCCTCGGAGCTTGACCATGAGAGGCACAGACACCTTGGGGGGTCTTCCCTTTAGTTGAACTTTTAGCGATTCTTCGGCAACTACTGCGCTTCTTGAGGCCGTATCTGCCTCATCATCAGCATCATTGCCCTCATCGTCCCAGAGAATGACTTATATAGATCAGCTTCTGTACAGTAGGCTTCAATCTCCTGGAACGGGTCGATGTCAGCAAACTCGGTCTTAATAGTCCCGTCACTGGTCGTGTTCTTCATGCACTGATAGATGGTGGAAGGAACGATCATGTACACATGGATCAATGGGCTTCCAAATTTTATGTTGTAATTTATGTCAGCATCGATGATATAGCAAGTCACTTCGGTATGGAGATCGCCGATTTGGCATCTCAAGCAAATTTTGCCCAGAGGTTCGCTCTTTCCCGTGTTGAAGCTGCTGATTACTGTGTTTGATGCAGTTAGTCGATGCACCAGAATCCCTAGAGTTTGGAGCAGACTCCTTGGGATGATGATGAGAGAGGTGCATGGGCCGATGTGGATGTAATCGACTATAATGGCACCGACATACCATGTGTAGTACAGATGCCTATTATGCTGTTGTTCTTCAGCAGCATGTCTTATTGGGTGAAGGTTATACTGGGGTTCACTTTGACCACGTTGTGATAATGTGGGCAGGCCGTAGGGTCTTCCTTTGGTGGTCGAACCTGAGTGAGGATGGACTCGACGTTCTGCAAGGCTTCACTGACCACATCCCTGGTCTCCTTGGAGAGACGAAGGATCTCGAAAAATGAAAATCTAGTCGGGGTGTTGGCTAGCTGTGCCAGTATATCGAAGTTTTTGGGTTTGGTAGGCCCTACTGCCGAGTCTTTTTTGGAGGCTTGTCAAAGTGAATCTTCTTTTGCTTCTACCTATATGTGGCAGGAGTCTGAGACGGGCCTGTCCTTGATGCATTAGAAACATGGCTATAGTTGGTGGAGGCACGGCCTCCTCTGGAGCCTGGTTCTTCTCTTGTCGCTGTGTTGAGCAAGTGGTCACCCAGGTGTCATCGGTCGAAGCCGAGACCATGCGGCATGTCCTAACCTCCTTTCCTTTGACAGAAAAAATTGTGGGCGTCTTTATATCGAAAGTAATATTGGGGTTGAACCACATGACCTTGCCTCGTGGTGTGGAGAACGGGATAAGCCCTTGAGCGTTGTCACGCGCTGGTGGAAGATTGACTAATTTCATGGTTGCCTTCGGGATGGGGACGACCCCGTCCTGTGCCTTTAAGGTTAGAAAACTTCCAAACTGGAGAGTAACCATGTTGGCCGTGACAGTCTTTACTTTATAGTCAAGTGATATGAATTTGGCGTCGATGAGGCACTGAATCTGTCGTTTCAACACCTAGCAATCTCGTATCGTATGGTGGACATATTGATGATAATGGCAGTATTTAGGGTTGTCCACCTTCCCCACTTCGTCGGGGCGCCTTTGTGTTGGAAGAGACCGCTTGCCACTCTTCGTCAGTATATTGAAGAGTTCCAGCGTATCCTCGTCCTTGAAGGAGTAAGTCTCCCTCGGCTTCTGTGCTTCTGCAGACTTGGGGTTCATGGTTATCTAACCTTTGGAGATGTTGACGGTCATACGTTGCTTGCCTTTTCCGTCTTTGGGATTGTTGCTAGACGAATGTCTCCCCTTGTCTTCGAGAGAAGGAAAGTACAGTCCCAGGAGCTGCGCATCCTGGGCTTTCCTTTATGTCACATCTGCATATGTAATGAAAGGCGTCCACTCTGTGCAAGGAGCACTGTACCATTATTTTATCACAGGCAATATATTCTTGCGGCATGAGTCCATAAGCATGGGCTCGATCATACCAAGCGGTATCCTTAAGGCTGTCTGACGAAAGTGCTTAATGTATGCGCGGACATGCTCCTTCTCTCTCTAGACGACCTCCATGAGATTTGACATTTTCATATCCATCCCTCCTTCATAGAATCGATCTACGGATAGATTCTTCAGGTCCTCGAACGATGAAATACAATCATCCGAAAGGCTGCAGAACCATTCATAATCTACCTCCTGTAGAGCTCGTATGAAGATGTTGGTAAGGAGGGCATCGTCCTTCAGTAAGTGCCCTGTCACTGAGGCAATGTAACTCAAGTATCATCAGGAAGACTCATTTCTCTCGTAGGGCATGAGCGTCTGTGGATTGTATATGGGAGGATAAACTACATTTTCCCCTTCGATAGGATATGGCTGCCGAATCCCCAACTTCCGGAGTGCTACTTGCTTTTCTTTGGCATCGAGCGAGAATATAGTTCTTTGATGGCCTACTGTACCTCGATTGACATTGCCGAGCCTGTAGTCGATGGAGGTGACGACGATGGTCCCGTCTAACGGACGGCGGGCAGTTTGCTGGATCCATCATTGGCTGCTGGACCAGGAGCATGTGTAGAGGCAGTGGGTACCAAATTCCCTTTGATCTCTAGCATAAGAGAAGACAAAGTCTTTATTGTGGCGTTTAATGTATCTAGACTCGTCTCGAGAGCTTCGATGTGTTTCAGCTGGTCAGACGCTTCGTTATTGTCTGCCTCATCACCCTCAGCCATAAATACCGACCTTATGTGTGAATGGGTGGAAGGGATAGTAGATCCTTCGCTCTCTGGCTTAGCCATCCGAGCTTCGTCGTACTAAGGATAGACTGGGACATTGCTGTCTTCCTCAGACTCATTATGGTAGCTACCCCCAATCTGGTGGCTAGCTGCACCTGTGGAGGCATCCGTATCTTATGGCTCCTCCTCAGATTAGAATGCGGCTAGTCATGCATAGTGGGAAGTTGGCTACCCCCAGCATCTGACGTGGCATCCAATGGAGATTTGGAACGTGTGCATTGGAACACACATGTGCAGGGTACCTTTGTCTTGTTACTCTCGGGCCGCTTTCTGGGCTTGGTGGCTGATACGAGAGAATCCTTGGATGACTTCTTGCGAGTTTTAGAACCCTACACCATGTTGCATGTGGCGATATGGAGTTCATCTTCTCTCTTGTTTGCCGACCCCCTGTCGAGTCTCTGACATACAATCGACGTAGGTTGAAGTCTTGAAAGACAGAGTACCTCCTCAGTGGTGGTACAGCTGCCTGTTGACAACATCAGTTGATGGTAATATGGTTACAAGAAAACCTTGATTTAGGCATGCCTCATACCGTCGATTCTTTTTCTTCTTGGGACAACACCAGGTCTTCCGTTTTGGTACCCCCGTTGTACGTGCAGTGAAATTACACGTAGGTACGATCAGAGAGGGTTCGACGAGGCAGACTCCTATCATGCTTACATGAATGCTGCTCACAAGGGTATCTCTCTACAGGATGTACCCTGTCTTGCATTACGCACATAAGTGCTCAAACGATAGAAAGGTTCAACTGGTCGAGGCATTAGAGCACGGGGACCAGTCTTGTATAAATTCCTATCGACAGAGCGTGTGACTGTCAACGCGGGCCTTTGGTCGTTCATAGGCGTGGTACGTTTGTTGTCCGAGGCACGTACTGCCTTGGATTTCTTTCTACTACCTCTAGCGGGTGTATAGTATTCAGAATCCAATAAAGGCTCGTCTGATGGGAAGGCAGTATGTCAAAGATGGATCTTCTCGCTGGCAATGCTCCTGTCGTGAGGGGTTGAATCGACGCACGCTTCTTTCGGTATTGTGCCTTCGTCAGGCCTGCCGTAGAGACACCGTCTCCCTCGCCATACTTTTCCAGGGTGAGAATCGATGGAGGAGATATGGCTGTAGCAGCCGAAATCTTCTCCGGGGCTTCGGTGTTGAGGGGGTTCTGGATCGTAGTTCCCTCCGTCGTGCTGTTCATCGCAGCCGCCTTGGGCCTCCAGACACGTCGAGTCTTCTTAGGTTTTATGAACCGCTTTGAAGGATTCGACTTCTCATGAGAAAGGAGATCTTTAAATACTTGTTGGTCGAAGCGTACAACCAGCATCTTCTGAGAAGATCCCAACAAGTCATCGTTAAATTGCATCACCGCCTTCTCGTTGAAGGAGAAGATAGTCCCCAGCAGAGTCGCCATTTTGTTCGACATCACAAAACGTTGAACGAACTTTTTGCTTATTGAACGTAAAAGACCTTTGTACCGAGAAGGAAGTCATATACAAGATATTCTAAGTACAAGGGAAAGACTTGTGCACAGAGAAGAAAGACCTAAACATGATATTCTAAGTACAAGGAGAAGAGTTTTGGAAAAGTGTGACAGTGGAGATCTACCACTACAGCGGCTCCTTTACTCCGTTGACGATCTGACGACGGGTTGAACTTGCTCTGACTTTCTGATGCTGTTGATGGAAATATATAGTTGCCGATCAAGAGGATGCCTGGAGCTGGAGATTTGATATTCGGTGGTCTCTCATTTGTTGAAAGAAAACTCCTTCTATTTATAGGGGAAAAGAGCACATATGCGATGTGCATTAAGGTTTTAAGATATGAAGGAATCTGTCGTCATTGCACGGTTGTCACGCCCCAAAACCAGAATACTGGAGAGCGGGAGGATGACTCAGCCAGCTACATATTACGGGTAGATGAATACCGTATAATACGATCAATATTGTCTAAAAGACGAGGGGGTGCATACTATATGAAAGTCTCGCTATGGTCACTTGACATCTATTGTCTCAATAATTCAAATAAGAAACAGTAATAGAGAACATGTAAGATAAAGCAGTAAGGCGTCCCAAATGCTCAGTCAAAATGTTCTTGAGATCTGGCTTTAAAAAATATAGCCAGATGGTGTAGCAAAGTATACACAATTGTTTTCAGCTGCATCATGACTTAGTTAAAATTATGTAAAAATAAGTACAAGACGATCCGATTAACATGTCGGTGCCAAACGACAAAGTATAAAGTAAGTAACAAAACGAGCGAGAAAGCAAGGAACCCACTCGAGTCCTCCGACGATCATCCCTCTAGTATTTACCATCATGGAGGTGGAAGTAAGCTGAGTCCTCGGGAACCGGCTCTAAATTTGGCCATGCAAAACCAGAGAGGTTAGATCTCAAATAGCAAGTATCGCAAGGAAGCACGATATGAGAAATTGGAATCAGTAATAAGAGAATATGACATATATAGATCTCTGTTTGCTACTGGGATTCACATAACATCACGACACTTCGAACCAATTTCCAAACCAAACAAGGACAAAAGTTGGCCCGTCATATCCTGACATTCTGATCATCTCAGTTAGTCAACGGAGTAGGTACAGTACACAAACAAATCAATTTAAACGGCTATTCAGCTACTACGGCTTGCTACTGTGAGTTCCAAGTTATCCTAGAATTATAGAATAAGGGATTCCTCAGTTCTTACTATGTGCAAGCAAGGCTAGTCTACCCAGTCAATCAATTGCGCCAATCATGAATTAGACGAGTCCCAGCAGGACGCCCGTCATCAATATACAACAAATAATATAAGCAGATACCGCTCCCTGCCCGTGTGGCAGAATTGCAGTATCTGTGGGAACCAACCGGCCTGTCGGGCACTAATAGTCCCAAAGAGGGCTGCCATGTAAGAACTCAGGAATCCATTCTCTCCATGTAATCATTATTTTATTTAACTTAATAGCCTCTATGTTAAGTGAAATCCCATGCCGTGGATCATGGTCATTCAGAATGAGTACTTCCGTAAAAAGTACGATATGCCTAACTCTACAACGATACCCGTACGGTTAGGTTGTAGGTCTTACATAGCGTAATGCAACAATCAAAACTAACCACAAAATAATCATGCCTTGACCATAAAGTACACATGCTGCTTTTGTAGAAAAATAAATTGAAGCCTGCACGTGCTTGTATGCCAATATTCAGGATCGGCCAGTCGATTGTAATAGTTCATAATTCATATGAACGTGTCTCATTCATTCAATTCAATAAGACGACTAGCCAGTCTCTTAGTTCCAACTAGGAATGCATGATCAATTATTAGGCACGGTCACAATCAATGTCAATCAATGTCAATCAATGGCAAGAATCAGTAAAAAGGTATTATGGGCTAGAGTTCATGCGGCAATGGGCCATGCGGCCAAAGGAAAACAACTTATGCGGCTGAAGGGAACTAAGTCCATGCGGCTCAATAAATCAAATCACATGCGGCTCAATACATCAAATCACATGTGGCTCAATAAATCAAATCTCATGCGGCTCAACACCATGCGGCTCAACACCCTGCGGCTAAAGAAGAATCGGTCTTATGCAGCTAGGGGATCTGGGCCCTATGCGGCTCGGGTCTCAAACTCATGCAGTTGGGGTCTCCATGCGGCTAAAGGAATAGATCCTTATGCGGCTGGAAATGACAAATCACATGCAGCTGAAAAAAATTGGAGTTCATACGGCTGCGGCAAATCAAGTCTCATGCGGCTGAGAATGATTGAATGCATATGCGGCTGAAATAGAAAATCTCATGCGGCTGGGATAGGAAATCTCATGCGGCTTGGGATAGGAAATCTCATGTGGCTAAGATGACGTGCGGCCATGCGGCTGAGATGAGCTCATACGGCTGAATAGATTATCCATATGCGGCATAAAAGCTGTGCCTTATGCGGCTACAAATGGCAAGCTTTATGCGACTGAATACTAAATGCCATGCGGCCAGGAAGTACTCATGCGGCCAGGAAGTGCCATGCGGCCAGGATTGCTTATGCGGCCAAAGATTTTTTACATGAAAACTCAAGCGGCTAAGCACTGCTCTTCTTCTCCAATTTCCAAAAACAGAACCATGGAAGCCATTGTTCCCAAGCTCTCCAAATCCTTCATTCCAAGCCCACGTCTGGACTTCCATAGGTCAAAATGGGATAGAGCAAAATTCTCTACAACATGGAACCATAAAAACTTGAAAATAACAAGTTCAGCTAGATCAAAACCCAAGAATCTAAAAATACAGCAAGTTTTAGATCTACACAAAATGAGCCATGGAAATTAAAAATACTAAATACTAAAGTATCTAAGAATCTTGAGAGGAAGCCAATGGAACAACAAAAATAGAGATCCATCAAGAAGCAAGTTGGCACTTGCCTATGGGGCTGGGTAGGTTGGGAGAGTTATGGAGGATAAAGAAGAAGAGTTAATGAGAAGGAGAAGTAATGAAGAGAGAGAAAGGGCTTTGGGGTTTAAATGGGGGTGGTGGTAGGTGGGGGAATTGTTGAACCACCCAAGACCGAAAAGTAAACCAACTCAGGCCGAACCCAAAAGCAAAGTAAAAAGTCGAGAGTAAAATACAAAAAAATAATTACAAAAAATTAAGAAATTTAAATACAGAACAATACATGATAAAATTTAAATAAATATATTTAACCAATACATGTATCAAAATACGTATTCTGGTAACGGAAAGTGACATCTCTACCCTCCTTAGAAAAATTTTGTCCTCGAAATTTCAAATCCAAGTAGGATAGAAACATCAGAACTAAACTAATCTAAGTACAAGCAATCATTCTACAATATTAACAGCAAGTAACATATATATGTTTATCAATCTACAACATCAAGCAATTCTAATCATAAGGCGACAAGCATGAGGAGTTAAGACAATCAAGGTATACAGAAAGAGATATACCTTGTGAGTCAAACAGGTGCGGATACCGTGATCGGATATCATCCTCACGTTTCCACGTTGACTCCCCTAAAGTGTGACGACCCCAAGCAACCCGGACAAGGCTAATTGTTCCGTTCTTGAGTATCTTCTCTCTTCGGTCCAAAATAGACTCAGGCTGTTCCTCGTAAGACAGGTTGGTACCAACAACAAGCTAAAAATGATCAAGGATATGGCTTGGGTTCGATACATACCTTCGCAACTGAGAAACATGAAACACGTCATGCATGCACCTCTCGTAATAAAGGTGGAAGGAATAAATGATAAGCAACATCGCCTATCCTATCAAGGATAACAAACGGGCCCACGTACCACGGACTCAACTTCCCGCGAATGCCAAATCTAATGACCCCACAGGTAGGTGAGATCCGCATGAACACGTGGTCCCCAACAGAAAACTCTAGCGGCCTACAATGTTGGTCCGCCCAATGACGATGCCAATCCTGCGCAACTCGAAGTCGCTCTCTAATTCCCTTGACCACTTCAACTGTCTGGACAATCATTTCTGGGCCTAGCATCTACCTCTCCCCGATATCATCCCATACTAGTGGTGACCTACACTTGTTACCATATAGTGCCTCAAATAGCGCCATCTGGATACTAGCTTGATAATTGTTATTATACGAGAACTCGACTAAGTGCAGGTGACTCTCCCAAGATCCTCCAAAATCTAGGGTGCAAGCTCGCAACATATCTTCCAAAGTATGAATTGTTCTTTCTGATTGCCCGTATGTCTGTGGATGGTAAGCTGTGCTAAATCTTAACTTGGTACCCAGACTATGATGTAAGCTCTACCAGAAATGTTATGTAAAGTGGGTATTTCTGTCTGACACAATACTGACAGGGACTCCATGCTGCCTGACTATCTGCTGCATATATAATTTTGCCAACTTTTTTGTAGATTGCCCTACTCTAAAAGGGAGAAAATGTGCCACCTTTGTAAGCCGATCTACTATCACCCAAATAGCATCTTTACCACTTGGCGATATCGGTAAACCCGTCACAAAGTCCGTGGTAATATGCTCCCACTTCCATTACGTGATAGGAAGCGGTTGCAATAATCCAGCTGGCCTCTGCTATTCTGCCTTCACTTGCTGACATATCAAGCAACGAGAAACGAATCTAGCTATCTCCCTCTTTATCCCGATCCACCAGAACTGCTGCTTGATATCTTGGTACATCTTGGTCCCTCCAGGGTGTATAGAATACTGAGAACTGTGAGCTTCTGTCATAACTTCCTATCTGATATCTCCACTAGGCACACATAGACGTGATCCAAATCTAAGTGTACCATTTTTATGGATTTGTATCTCCTTTCTAAGTCCTGACTCACATTCTGCCCTAAGCTTCTGAATCATTGGGTCCTGTGTCTGAGCTGCCTTGATCCTGTCTACCAAGTCGGATTGAACTTGTAGACTTGCTAGAACTCCTACATCACTAGGAAGTATAACTTCGATGCCCATCTCCTGAAGGTTTTCTAAGATATGCTTCTGCGTTGTCAACATAAATGCTCTACCTCTCCTGCTAAGAGCATCTGCTACCACATTAGCCTTGCCTGGATGTACTGAAGCTCTACGTTGTAATCCTTGATCAACTCCAACCATCTTCTCTGTCTCATGTTCAGTTCCTTCTGAGTAAAGATGTACTTCAGACTTTTGTGGTCTGTGTACATGTCCACTCGATCACCATATAAGTAATGCCTCCATAGCTTCAAAGCAAATACTACAGCCGCCAACTCCAAGTAATGAGTTGGATAATTCCTCTCGTGGTCTCGAAGTTGCCTAGATGTATATGCTATCGCCTTTCCATGCTGTATGAGGATGCACCCAAGTCCTTTACCTGACGTATCACAATATACAGTAAAACCTTTGGGTCTAACTGGTAATATAAGAATAGGTGCTGATATCAGCTTCTGCTTCAAAGTCTCAAATAATGTCTGGCATTCTGTTGACCAGACGGATGGCACGTCCTTCCGTGTCAAGCGGGTCATGGGTGCTGAAAGTCTTATAAAATCTGATACGAACCTTCTGTAATATCCAGCCAATCCCAAGAAACTCCGTACATCAGCTACGGTCTTGGGTACTGGCCAACTCTCTACTGCTTCTACCTTTTTGGGATCCACTGCTACTCCAGCTCCTGATATGATGTGACCCAAAAATGAAATGTGATCCGTCCAGAACTCATACTTGCTGAGCTTAACATACAACTGGTTCTCTCTCAGAACCTGTAACACTTTTCGGAGGTGGTCTTCATGCCCCTCTTCACTGGCAGAGTATACGAGAATGTCGTCGAGAAACACAACGATAAACTGATCTAAGTATGGCATAAAGATGCAGTTCATCAAATCCATAAATATTGCTGGAGCATTGGTCAAACCAAACGGCATTACTAAGAATTCATAATACCCATACTTTGACCTGAATGCTGTCTTGGGAATATCCTCCTTTCGAACCCTCACTTGATGATACCCTGAATGAAGATCTATCTTGGAGAAAACTTTAGCTTTGCTCAACTGATCAAACAAGTCGTCGATCCTTGGTAGTGGGTACTTGTTCTTTACTGTTGCCGCGTTGAGCTTTCTGTAGTCGATGCACAATCTGGATGACCTATCCTTCTTCCCCAAAAGTACCACTGGTGCTGTCCATGGTGATATGCTAGCTTGAATGAACCTCTTCTCCTTCAGTTCCCTTATGTGCTGATATACCTTGGCCTGCTCTGAATCCTCCATTCTATAAACTCGATCTGATATCAGTTTAGTTTTAGGTGCCAACTCTTTACTGAACTCAATATCCCTAACCGGTGGTAGACCTGGAAGTTCTTCAAGAAATACGTCTAGAAACTCTTCAACTACCTTCGGAACTTAAACTTCTTCTATTGCCGTTTCTACTCCCTGCTCTTGTTCAGTTGCCTCTGATCTGACTAAGGTGAACCTCTTCATGCATGGAATGTCAAAAGATACACTCCATCTACGATAATCTATTGTCGCATGACTGTCTTTCAGCCAGTCAATGTCTAAGAGAACGTCAAAATTTCTAGCAGGAAATTCTATCAACCTGGCGGGTAAGGAATGCCCGCAAACTATAACGCTACATGCTAGAATAATCCTACTAACAACTACGAGCCCATTACCAGTGAGTATATTCAACCTCCCTGGTAATGCCTCGAACTCTATTCCTAGTCGTGTCACAAATTGTGCAGATATAAATGAGTGATGCTCCCGAATCAAATAATGCTACTGTGGGACATGAGGCGACGAGAATGTTACCTACCATAACATCTTCCGATGCCAATGCCTCTTCTAAGGACAGAGTGAATACCTTCCCTTGACCTCCTTGTTGGTTCCCATGCTGCGGCCTAGCCTGGTACTGCTGCTGGCCCCTGCCTTGGTGATGCTGGAGTGGTCTATGCTGGTTTTGCTGCATCAGCGGTCCCTGATGCCGAAACATCTGAGCTAGCGACATGAACGGGCGCTGTGCCAACGGTCTCACTGCCACCGTTGGTCCTCGATACTGGCCTTCTGGTGCTGACAGAGCAGGAAATTGTTGTACTGGTCCTCCTGACCTCGAATTCATGGGACATGGGGTAACCCGATGATCTGGACTTTCACATATCAAATACTGTCCGTTCAATGTCTGACACACATCTCTAGTGTGCCCTACCTTCCCACAATAAGTGCAGCCCGCTGGGGGTTACAGGTTCTTCCTTGGTTGCTATTGCTGCTGCCTTGGTGGTGGTGCTGGCCCTCGTATTGCCATATCGTGAATGCGAATGCCAAGGAACGGTGCTGTTGTTCGGGGTGCTACTCCCCCTCCTTCTTCAATCTGACTGTAGGATCTCTTCTAACCTCCAGTACTTGCCGTGATCCTTTGAATGGTGATCTCATGCCTCCGGGTCGCCGTTAACACTTTATCGAAAGTCTGATAATTGTGCCCCTCTATCAATTGCAAGAGCTCAAGTTGAAACCCTTGCTGGAACCTCATAGCCCTCTGGCTCTCCGTTGCTACCATCTCTGGGGCGAACCTACTCAATCTGCAGAACTCCGCTGCATCAGCATCTACCGTCTTGCCGGCCTGCTTAAGGTTGATAAATTTCTGTTGTCGCTCAAACTGTGCCACAACTTCGTAGTACTTTATCTTGAATCTTACTGTAAAATTGTCCCAAGCAACAGGACGTCGGATGCCTACTTCCTCTGATTCCCACCAATCACGTGCGAGATCCTGAAGTAACAACTTCACCTGATCTACACGTTCTTCTGCCGGTACCTTAGCTGCTGTCATAGCCTCAACATCCTTAAGCCATGTATTTGCTGAGATGGCATCTTCTATGCCCTCGAAACGACGGGGGTTGTACTTGCAAAATTTGGTTGATGCTCCTGTATCTGTCCTTGCCCCTCTTTCTAAAGCCGTCTGCAATCCTTGGTTGAGTAGTACATTCTGCTCTTGCAACTGAGCGTGCATGCGCTGCTGGGCCAACATTTGATGTTGCTGAGTGGCCATCATCCCTCTCATGATCTCTAGAAGGGATGGTGTGTCCACTTCCATAGGGGTAGGTGGAACTATTGGTGGTGTAGGAACCTCCGGATACTGCGGTCCAGCTGCTGGTTCCACTATCACTTCTTCCTGGATAGTCTCTTGAGGTAGTACTGGTCCTTGTAGCTGACCAACCTGGTCATGTTGTCCATATTGCCCTTGTTGTTGCTGTCCAGTTCTGACAGATGCAGACAAAGTGCCCCAAAGGAAAGGGACAAGAGAGCAATCAAATGACCGAACATGAAGGATCAATGAAGCCGAAGGATACGGGAATGTCAAGCTAGGGTTGAGAACAACGAATCATGAGATCAAGGGGGAACATATGTGATTAAGACATCCTATAAATCAAAATACCCAACAAGTCTGAAATCATACCTGTATGGGCCACCACTAAAACCTTGTCACGCCCCAGAACCAGAATACTGGAGAGCGGGAGGATGACTCAGCCAGCTACGTATTACGGGTAGATAAATACCGTATAATACGATCAATGCTGTCTAAAAGACGATAGGGTGCATACTACATGAAAGTCTCACTATGGTCACTTCACATCTATTGTCTCAATCATTCAAACAAGAAACAGTAATAGAGAACATGTAAGATAAAGCAGTAAGGCATCCCAAACGCTCAATCGAAATGTTCTTGAGATCTGGCTTTATAAAACATAGCCAGAAGGTGTAGTAAAGTATAAACAATTATTATCAGCTGCAGCCTGACTTAGTTATAATTATGTAAAAATAAGTACAAGACGATTCGACTAACATATCGGTGACAAACGACAAAGTATAAAGTAAGTAACAAAACGAGCGGAGAAGTAAGGAACCCACTCGAGTCCTCCTGTGATCATCCCTCTAGTATTGACCATCTTGGAGGTAGAAGTAAGCTGAGTCCTCGGGAACCGGCTCTAAATCTGATATGCAAAACCAGAGAGATTAGACCTCTAATAGCAAGTACCACAAGAAATCACGATGTGAGAAATTGGAACCAGTAATAAGAGAATATGATATATATAGATCTCTGCTTGCTACTGGGATTCACATAACATCACGACACTTCGAACCAACTTCCCAACCAAACAAGGACAGAAGTTGGCCCGTCATATCCTGACATTCTGATCATCTCAGTTAGTCAATGGAGTAGGTAAAGTACACAAACAAATCAATTTAAATGGTCATTCACCTACTACGGCTTGATACTATGAGTTCCAAGTTATCCTAGAATTATGCAATAAGGGATTCCTCAGTTCTTACTATGTACAAGCAAGGCTAGTCTACCCAGTCAATCAATTGCACCAATCATGAATTAGACGAGTCCCAGTGGGACGCCCGTCATCAATATACAATAAATAATATAAGCAGATACCGCTCCTTGTCCGTGTGGCAGAATTGCCGTATCTGTGGGAACCAGCCGGCCTGTCGGACACTAATAGTCCCAAAGAGGGCTGCCATATAAGAACTCAAAAATCTATTATCTTCATGCAATCATTATTTTATTTAACTTAATAGCCTCTATGTTAAGTAAAATCCCATGCCGTGGATCATGGTCATTCAGAATGAGTACTTCCGTACAAAGTACGATATGCCCAACTCTACAATGATACCCGTGCGATTAGGTTGTAGGTCTTACATAGCGTAATACAACAATCAAAACTAACCACAAAATAATCATGTCTTGACCATAAAGTACACATGCTGCTTTTGTAGAAAAATAAATTGAAGCCTTCACGTGCCTGTATGTCAATATTCAGTATCGGCCAGTCGATTGCAATAGTTCATAGTTCATATGAACGTGTCTCATTCATTCAATTCAATAAGACGACTAGCCAGTCTCTTAGTTCCAACTAGGAACGTATGATCAATTATTAGGCACGGTCACAATCAATGTCAATCAATGGCAAGAATCAGTAAAAAGGCATTATAGGCTACAGTTCATGCGGCAATGGGCCATGCGGCCAAAGGAAAACAGCTTATGCGGCTGAAGGGAACTAAGTCCATGCGGCCCAATAAATCAAATCATATACGGCTCAATAAATCAAATCACATGCGGCTCAATAAATTAAATCTCATGCGGCTCAACACCATGCGGCTCAATAAATCAAATCTCATGCGGCTCAACAAATCAAATCACATGCGGCTCAACACCCTGCGGCCAAAGAAGAATCGGTTCTTATGCGGCTAGAGGATCTGGGCCCTATGCGGCTCGGGTCTTAAACTCATGCAGTTGGGGTCTCCATGCGACCAAAGGAATTGATCCTTATGCGGCTGGAAATGACAAATCACATGCGGCTGGAAAAGATTGGAGTTCATGCGGCTGAGAATGATTGAATGCATATGCTGCTGAGATAGGAAATCTCATGCAGCTGGGATAGAAAATCTCATACGGCTTGGGATAGAAAATCTCATGCGGCTAAGATGACATGCGGCCATACGGCTGAGATGAGCTTATACGGCTGAATAGATTATCCATATGCGGCTGAGAAATAATTATCCATATACGGCTTGGAAGCTGAGCCTTATGCGGCTACAAATGGCAAGCTTTATGCAGCTGAATGCTAAATGCCGTACGGCCAGGAAGTGCTCATACGGCCAGGAAGTGCCATGCGGCCAGGATTGCTCATGCGGCCAAAGACTTGCCGCATGAAAACTCATACGGCTAAGCTCTGCTCTTCTTCTCCAATTTCTGAGAACAGAACCATGGAAGCCATTGTTCCTAAGCTCTCTAAATCCTTTATTCCAAGCCCACATCTAGACTTCTATAGGTCAAAATGGGGTAGAGCGAAATTCTCTACAACATGGAACTATCAAAACTTGAAAATAACAAGTTCAGCTAGATCAAAACCCAAGAATCCAAAAATACAGCAAGTTTTAGATCTACACAAAATGAGCCATGTAAATTGAAAATACTAAATACTAATGTATCTAAGAATCTTGAGAGGAAGCCAATGGAACAACAAAAATGGAGATCCATCAAGAAGCAAGTTGGCACTTGCCTATGCGTCTGGGTAGGTAGGAAGAGTTATGGAGGATGAAGAAGAAGAGTTAATGAGATGGAGAAGTAATGAAGAGAGAGAAAGGGTTTTAGGGTTTAAATGAGGGTGGTGGTAGGTGGGGAAATTGTTGAACAACCCAAGACCGAAAAGTAAACCAACTCAGGCCGAACCCAAAAGCAAAGTAAAAAGCAGAGAGTAAAATACAGAAAAAATAATTAGCGTAAAATTAAAAGAATTTAAATACAGAACAATACATGATAAAATTTAAATAAATACATTTAAGCAATACATGTATCAAAATACGTATTCTGGGAACGGAAAGTGACAACGGTACGGGCTTCTAAGGCGCTGACATGTGGCGGACATTGAGATTCACCTCAATCGCGATCTCTGGTGGTTATCAAAATAACCGAAGGAGGAGACACGTGGCGTGTGCCGATTTGCTTGTTCGGATGTAACCGAGTATATCTTGGTATTTTATCTCAGATTTAGATTGTGATTGATCCTCATATAAGATTTAAATTAATTTCATAAGATATCAATCATGATTAATCCCAATCTTATCTTCGAGAGAGTCGGTTTAAACAAACCGACTGGATGGAACCATGTTTCTTGCGCCTCTGGCACTGTCTAAGTACTACTGTGCTTCTGGGGCGACGAATAGACTGTTCTTCTAGAGACAATGGTGCCTATGTGCTTTCAGGCGACGAGTGGACTATGCTTCAAAGATGACGGAGCCTCTATGTGTATGAGCAACGAGAAGGCTGTGTTTTGAGCGACATAGCCACTGTGCTTTAGGGCGACAAATAGGCTTGTGTTTTAGGTTGACGAGGTTACTGTGCTTTTGGAGCGGCAGGCGGACTTGTGTTGGATGCAATGGTATCTCCCAAGTCTCTAACGAAAGGTAGTTGAGCTTCTGGGTCGTAGCAGAGTGCTACGCCGTTGGAGTTGAGGTAGCGTGAAAACAGTCTACGTCTGAGGTTGGTGCAGGAATGTAGCTGCACCTCTGGATTGAAGGCATTGGTTTTAAAGTCTTCATTTAAAGACCAATGAATGACCGCTCCTTAATGAACTACTCCCTCTTAATTGCCTCCATTACTTGGGGAATTTCAAGGGGTCCTAGGATAGTTTAGGACTTAGTCGAATGAACTTTATTTAATGAGGTTCATCGTGCTGATTCCTAAGTTTATCCCATTAATGTGGGAACTTTGACCGTCGGCCATGTGGCCTACGTTTTTTTACCACTTCCACCCTATATAAAGGGGGAGTTTCTTCTAAAGAGCCACGTCTTCTTCCTTTTCTTGTCCTTCAACACCATGCTGGATCCAGACTTAGCTTCGAGCAGCGGTTGGCCTTGCCTAAGTCAGATTTTAGTTGAGGATTCCTTCGTTCAAAGGGGCTTTGCCTTCGTAGAAGAACTATTGATGAGCCTCAGAACATGCTGGAACCCTTCGCATGAGGAGTTCGAACCTGGGCGACGTCTTGGAGGTCTTCGAGGTCCTGACAGCCCAGCTTGTGGGTGGATGGCCAACCCGAAGAGCCACAAGTTGTGTGCTGCCCTTCCCATTATGGGCTTTTGAGACCTTCTGCGCCTTTTGGAAACCCGAGCCAATTGCTGGTTTAGGAAGTTGCTTGCTTCGGTCGAGTAGCTGATACGCTTTTGGAAGGTTGTGCCCACAAGAAGGTCAGAATACGCTTCAATGGAAATCAATCTTCTAGTATGCGTACCAAGATGAAGGGGGACTGCTCTTTGACGAAGACTAAACCCCTTGTAGACTCCTATAGGCTTTGCTGAATCGGTAATCGATTCTTTATAGAAAAATAGGGTTGGTCCTTTATATGTAGCCTTGATAAGTCTGTACTAGACCTTTGTATACATGATAATAAAAGAACTTTCTTCCATGTCTTATGTTTTGTCTTTTTAACACTCTATCTGCACATTTGTATTATTTGCGCTGTGATGGAGGAATATTGTCAACTGAGATTTTTCATCCTTTCACACCTATGTGAGTGAGTGCCTAAGTATCAAGTGAAGGAGTGTGATAGTGTCAATTATGGAGTAGAGTGTTGTAGGTGATTAGGTAGGGGAGTGCAACAACAGTTGCACTGATATTTGGACATGCCATTTGGCCATTGCCCTTGTGCACTCAGGCACATGCCGGTGTGGCCAGGCAAAGCCTTGCTCTGCACAGTGTTCACAGGCACTTGGCCTGTGCAAGGGTGACTAAGAAGAGGGCCATCTCCTTATCAGTTACATAGCCCTATAATGTATCAGAGCAATAAGAAGGAGAAGAAAGTCATTAGTCATATAAGAGAATCTATTATATAGGGGGTGCGCTAATGTATCAATGAAGTAGAGGAGGGCCATATATATGTAAAGTAACTGATAAAAAGGGAGGGAGAAAGCATGTATCAGAAGAGAAGTAGCAGTATTTGAAAGGGAATATCATGTTGGGTAATGGTGATAATGTATATCAGTTTTTTTAGCTATAAGAGTATCAGTTAACAGATACTAAGGAAGGCTCAGGTTATGGCAGTTCATGAAGGGGCAACAACAGTAGTATGGACTGCTGTTGATTTTTCAACAGTGAATAACCAGGGTTTGGCCAGGTTAACTCCTATTTCCCGTGCGCAGGAAGGATGGAATTGCTATAGGGTGTATCAGTAATTAGGATAGGTTTTGAGAAGGTGTGGTATACTTACCTATGTGTGTGGGTAATAGGATTCAGTAGATGAACAACTATAGTTATTGACTATATGAGGGTTGTAGATTAGAAATGGTGATAGGAATCAGTTAAGTGTGCGTGACTGCACTTCATACATACACATGTAGTAGTGAGGGGCATTAGGCCATGGGTCATGGCCATCAGGCCATGGACTGTGTTTAGAAGGAGATAGGTAGAGAGTTTACCTACTTGAATGTATGTTTAGGAAAACTGAGATGAGGTATTGTAATGGGTAAATAAGAGTTTACCTTGTAGATAGATAGGTAATGTGACATGCCTACATGTTAGGGTAAGCTAAATACCTAAGATAGATAGGTAGGTAAGGTGTATATGAGAAGGGTAATGTAATGGGATTTACCTATAAGTTAGAGTAAGGCAGATACATGTGTATAAATAGATATAAGGTTTTTCCTATGTAATATTTAGTATAGGTAATGCCAAGTGGTAGGCAAGGGCGTTAGATGGATAGGTAATGAGATTTCATAGGCAAAGGCACGAGATAGGTAATGTATTATATGTAGGTAATATATAAGATAGGTAGTAGAAATTTGGTATTTCCTAAATATCTAAAAAGGATAACTTAACCAAGATTTGACTCAATTGACCAAGATTGAGTTGTTGACCCTGAAAGTCAACTTTTAAGTCTAATTGACCATGTTTGACTAACTTTGACCTAAATTGGCTAGTGTTGACTTAACTTGACTTCCATGACCTAGAAAAGGCCTAGAACCATGTAATTAATACATTTAAATATATTATTTACTCTAGAACACCAAGTAACTCTATAATTTCGTATATAGGTCTTTGTGCCTCCACTTTGGGCATCGATCCATATTTATTGCTCAGAATCGCAGGCGAGTACATTTTCAAATAGTTTTTATTATCTGATGATTATTATGATTCAGTTTCTAGTATAGTATTACCTGACATATGTATTATACCTGACTGGCCTCTATTTTTGGAACCACCCACTGGAACCACCTACTGGAAATACCACATTCCTAATCATGCTGGAACCACCCCAACTGGTATAATCTGGAAAGATAGACGTCGCACGCTTGTCTAGTATATGATGTGCCGTATTTACTACTGGTCTAATCTGGAAAGATAGCCGTTACATGCTTGTCAAGTGTACGATGTGCCGTATTTACTACAGGTCTAATCTAGAAAGATAGCTATCGTACGCTTGTTGAGTGTACGATGTGCCGTATTTACAACTAGTCTAATATGGAAAGATAGCCGTCGCATACTTTTCAAGTGTGTGATGTACCGTACTTACTACTAGTCTAATCTGGAAAGATAGTCATCGCATGCTTGCCAATTGTGCGATGTGCCGTATTTATCCCCTAGCCGTTTACATGTTGGAAGCGGTATTACAAAACACACTGGTGTAGTGCTTTCTACTGGATTAACATTCTAATTACTGGACTCACATTATACTGGCTAGGCTCACATTATATCTGTTCTAGTCTAGTTATCTTTATTTACAGACTTTATTGCCATGTTCTTCTGGTTTACCAGATTTACTTTCCTTTTACTTTAGTTAGCTTTTGTTCTATTTTATTTCCTGACTCAATTTTCCCATGTTCACCAAGTATTACTTACTATAACTGTTTTACTGTAAAACCCCTAAATTTCTACTATTCTTTTTTAAATTTTGGTACTGATTTAAAATTTTATTATTGTACGTCACGTAGTCGTATTGTACGTCGCATACGGAATTTTTATTTTTCGTAATTGCTCGACGAGTGGGAATATGTGCGAGCGTACATATTTTTATAAAAACGGTTCCTATTTTCGAAGTGAGATATATAATAATTATTGTATTTGTATTTTGCTTGTGTATTGAGATGACCAAAATCTTATTACTTTATTTATTTATTTATTAGTGGTAATTTAGAAAACTATTTTATATTCCTTGCATATGAGAGACATTAAATTAAATTTATATATTTTTATTTTTGAAATTATTAAATATTAATATTTTATTATTCGAAAAGATATTTAAAAATATTTATTATTTTTGAAATTATTATTATTGGTATTTTGAAAAATATATTTGGAAGTTATTGTGGCCATTTGAATCTTGATTTGATTTTTGGATTTATTTAAATAGATTAAATTAATATCTACAATTGAAATTTGATTAATTTGATTTGATTTTAAACTAAAGGGATAAAATTTAAATAGGATTTGTATTTGGATTTGAATTTGAATTAAATAGATTGAATTATCTAATTTGGGTTTTAAACCTTTTTCTAATCCTATCTAATTGGGAATTCCCACATCCTATAAATAGGCAGGTACTCCTCCAATATTTTTATCATCCACCAAATTGCCTCCATAAATATTTCACCACCCACATCATTGCGTGCATCATGTCCGTGTCTACATCTTTTTACTATTTTTTTTCCTCCATTACAATTACATTATCACCTTCTTCGTGTCCACACACGGACACCTGTCATTATCCTTCCTCCGACACCAAGTCCTAAACCTAAGACCCAATTCCTAGTAAACCCTAATCCTATTTTGTCTGCCGACACCGCCATCGCCTACTCCAACCACCACCATTAAGAACCCTGCCGTCATCACCACCGGCGTCACCATCTTCCTCACCATGCCTGTAGACCGCCAACGCCACCACAGTGGCGCGGCCACCCGTCGCAGACTACCCCGACACCACCCTGTCCACCCAACCATTACCGCCTTGGCCTCCACCCTTGGAACACCCGTCGCCACCACGGTGATGTCCCCATCACCACCAGCCACCCGACTTTTGTCCTCCCCAAATCCAACCCGACAATCATCACCACCAAACTTCACCGCAGCCGGGCCAAACCACGGCCACCTCCGCCGAAACCCCAGCACCACCATCGCCGGAATCGACGGCCACCAAGCCACAGCTCCCCATGGTCACCCACATCCCAGAGTAAAAAAAAAGGAAAGGAAAAATAAAAGCTAAATCGAACCCTCACCTAGGAACCTCCATCGCGTCGGGGCCAACGACCGTTGCGCTCCTCTGCCACCTGCGCTGGAACCCCTCGCCACACCACCGTTGAGATCCGACCGAGCCAACCTCCGTGTTCTTCCCTCCATCCACGACCAGCGCGCCGCGCCACGGTCGCACTCCGGCCGACCTCGTCCGCTTCCGGATCCGCGAACCCCTCACCGTGCCACTCCCCTCCTGGCACGTCCGCCGTCCTTCGACTCCGACTCTTTCTGAGCTCACCACCGCCGCGACCGCCGTCGATGACCGCTGCCTCCACTGCCTTAGCCGACCCGTGTCCTTCCAGTCTTCCGCCGGACCGTCGCTCCTCCGCCCCGATCACTGCTCGTCTCAGCCCCGCTCGTCCCTTCTTCTCCCCTCTTCTTCTCCGCTCACCCCCTCCGATCAAACCCCCGCTCCAAACGCCGCCGCCCCGCTTCCTTCCCTCCGAACCTCGCCGCCCTGCGCCGGAGCATGCACCGCCGGCGAGCTCCCCATCCCCCTCGACCTCTCCTCACTCCCCGCTCTTCTCCTCTCTCTCTCTTCCTGTGTAATGTTAGGGAAAAGGGTTATAGTTAATTAACAGGTAAATTATTATTCTATTATTATAATAAATAATATAATTTCTTATTATTATTATTATTATTACTATCATTATTATTATTAATATGTTATTTTATTCTTCTTACTATTAGGATTTTTTTTATACAGAATATATAGTGTATAATTGATTTATATTATTTTTATGTATATTATTATTAGTAATATTAGTTACACTGTTATCAGTATTAATAATACAATATTTAGTTTATAACTATTATTATTGACATTAGTATTTTTATTATACTTATTATTATACTATTATTATTAAAGTTATTACTTTGAGAATTACATAATATTATTTTTCCAACTATATGTGTAGTATAGGGCTTAGCGCTATCTATGTGATTTCAAAATTTAGGTAGCCCCTAAAAACATTTTCTTAGTTTTTATATTTATCAAAAATGTTTTTTTGAGTAAAGTAATATAGTTTATACCTAAAAAAATAATATATATTTTACAAATATAGAGTTTTTGCTTAAAAATGATTTTTATATTTTTCAGTATTTATCTAAAATATTTTGAACCTATGAAGTGACTTCCAAACGATTTCTTATTATTACGAAATATCCATCTAAAATATTTTACTAATAAAAACATAGTTGCTACCAAAAATCATATTTTTACAACTTCGAGTTTTTAGCCAAAAAAATAATTTTCTCGACTTTTAAGTATTTTTCTGTGAAGATTTTGACTCATGAAAATTTGTTCTTTTAACTATTGTAAATATCTTTTAGAAAGATCATATATTATGATCTATCCAAATTCCTTCAATTGTCCTCCTGTCAGTGACCAATCTCACTTTTCCTATTTCCTCGCCAATTCTGAACTTCCATGTCTACTCTAACTAATTTGACCCTTCTGGACCCGATTGAACCGTCTGTACCGACATAGAGATCACCTTGCATAGTTATTACATCAAAGTCGCAGTTCATGCCACAATGATCATTGCAACACACCAGGCGTACTACCAGGCAAGACACCTTGCCATTTGCTGTTTATTTATTTTAGCTCATAATTCATGCATTATTTATTTTCTTTATGCAAAATAAACTGTGATACATGGCATAACCTGTTAGAACTTACCGTTCATTTATATTTCCTGCTATGTATTATTTTTCTTACACATTAAACCTAGATTTAAGGGACCACCTTGTGTGTTGCATTCATTGGCCTTGACACGTTGTAACACAAAGTTGTGTGTCGCATGTAGAATACGGACATGCGTGACTGGCTGGCCACCGGTGCGTATAAGCCGTGCGATAGGAATAACCGCTAATAGAGGTTGTATGCTAGTTTGACTTAGCGGTTATAGAGGTTTTGTGTTGTGGGTACAACATAGTAGGCATTGGGCGGGGAGGACAATTCCTTAGCGTATGGGCTTCGATGCACTTTCTCTTTTGTAACCCGTGAGCTCCGTCGAAGACGCGGGTCAGATTACCCATGATTACTGACGGCTACTGACGTTCTCCGGAACGTTATGCTCTTACTGATGGGGCCTCTGGTGCCCAAGGGGGAACCATGCCGATCTTATTTAGCCAGGGCCCATGCGTAGGAAGGATTGTTCTTAACTACATTTCACTTAGATTGGTTAGGCACCTTTATCCGTTAGGTACGAGTACTTTTGGTTTGGGTACTTGTATCTGACCATGGCTTGGAACAATAACTTGTCGCGGATTAGTTCGTCACATCTTGTCCTTGTTTGGTTGTAGGTGTGACTTACTACTTCGATGAGAAGGTATTGAACCTTGTTGGGGTCCGGATACCATATTAGATTCATAGCATGGAAAGATACGTCACCGTGAATCAATTTACCATCTCCTGTCCTTGTTTGGTTGGGGGGATGGTACGTGTCACGACCCGCACCCTAGAGTAAGGGCACGAGACATGGGTACGTCCAGCCTACGCCGCAGTGTCGGCGGTAGAACGCTGTCCTAGGTCACATACATCTAACAATATATCTCTAAACAGTTTATACTCCCCGAATGGGGGTGACATAGCAGTAAATAACTTAATCACAACTAAGGAAGAGATAGCACGATATTAAATAGAACTCAAGGAAAAATAGATGAAAAAGTAGTCTAAGATAAACTCGGCAAATATCCAGAGGTACATGGTCTAAGATACAGAATGAAAGAATATATACAACTCAGAACAGAATAAAGTCTAGCTAAAACATGTCTCAAGACTACATAAAATAAGATAAGCCTAACTAATCTAGTCTAGACAATGGGGGTGATGTCCTCAGCTAGAGCTGGGTCCTCCTGAGGGTCCAGCTCGCAAGTGTCATCTAAGGCTGCCCTGTAGAAAGTATCCAGGCAGGTCTACTCCTCGTCCTCTGTAATATTTTCAACAGGTCCAGTCAGGACATGAGCGAGTACAGTACATCTCAACAGTTCATAGCAGGTTAGAAAATATAATCATGCAGTAAAGTAAGATACAGGTGCTGAAGAATACAGTATGTAAACAGAGAGAGAGAGAACTGTAATAGAAATATCTACTATAAGTAAAGAAATAACAGTGGCTAGTGAGTCAGAGTACAGTATAGCACATATGAACAGAACAGATTTGTACATGATCTACAATAAGGGGTTTCACATAATCTATACTATTATGGAATTGTTCACATGACTACTAGCACTCCCCCGTTTCCCCAATCAATACACAAGGATCTAAGCAGGTTATGTTATTATACATGATATCACATGGGTGCCCATGAAAGGGTGCACATGATAGTATACATGAGGGCTCTGTGAACATGAGAGTACATGATTCATAAGAGTGTATATGTATGGTGAAAGCACAGGAGTACATGATGAAAGTGAAACGCACATGGCATAATGTACACTATGCTCCCGAGGGGGATAACATCGTATGAAGAGATCCATATAGTACCAATCTGTGATAAAGTCGTGACAGCACAAGTAAGGTAATTTAATGCAGGAAATAATTCTAAGCAGGATATGATATGATCAGAGAATGTACTCGCCTGGTATCTGAGTGTCCATTATGAAAGTACTGTCCGAGGAGTGGTGTCTGGCTCCTAATCAGAATATCACAAGTTACAACAAGTCCAAAATGGTATAATGAAGTCCTACTATGCATTCTACATAATTCTAGGTCAATCTAGGCCAAAGTCAACTCTTGGTCAACTCTGGCAACCCTAGAAGTCAAACTAGGTCAACTATAGTCAAACTAGGTCTAACCAAGTCTAAACTAGGCTATCAAGTCTAAACTAGGCTCACCAATCTAGGCTCACCAAGCTATACCACATTACCTAGGCCTATTCTTAACACATGTATATATATTACCTATATATAATAAATACACAAGTTGTATATATATATGTGACATATATATATATATATACTTGTATAATCCATAAATTCTATGTAGGTATCAATACTAGATACCCAATATATACACAACTACCATATATATATATATATATATACACACATTACATAATATATATATATTACCTACTAGCATATGCATTCACAAAGAAAATAGGATACATATAGATTGAGAGAGAAGACAAGAGTGTGTGTGTGTGTATCAAAACTGTGTAGGAAAAACTGTGTGTGCCAATGAGAGTAATGTGTGTGTGTGTAGGAGGGTAAAAATAGTGTGCAGCAGTGTGTGTGTGTATCAGTGAGTGAGTGAGCAAAATATGTGTGTGTACAATAGAGTGAAGGATGTGTGTGTGGGGGTGAGTAATGAGTGAGGCATACATGAGGGGGCTGTGTGTGTGTGGTGAGTGAAACATGGAAAGCAGTGAAGTGTATAGGTGTGAAACAGGAATTAGAAATCAGTGGTTGCTCATGTGTCCTTGTGTGTACAGGAAACAGTTAATAGATTTCCCCCAACAATACACAAATCACAGAACTAGAAAGGGAGACCAACTACATTAATGTTCAGAAATCAGCAAGGGGAAGGAAAAGAACTAAGTCACAACATCAGGAAACTGAACTCAATCCACATATTAGTAAAACTGAATCCCAGTTTTCAGTTTTCCTTCTAAGCCCAATTTGATTTTAATAGTTCACCAAATCAACCCAAAATTGACACATAGCAAGATAACACATAGGATAATGAATCTAGGAACTTAAACCAATATTTAAACAGTAATAAATAGGTTAAAATAGGTGTATAAAATCGTATCTAAAAATTGGAAATTCTCAGGATAATGATACCAGGTTCAGAATTTGGGTATTTGGAAAAATAACAACTAAAACGAGTTAATACCTAAAAATGTTGGTTGGTAAGTGTAAACAAACATGTATTCGTGTCCTGTAAACTGTTTGTGTCCTATCATAAAGAGATACGACATGTCCAAGGTGAAAAGACCAAACAGACACACACTGAACATAGAACAGATACAACATCGTGCACGAGTGCACGCAGGTCGTGCACCCGACACAGGCCAAACCAGGCCTCGTGCTCGCAACCCTAGGTTCGCCCAGGGTCTAGCTAAGTGTCCAACAACCTGCACTGTGTCCTAGAGTGTCGTGTCCGAAGCTACAGAGCCGTATCAGTGCTCGATTTCACGTGTGCACTGCACAGTGTAAAATCAGTGCGATACTGATATCCCTCTCGACACGCCACGTGGGCACGTGAGACTTGACACGTGGCATGTCAGTCATAGCCCCATGGTGTGTGTCGAGTCTCGCGTGTCCTGGTTACGTGTCGTGTCCTCTAGAGCTCCCGAGTAGCAGGGGACAGAACCCGAGCGCGCGGGCGTGTGTGCAGCACGTGTCCATGCATCGAATTTAACACAACCCGACACAAAATCCACCTCAGAGGAATAAAAATCCATAAGTAATAATAAAACCTAGATTCCTATTCAAAAACATTGCTCAAAAGAAATCGAAATTCCCTTTGAGGCATTTCGACAAACACCTAAGGACAGTTCCTGATACGTATCCAAACGGACACGAAACTTATGAAACCCGATACAAAACTAATGCAGACACTTAGGGGACTCCTAGGGCTTCCTAAATATGTAAAGAAAATGAAATTTTATGGAGAAATGGAGAAGTTACCTATAGTTGAACTTTCAAGAAAAACCCCCTTTCTAGAGCTCTTCTCCTTGATGTCCCAATCCCACAAAACAATACCAAACTAAAATGAAACTCCTATAATAGCAAGAATAGGTATATTAAAACCTAATAGAAGAGATTTGAATGAAAAAAGAAAAGGAATGGAATTCTAGGGATTAAATGAAATAGGAAACAAACCTTCTTCCTAAACTTGTGCTTTCCTAAAAAGAGGCAACCCTAAAATTAGGAGAGTATTTATAGGGTGATGTTCCCAATGTGGATAGGAGTGGCCGGCCACTTAAGTCTAGGGTTAGGGTTTTTGGTAATGTCTTGGGCTTTGGGCCAACCTACAAGGCTATGGCTTGAATTGATTTATTAAAGATTCTAAATCATAAGCCATGACTTATGACTTTCTAATTTCTATTGCTAACTAGAGTCTATTGACCAAACCAAGGGTTAGCTTAGGTTAGACTAGAGTCAAATAACCTAACCAAGTCCATACTAACTAGGGTTAGCTTCTAGGTTGGTCTACAAGGGTCAAGACTAGCCAAAATTAATCTAGTTCAAATAATTCCAAAATAATTCCTAAAAATTCCCATAAATTCAAATAAATTCTAATAAATTTAAATTACCCCAAAAATATCAAAAATACCCTCAAACTAGAAATATGGGAGTGACAAATCTACCCTCCTTAAAAGAATTTCGTCCTCGAAATTGAAAGGCGAAATACCACTGATGAGAAGGATAGAAAGTATACCTCACGGTCCAAAAAGATAAGGGTAGCGCTCGTGCATCTCATCCTCCCGCTCCCAGGTAGACTCTCCTGGAGAATGATGCCTCCATGCGACGCGTACCAAAGGTATCACCTGGTTCCTCAGAACCTTCTCCCGTCGATCCAGAATCTCCACTGGCTGCTCTGGATAGCTGAGAGAAGGCCCAACCTCAATCTCTGAATGATCGAACACATGGCTAGGGTCAGCCATGTACCGTCTCAACTGTGATACATGGAATACATTGTGGACCCCCACTAGCACAGGCGGCAAGTCTAGCCTGTATGCAACGTCACCGACTCTCCCGCTGATAACGAAAGGGCCGATAAAGCGCGGGCTAAGCTTTCCGCCTCCACCAAAACGTATCGTACCACGAGTCGAAGGTATCCTCAAGAAAACCTGGTCTCCGACCTAATCATAAGCAAGGTCTCAATTAATTATAATAAACAAACATGATCAAAAATCACAAACAAATAAACCTAAATCTAATCCTACTCTAATCTGTACCTCAAACTCCAACGGCCTCCGGTGGATATCGGCCTAGTGCCGATGTCTGTCCTGTGCCATGCGAAGTCTGTCCCTGATGAGCTTCACCTTCTCGGCTGCGTCAACAACCATCTCTGTCCCCAGTAAAGCTCGCTCACCAATATTATCCTAAGATAAGGGTGTACGACACCTACGCCCGTACAGAGCCTCGAAAGGTAACATCTCAATGCTGGCCTGAAAACTATTATTGTAAGCAAACTCCACCAAATGAAGATGATCCTCCCAGGAACCTCCAAAGTCCAGGACGCACGTCCGTAGCATATCCTCAAGTGTCTGAATAGTCCGCTACGACTGTCCGTCCGTCTGGGGGTGGTATGCAGTACTAAACTTGAGCTGAGTGCCCAAGCTGGTCTGCAGACTCCTCTAGAAATGGGAAGTAAAACGACTATCCCGATCTGAGACGATGCTAACTGGAACTCCGTGAATCCTGACTATCTGCCGCATATACATCTCCGCCAACCTCTCTGTAGACGTACCCACCTTGAATGGCAAGAAGTGGGCCGATTTGGTCAACCTGTCAACGATGACCCAAATCACGTCTTTTTCTCCTGGTGTGCGCAGCAATCCTGATACGAAGTCCATAGTGATATGCTCCTATTTTCACTCGGAAATGGGCAGCGGCTGCAATAATCCACCGGGCCTCTGCCTCTCTGCCTTGACCTGCTGACAGACCAAG
Organism: Iris pallida; assembly: GCA_029216955.1. Lineage (NCBI taxonomy): Eukaryota > Viridiplantae > Streptophyta > Magnoliopsida > Asparagales > Iridaceae > Iris > Iris pallida. The sequence continues at coordinate 10,204,835 of JANAVB010002393.1, read as the reverse complement.
CACCTAGCCACGAAGCGAGCCACCTCCCGTTTCATCCCTGACCACCAAACATGCTCCCTCAGATCTCGGTACATCTTGTTGGCACCTAGGTGTATAGACTACTGAGATCTGTGGGCCTCCTGCATAACCTGCTCCCTGAGATCTCCGTTCGGCACACATAACCTGGAACCGTGCCTCAAGGCACCATCCTCTGCAAGAAAAAACTCGTCCTCCAGCAATCCTGCTCAAACCTGCTCTAGGAGACACCGCAGTACAACGTCCTCAAACTGTGCTCACTTGATCTTCTCCACCAAGTCTGACTGAATTTGCATCCCCCATAACTGCATATGTACCCCGGGCACGATCACCTCAATCCCAAGGCTCTTCAAGTCGGCAAGCAAATGCCGATCCATGGTCAAACACATGGTTGTCGGATACCTACTCAAGGCATCGGCAACCACGTTGGCCTTCCCTGGGTGATACTGAAGTAGGATGTCAAAATCTTTCATCAACTCTAGCCATCTGCGCTGTCTCATGTTCAACTCCTTCTGAGTGAACACATACTTTAAGCTCTTGTGATCTGTGAAGATCTCCACCCTCTCACCATACAGATGATGCTTCCACAACTTCAGAGCAAATATCACCGCTGCCAGCTCCAGGTCGTGGGTAGGGTAGTTCTTCTCATGGGGACACAATTGCCTGGAAGCATAGGCAATCACCTTCCCATGCTGCTGTAAGACGCAACCCAGCCCCTTCCCTGAAGCATCACTATAAATAGTAAAACCACCTGATCCTGAAGGCAATGTCAGAATCGGAGCTATCGTAAGCCGCTTCTTCAACTCATCAAAAGCTGCCTGACACTCCTCTGACCAAACGAACTCAGCATCCTTCCGGGTTAACCGAGTCAACGGTTCTGCAACCCGAGAGAAATCTTGCACAAATGTTCGATAATATCCTGCCAGCCCCAGGAAACTCCTGATCTCTGCAACTGAAGTCGGTGCTGCCCATGCCTCAAATGCTACAATCTTTTTGGGGTCAACTGAGATACCATCTCCAGTCACCACATGCCCCAAGAAGTCCACCCGGTCCAAGAAGAACTCACACTTGGAGAGCTTCCCGTAAAGCTGCTCCTTCCTGAGAGTCTCCAGCGCGATCCTCAAATGCTCCTCGTGCTCCACCTCAGTCTTGGAATATATCAAGATGTCGTCAATGAATACTACCACAAACTGATCCAGATACTGGTGGAATACCTTGTTCATAAGGTTCATAAACACTGCTGGTGCATTGGTTAGCCCAAACGGCATAACCAAAAACTCAAACTGTCCGTATCGCGTCCTGAATGCGGTCTTGGGAATATCCTCCCCCTTCACCTTCACCTGGTGATATCCCGACCTCAGATCAATCTTGGAAAATATCCGAGCTCCGCTCAATTGGTCAAATAGATCGTCGATCCGCGACAGTGGGTATTTATTCTTGATCGTGAAGTTGTTGAGTGCCCTATAGTCAATACACATGCGTACTGACCCATCCTTCTTCGGAACGAACAACACTGGTGCACCCCATGGCGACGAACTCGAGCGGATGAAGCCCTTGTCCTATAGCTCATCCACCTGCTTCTTCAGCTCCACCTGCTCACTGTTGTTCACCCGATAGACATGCTGAGAGATGGGTTCCGCTCATGGAACCAAGTCTATCGAGAAATCTATGTCTCTGTCTGGTGGCAATCCCGGCAACTCCTCTGGGAAAACATCTATATAATCTGCTATCAAGGGGTGTGGAATCGCCTGCTCCTCGACCGAGACTCCACAGAAGACTCCGCTGCTCTGCTCTGCCTGACGTCTGGAGTACTCGAACTCTGGCTCCCCCGGCGCTCTGAAAAGAACTCTATCCCCTCTGCAATCAATGCTGGCATGGTGCCTGCTCAACCAATCCATGCCTAGTACTATATCATAGTTCGGCAATGGCATTACGAGCAGGCTCACCTCCAACTTTCGGCCTCCCAAAATTACTCTCCGACCATTACAAACATCACTCACGAGGATAATGCTACCCCCGGTCGTGATCTTGTAAGTCCTAGGCAACGATTCAGCTATGATACCATGTCTAATCGCAAAAGATACTGATATGAAGCTATGCGAAGCACCGAAATCGAATAATACAAAAGCTGGACTGGAGTCGAGAAGAATCGAACCTGCAATCAGTCTCCTATCACCTCTGCATCTCCAGCTGCCATGGCGAAAGCTTGCCCCTGCTGGCCTCCCCTAGCCTACTGCTAGTGCTGGACGAACCTCTGCTGCTGTGTCGGCAGGGCTGGTCTCCTCTGCTGGCCTGCTGGAGCCCTGGCTCCTCCTTCCTGGGCTGCTCGTCCCCCAGACCTAGCACAATCCCTCAGCTGGTGATCTGTCGCTCCGCAAAGAAGGTACTTCCCGAGCCTCTTCCTGTACTCGTTTCATCCATACCCTGGCTTCTTGCAGAAGGTGAAACTGACTGTCTGCTGCCTGGGTGCCTGATGCTGAAACTGCTGCTGGTGAATTGGCCTCTGCTGGATCGGCTGCGGCTGGAACTGCCTCAGCTTCTGATGCTGTAAGTGGGGCTTCTTGGCCTGGCCTCCGCTGCTGCTGCTGCCCCCAACTGGGTCTTGCCCCCTCTTGAGCCTAAGCTCAAGATCATCCTCTGCAAACAAGGCTCCCGTCAAGATCTCCTCGAATGTGGCATCCCGGTTGCCCTTGGTCAAGGACTTGACCTCCTTGACTAGACCCTTCCGGAACCTCTGGGCCTTCGTCGTCTCGCTCAAGCCATCCACAAACCTGTCGAGGCAGCCGAACTCCCCGACGTACTCCTCCACTGAAAGGCTCCCATGGACTAGGCTCTCGAACTGCGACTCCAAGGCTCTGAGTGCTGAATCTGGGAAGAACTTCTTCTTGAAAAAGCCCTTGAACTGCTCCCAAGTCTGCCCAGGTACCCCCACCCTGGGGTCTGACTCAAACCAGGTGCGAGCAAGATCTCGCATCCGGCTAGCTGCGGCCTCGATCTGAAGATCTATTGGTATCCTGGCCAGGCGGAAGATCTCCTCTATATGCTCGATCCACTCATCGGCATATAGGATCCCCTCTGTCCCCAGAAAGGCTCTGGGGCTCATTTTCTGAAACTGCTCAATCCCCGGTGTCCTCGGCTGATGGACCACTGGTCGAGCTGCAACCGTCGTAAGGGCCAGCTCCATGCCCCTGTCCTGTCGAGCATGCAGCCGGTCCATGAACTGCTGGAAGTACGCGAACATCTGCGCTACATCCACGTGTCCTGTAGGCGACGGCTGCTGGAAAGGATCCTCTGGGATGTCCGGGTCCTGCCTCCGAGCCGGTGGAAGCATACCCCCTGCTGCTACTGCCGAGGTCTCAATACGAGCAGAGGTGGCAGGAGCTGCAGTCCCCTGGCCAAGTTGTACTGGCTGGGAGGTAATAGTCCCCTCCATAGCATCCCCATGGATGGTACGCTGCGATCGAGTCTCTACCATCCTGAAGATAGACAAACAAGAGTATCAATTTCTGAGAAAGAAGCGAAATAACAAAGGCGGACAGTTAAAAATTCAAAGGATCAGCTGACAATAAGGATATAGATAGCAAATAAAAGAAATTTTTCCTAAAGTGATTGAGTACCTTAAAATTAATGTCATATATCCTACTGCAGGCTGTAGTGATACTCTAATTCGAATACCACTACACTTCTAGTCTAGACCTGCATGGGCTACCACTAAAAACGTGTCACGACCCGCACCCTAGAGTAAGGACACGAGACGTGGGTACGTCCAGCCTACGCCACAGTATCGGAGGTAGAACGCTGTCCTAGGTCAACATACATCTAACAATATATCTCTAAACAGTTTATACTCCCCGAATGGGGGTGACATAGCAGTAAATAACTCAATCACAACTAAGGAAGAGATAGCACGATATGAAATAGAACTCAAGGAAAAATAGATGAAAAAGTAGTCTAAGATAAATCCAGCAAATATCCAGAGGTACATGGTCTCAGATACAGAATGAAAGAATATATACAACTCAGAACAGAATAAAGTCTAGCTAAAACATGTCTCAAGACTACATAAAATAAGATAAGCCTAACTAATCTAGTCTAGGCAGTGGGGGTGATGTCCTCAGCTAGAGCTGGGTCCTCCTGAGGGTCCAGCTCGCAAGTGTCATCTAAGGCTGCCCCGTAGAAAGTATCCAGGCAGGCCTCCTCCTCGTCCTCTGTAATATTTTCAACAGGTCCAGTCAGGACAGGAGCGAGTACAGTACATCTCAACAGTTCATAGCAGGTTAGAAAATATAATCATGCAGTAAAGTAAGATACAGGTGTTGAAGAATACAGTATGTAAACAGAGAGAGAGAGAACTGTAATAGAAATATCTACTATAAGTAAAGAACTAACAGTGGCTAGTGAGTCAGAGTACAGGATAGCACATGTGAATAGAACAGATTTGTACATGATCTACACTAAGGAGTTTCACATGATCTACACTACTATGGAATTGTTCACATGACTACTAGCACTCCCTCGTTTCCCCAATCAATACACAAGGATCTAAGCAGGTTATGTTATTATAAATGATATCACATGGGGGCCCATGAAAGGGTACACATGATAGTATACATGAGGGCTCTGTGAACATGAGAGTACATGATTCACAAGAGTGTACATGTATGGTGAAAGCACAGGAGTACATGATGAAAGTGAAATGCACATGACACAATGTACCCGATGCTCCCGAGGGGGAAAATATCGCATGAAGAGATCCATATAGTACCAATCCGTGATAATGTCGTGACAGCACAAGTAAGGTAATTTAATGCAAAAAATAATTCTAAGCAGGATATGAAATGATCAGAGAATATACTCGCCTGGTATCTGAGTGTCCAATATGAAAGTACTGTCCGAGGAGTGGTGTCTAGCTCCTAATCAGAATAGCACAAGTCACAACAAGTCCAAAATGGTATAATGAAGTCCTACTATGCATTCTACATGATTCTAGGTCAATCTAGGCCAAAGTCAACTCTTGGTCAACTCTGGTCAACCCTAGAAGTCAAACTAGGTCAACTATAGTCAAATTAGGTCTAACCAAGTCTAAACTAGTCTATCAAGTCTAAACTAGTCTATACTAGGTCTAATAAAGCTGTACAAGTCCAATCTAGGCTCACCAAGCTATACCACATTACCTAGGCCTATTCTTAACACATGTATATATATTACCTATATATAATAAATACACAAGTTGTATATATATATATGTGACATATATATATATATATATATATATATATATATATATATATATATATATATATATACATACTTGTATAATCCATAAATCCTATGTAGGTATCAATACTAGATACCCAATATATACACAACTACCATATATATATATATATATATATATATATATATATATATATATATATATATATATATATATATATATATATATTTAACTACCATATATATATATATATATATATATATATATATATATACACATTACATAATATATATATTACCTACTAGCATATGCATTCACAAAGAAAATAGGATACATATAGATTGAGAGAGAAGACAAGAGAGTGTGTGTGTGTGTATAAAATCTGTGTGGGGAAAACTGTGTGTGCCAATGAGAGTAATATGTGTGTGTGTGAGGGTAAAAACAGTATGCAGCAGTGTGTGTGTGTATCAGTGAGTGAGTGAGCAAAATATGTGTGTGTACAATAGAGTGAAGGATGTGTGTGTGGGGGTGAGTAATGAGTGAGGCATACATGAGGGGGCTGTGTGTGTGTGGTGAGTGAAACATGGAAAGCAGTGAAGTGTATAGGTGTGAAACATGAATCAGAAATCAGTGGTTGCTCATGTGTCCTTGTGTGTACAGGAAACAGTTAATAGATTTCCCCCAACAATACACAAATCACAGAACTAGAAAGGGAGACCAACTACATTAATGTTCATAAATCAGCAAGGGGGAAGGAAAAGAACTAAGTCACAACATCAGGAAACTGAACTCAATCCACATATTAGTAAAACTGAATCCCAGTTTCCAGTTTTCCTTCTAAGCCCAATTTGATTTCAATAGTTCACCAAATCAACCCAAAATTGACACATAGCAAGATAACACATAGAGAATGAATCTAGGAACTTAAACCAACATTTAAACAGTAATAAATAGGTTAAAATAGGTGTACAAAATCATATCTAAAAACTGGAAATTCTCAGGATAATGATACCAGGTTCAGAATTTGGGTATTTGGAAAAATAACAACTAAAACGAGTTAATACCTAAAAATGTTGGTTGGTAAGTGTAAACAAACATGCATTCGTGTCCTGTAAACTATTTGTGTCCTATCATAAAGAGATACGACGTGTCCAAGGTGAAAAGACCAAACAGACACACACTGAACACAGAACAGACACAACATCATGCACGAGTGCACGCGGGTCGTGCACCCGACATATACCAAACCAGGCCTCATGCTCGCAACCTTAGGTTTGCCCAGGGTCTAACTAAGTGTCCAATAACCTGCACTGTGTCCTAGAGTGTCGTGTCCGAAGCTACAGAGCCGTATCAGTGCTCGATTTTACGTGTGCACTGTACAGTGTAAAATCAGTACGACACTGATATCCCTCTCGGCATGCTATGTGGGCATGTTAGACTTGATACGTGGTGTGTCAGTCATATCCCCATGGCGCGTGTCGAGTCTCGCGTGTCCTGGTTGCGTGTCGTGTCCTCTAGAGCTCCCGAGTAGCAGGGGACAGAACACGAGTACGCGCGCGTGTGTGCAGCACGTGTCCATGCATCGAATTTGACACAACCTGACACAAAATCCACCTCAGAGGAACAAAAATCCATAAGTAATAATAAAACCTAGATTCCTATTCAAAAACATTGCTCAAAAGAAATCGAAATGCCCTTTGAGGCATTTCGACAAACACCTAAGGACAGTTCCTGATACGTATCCAAACGGACACGAAACTTATGAAACCCGACACGAAACCAATGCAGACACTTAGGGAACTCCTAGAACTTCCTAAATATGTAAAGAAATCGAAATTTCATGGAGAAATGGAGAAGTTACCTATAGTTGAACTTTCAAGAAAAACCCCCTTTCTAGAGCTCTTCTCCTTGATGTCCCAATCCCACAAAACAATACCAAACTGAAATAAAAATCCTATAACAGCAAGAATAGGTATATTAAAATCTAATGGAAGAGATTTGAATGAAAAAAGAAAAGAAATGGAATTCTAGGGATTAAATGAAATAGGAAATAAACCTTCTTCCTAAACTTGAGCTTTCCTAAAAAGAGGCAACCCTAAAATTATGAGAGTATTTATAGGGTGATGTTCCTAATGTGGATAGGGGTGGCCGGCCACTTAAGTCTAGGGTTAGGGTTTTTGGTAATGTCTTGGGCTTTGGGCCAACCTACAAGGCTATGGCTTGAATTGATTTATTAAAGATTCTAAATCATAAGCCATGACTTATGACTTTCTAATTTCTATTGCCAACTAGAGTCTATTGACCAAACCAAGGGTTAGCTTAGGTTAGACTAGAGTTAAATAACCTAACCAAGTCCATACTAACTAGGGTTAGCTTCTTGGTTGGTCTACAAGGGTCAAAACTAGCCAAAATTAATCTAGTTCAAATAATTCCAAAATAATTCCTAAAAATTCCCATAAATTCTAATAAATTTAAATTACCCCAAAAATGTCAAAAATACCCTCAAACTAGAAATGTGGTAGTGACAGTATGCTCGTTCAATAGGTGTGTATTGGACCATGTTATAATTCAATTGGCTTATTTATTTGAGCAATATTTATTCAGTTTATATGGCATGATATTATGTGTCTTGTTACGTCCCTCTGAGGACCTGGTTATCTCTCCAGGTGTGTACTATTATCTTTCACAGGTGTTCTAGCTCTAGCCGTTATCATCGCTATTTCTTCGAGGATGATTGCATTTGGATCGTCTTCGCTTCGCTCGCCAAAATCTTTCTTTTGTTATATATTTCTTTTTATGATTGGTAGTGGATTTGTCTCCGCCCAACTACATGTACCAAATAACAATTTCATAGTTGATTATATGAGATCTTCTATTTATTTATTTTGTGTGGATGAGATTAGTTATGGTTCTACTGTATTTTACAGCTTATGTATCCATACGAGGCCCATGTACTTTGTATGAATACAGCTGGCATATCTACATTCCTAATCCTATGTATTTTGGGATTGGGACGTTACATATTTTTGTGGTAGCCCATGCAGGTCGAGATAAATTGTTTGGTTACTTTACCGTACCAAGCAAGCCTGCGAATAGGATTAGAAGTCTAGGATCTCATCAATATACTTGACCTCTTTCCTCGATTCCATATTCGACCGAATCACCGATTGCATCTTGCTTGATTCCTTCCATCATAATTATTATCTTCACTTCGTGCTTGCTAGAGATTGACCCTACTAGTTGGATGTCCCAAAACACCCTTAGCTTAATTCTTTTAAGTTGGGTAGAATACCCCACGACCTGACACACCCTTGACCATTAAGGATAATACAATAGGATTATCTAGACCATAGAGACTAGAGGAAAGTTAACCCATTTGGTCAACCAAGCCTTGGTTAATAAAACCATAGAATGATGGTATAGGAATAAGCAAGACTTAGATTCTTATTACTCTTAGACTATTCATATTTGTTCTTATTTCATCTACCCTAATGCCTATGTTTTACTATTTAGACTAATGATGCTAATATAGCCTAGTTTTTGCAAGCTTATTCTTTTATCAAGCTTGTTTCAAGACATATGTTATTTGGGCATGTCCACTAACATATTGTCTACTCAGAACCGGTGCATGATGGTCTAATCAACCGAGTGCACTTTGGTTCGCTTCTATATATCGTTCTATGTGGATGGGGACATAGCTAAACTTGTCCTTTAGAGTCCCATCCACGACTGCCTTGGCAACTCCTTTTGAAATTTTTCGGTCGTCTTTGGACCACGTATTCGTAATCGATGATATCGCCTTTTGAACTCCTTATTGCTTTCGCCTCCACCTATTTTAGAAGGACGAAGGTATTATACTAGGATTTTCTCTAGCCTATCTACCGATTATGACCATTATCACTCAACGTTGCTATATCTCCATCCTAAACTCCTCGTCCTCTTTCTTGGCCCTATACTTACTATCATGACCCTCTAATCGCTCAACTTAGAAGTAAACCTAATTCGCTCTCTTAAATCGTGTCCTCAACCTATTCTCAAAACCTATCTTTTTGGTCTCTCATTGATACCATATTACTCCTTCCATGTTATCATGACTAACTTTAACCCTAATCATTTTTCCACTGACCTTAGTTAGCCATATCCATGATTTATTTTCGTCATTATTTAAAATTGCGATTTTCTAATGCATGTTTGCATTGAACGTCGTTTCTTTGCCTCGTCCAGTGACTTGATCATTAACGATACCCCTTGTGTCTTCTCACCCCCCTATAAATTCTTCATTTCGAGGACGAAATTTTTTTAAGTTGGGTAGGATGTAAAACTCCTAAATTTCTACTATTTTTTTAAAAATTTTGGTACTGATTTAAAATTTTATTATTGTACGTCGCGTAGTCGTATTGTACGTCGCGTACGGAATTTTTATTTTTTGTAATTGCTCGACGAGTGCGAATATGTGCGAGCGTACATATTTTTATAAAAACGTTTCCTATTTTCGAAGTGATATATATAATAATTATTGTATTTGTATTTTGCTTGTGTATTGAGATGACCAAAATCTTATTACTTTATTTATTTATTTATTAGTGGTAATTTAGAAAACTATTTTATATTCCTTGCATATGAGGTACATTAAATTAAATTTATATATTTTTATTTTTGAAATTATTAAATATTAATATTTTATTATTTGAAAAGATATTTAAAAATATTTATTATTTTTGAAATTATTATTATTGGTATTTTGAAAAATATATTTGGAAGTTATTGTGGCCATTTGAATCTTGATTTGATTTTTGGATTTATTTAAATAGATTAAATTAATATCTATAATTGAAATTTGATTTATTTGATTTGATTTTAAACTAAAGGGATAAAATTTAAATAGGATTTGTATTTGGATTTGGATTTGAATTAAATAGATTGAATTATCTAATTTGGATTTTAAATCCTTTTCTAATCCTATCCAGTTAGGAATTCCCACATCCTATAAATAGGCAGGTACTCCTCCAATATTTTTATCATCCACCAACTTGCCTCCACAAATATTTTACCACCCACATCATTGCGTGCATCGTGTCCGTGTCTCCATCTTTTCACTATTTTTTTTCTCCATTACAACTACATTATCACCTTCTTCATGTCCACACACGGACACCTGTCATTATCCTTCCCCCGACACTAAGTCCTAAACCTAAGACTCAATTCCTAGTAAACCCTAATCCTATTTTGTCTGCCGACATCGCCATCGCCTACTCCAACCACCACCATTAAGCACCCCGCCGTCATCACCACCGGCGTCACCATCTTCCTCACCATGCCTGCAGACCGCCAACGCCACCACAGTGGCGCGGCCACCCGTCGCAGACTACCCCGACACCACCCTGTCTACCCAACCATCACCGCCTTGGCCTCCACCTTTGAAACACCCGTCGCCACCATGGTGATGTCCCTATCACCACCAGCCACCCGACTTTTGTCCTCCCTAAATCCAACCCGACAATCATCACCACCAAACTTTACCGCAGCCCGGCCAAACCACGGCCACCTCCGCCGAAACCCCAGCACCACCATCGTCGGAATTGACGGCCACCAAGCCACAGCGCCCCATGGTCACCCACATCCCAGAGTAAAAAAAATGGAAGAAAAAATAAAAGCTAAATCGAACCCTCACCTAGGAACCTCCATCGCGTCGGGGCCAACGACCGTTGCGCTCCTCTGCCACCTGCGCTGGAACCCCTCGCCACACCACCGTGAGATCCGACAGAGCCAACCTCCGTGCTCTTCCCTCCGCCCACGACCAGCGCGCCGCGCTACGGTCGCACTCCGGCCGACCTTGTCCGCCTCCGGATCTGCGAACCCCTCACCGCGCCACTCCCCTCCTGGCGCGTCCGCCGCCCTTCGACTCCTACTCTTCCCGAGCTCACCACCGCCGCGACCGCCACCGATGATCGCCGCCTCCACTACCTTAGCCGACCCATGTCCGTCCAGTCTTCCGCCGGACCGTCGCTCCTCCGCCCCGATCGCCGCTCGTCTCAGCCCCGCTCGTCCCTTCTTCTCCTCTCTTCTTTTCCGCTCACCCCCTCCGATCAAACCCCCGCTCCAAATGCCGCCGCCCTGCTTCCTTTCCTCCGATCAACAGAATATTCAATCTCTACGATATCTCTTAGAGCACCGTAGTAGTCGAATTCGGGATCGGTATCGTAGATTGAGCCTCTCACACAAACTCCCGAATTTTTGGTGTAATTAGCCTCCTTATCGACAAATGAATGATTGATAGGCTTATCAGTAGTTCTAAAGTTAAAGCCATTGATTGTATATCCGCTCCAACACTTCGCTTTCTTGCTCGGTCCAATAGCAATTGCTCTTAGCCCTTTGTTCTGTAACTGTGTACCAGGACGAAAAACCTAGTGTGGGTAGTATCAGAAAAGTCATTAGACAAAGTGTGGGTAGTAACATATCGAATCTAGAATGGCTAATGATTATAATCCTTACATAATTTTGGAACCACGACAGAAACTTCATATCTACCTCTCTAGCAAGATCATCATCATCAATATCAGGTCTTTCCATTCTAATCTCAGCTCTAAAAGTACTGTAATAATAGGGAGAAATGTTAGCACACTTCTAAATAACGAATTTAGAATGACTAAATGGTGTCGCTTACTTTTCAATATCTTCCATCTCTTGGATACCGCTATTGAGGCATATATACCGATGTGCGGCTTCAAACTCATCGTCATCCAACCACCATAATTTAGTCGCAATACTCGGCTTACCCCCCACATTGAAGATTGTACGGATCCCTTCGTTCAGTGCATTAATATCACCTCCATCATTCCTCGATGTTCTATTCCGATTTGTTCGGACATGAGTATCGAAGTAGATCGAGCAGAAGTTAAAAACCTCCTCAATGTTGTACGCTTCGCATATTGAAGCTTCTACATGAGCCTTATTGCCCACTTTCTTCTTCAGGTGACCTAGATATCTATAAGAAATATATTAAATATTAGAATTATTTAAATAAAAGTTACAAATTAGAAGATTATTTTATACCTCTCAAATGGGTACATCCATCGATAATGGACGGGAGCACCGACACGTGCTTCGTATACAAGATAAATCAACAAATGTTCCATACTATCAAAGAAGCCGGAAGGGAACACCCTTTCTAACTTGCACAACGTCACTACAACTTTCTTCTCAAGTTCTAGCATATGTTGCATCGTCAACTTACTTGAACACAAATCTCTAAAGAAGATAGATAACTCGTCCAGCGGAGTCCACACATGAGAAGGTAGCAACTCTCTAAAAGCGATAGGAAGTAATCGCTCCATAAAAATGTGACAATCATGACTCTTCATCCCTATCAACCTGCGTTCGTTGAGATCGACACATCTCGCCAGATTCGATACGTAACCGTCAGGAAATCTCAACTTTGACATCCATTTACATATTATCAGTTTATCATCTCTACTCAATGTAAATGGTGCTGGAGGCTTCACCCAGTTACCATTGGACCTTTGCGACAGATGCAACTCTGGACGCTTGCAAATAATTTCTAAGTCCTTTCTTACTTTAATATTGTCTTTCATTTTTTCCTTAATATCCATCACAGTATTAAATATGTTGTCAAATATTTTTTTTAAATATGCATGACATTGTTGACACAAAGTCACAGTCAACCAAATATTGATAACGTTGACAAAATAATATCTTTTAGAAAGATTTTGGAGCTGAGAAGAAAGATAATTAGTGATCTAGATAATTAGTATCATTATGTGAGATAGATAATTAGTGATCTAGACAGCATTCTACTGCTGAGGCTGCGACGTAGGATGGGCGTTGTTCACTATTCGTACCTCTACACCGGGTGCGGGTCGTGATACCCACAAACATCGAAACCATGTTATGCCCCAAACTGATACCTAACCCTAAAAGACAACTGATACATAACTATACCCATATTATTTTGCTATTTAAACTACTCCTATGAAACTGTCATTACTAGGCATATACACAAATACATGGTGGCCTCCTATGTTCTCTATCCCAAAACAGAATTCTATATGTACCTAAAAGATGAGGGTTTACCTATTGGTGGTTAACCGATAAGTACTGACTGAAGAAGGAGGAAGATATCATTCTTCATGAAAAGGCCCACGCTGCTCTTACAATAGGAAAGATTGGTAAAGATATTAGGGTTTAGCTACATAGATGGAAAAGAGGTCGGTTGATCCCTTTCCCAATTTATATCCCTGTTCTGAATTTGATCAAATGCTTTGAGGATAAAGAGTAGTAGCTTGACTTGAATTTGAACGTAGGTTCAAATATATGGACTATTGGGAGTCACTACAAAAAAGGCTTTTAGCGACTGCGGGATCCGTCGCTAAAAGTTATTTTTTCGTCGCTAAACCCAAATAGCGACATATCAACGACGGAAATAGTTTGTCGGGAAATTACGTGTCGCTAATTTAAATCAGTCGCTAGTTTGTCGGAAATAGCGACTGATTAGTGACGCATTTAGCGACACGCTATTTATTAGAAAATGTGACGTAATAGCGACGAAAACTCTGTCGCTATAATTACCGACGAACTACCGACGTCGCAGCGGCGTAATTTAGCATGAGAGTAGCGACGGGCTAGCAACGAAAAATTACGTCGCTAAGATGTTTCCGATACGCTTTTGGTGTCGGACAGGAACATAGCGACGGAATAGTAAGTAAAACTTACGTCGCTATTCAGTCGCTATACTGGAATATAATATTTTCCAGAACCTTAGCGACGAAAACTACAGTCACTATTCCGTCGGTAGCCTGCAAAGTAAATTTTTCCAGGCATGTAGCGATGGAAAAAGCGTCGTTGTTCCGTCGCTAGCCTGTAATGTTCCAGGTTTTCTATCGCTGTTCTGTCGCCATTCCATCGCTAAATACAATATTGTATGTCAATATTTGTGTTTCCTGCACTCCATATCCATGTCGATAGTTACACACACAATATACAGTCATATAAACAGTTTTCAAATACAATATCAGTATTCGTTTTTCCAGCAGTCCTTATCCCTGTCGACAGTTTTACAGTAGGCACACTTATCAGTATTTGTGTTTCCTACAAATTCTCAGTTTAATGCACACGTATCCTAAATGTTTTAATACAACACATACACACATATCCAAAATTAGCTTCATACACACATACGAATAATGTTTTAATATAAGAAATATTAATACACATATCCAAAATATTTTAGTACAAGAATGTACTGGTACAATAAATCTAGGTCGTCGGGCATGATGGAAACCTCTTGGCGGGCACGATGAAGACCTCTCGACGGACTTAATGAAGATCCAAGCTGCAAACGGGAACGTCGACCTCTCGGCGCCATAGAAAAATCTGAAAGAAATAGTAAGTGATGATGTGTTAAAAATAAAAACTACTGTCATGTCATTATACTAATGGAACTCGTATATTAAATTAAAACGTGCGTACTAGTCTGATTCATCATCCCAAGAGTCTTCTGAATCATCGCTTGATTCCGAAGTGTCTTCTTCTGCTTCTTTATTTTCACTATCACTATGATCTTCATCTTCATCTTCTAATACTTCCTCAACATCTTCCAATTCTTCATCAACGTTAACCTCCATAACGTCATCTACCGCAACCTCCATATCTTCTAAATCCTCTTCCTCAACACCAGCCAAACTTATATATGTTGGTTGAGGCTTGACCACCTCTTCCTCTTGGTAGGCTACATCCCTAACATTATATGTATTTCTTGCTTTGGCTTTGCATACAGCCCACCAATCTACGGTACTGCACCGTCGGCTAGGATAACTCGTATAGTATACTTGAACGGTTTGACTAGCCAACACAAATGGTTCAAAACATCCATATCTTTTTTGATATTTTATATCAACAAAGCCAAATTGTTTGTCAATCTTCCATCCTTGCTTGGGTGTGGTGTCGAACCAAAGACATTTAAAAAGCACAATCTTTGTATCAACAGAATATTCAATCTCTACGATATCTCTTAGAACACCGTAGTAGTCGAATTCGGGATCGGTATCGTAGATTGAGCCTCTCACATAAACTCTCGAATTTTTGGTGTAATTAGCCTCCTTATCGACAAATGAATGATTGATAGGCTTATCAGTAGTTCTAAAGTTAAAGCCATTAATTGTATATCCGCTCCAACACATCGCCTTCTTGCTCGGTCCAATAGCAATTGCTCTTATCCCTTTATTCTGTAACTGTGTACCAGGACGAAAAACCTAGTGTGGGTGGTATTAGAAAAGTCATTAGACAAAGTGTGGGTAGTAACATATCGAATCTAGAATGGCTAACGATTATAATCCTTACATAATTTTGGAACCACGACAGAAACTTCATATCGACCTCTCTAGCAAGATCATCATCATCAATATCAGGTCTTTCAATTCTAATCTCAGCTCTAAAAGTACTGTAATAATAGGGAGAAACGTTAGCACACTTCTAAATAACGAATTTAGAATGACTAAATGGTGTCGCTTACTTTTCAATATCTTCCATCTCTCGGATACCGCTATTGAGGTATATATACCGATGTGCGGCTTCAAACTCATCGTCTAGTCGCAATACTCGGCTTACCCCCCACATTGAAGATTGTACGGATCCCTTCGTTCGGTGCATTAATATCACCTCCATCATTCCTCGGCGTTCTATTCCGATTTGTTCGGACATGAGTATCGAAGTAGATCGAGCAGAAGTTAAAAACCTCCTCAATGTTGTACGCTTCGCATATTGAAGCTTCTACATGAGCCTTAATGCCCACTTTCTTCTTCAGGTGACCTAGATATCTATAAGAAATATATTAAATATTAGAATTATTTAAATAAAAGTTACAAATTAGAAGATTATTTTATACCTCTCAAATGGGTACATCCATCGATAATGGACGGAAGCACCGACACGTGCTTCGTATGCAAGATAAATCAACAAATGTTTCATACTATCAAAGAAGCCAGAAGGGAACACCCTTTCTAACTTGCACAACGTCACTACAACTTTCTTCTCAAGTTCTAGCATATGTTGCATCGTCAACTTACTTGAACACAAATCTCTAAAGAAGATAGATAACTCGTCCAGCGGAGTCCACACATGAGAAGGTAGCATCTCTCTAAAAGCGATAGGAAGTAATTGCTCCATAAAAATATGACAATCATGACTCTTCATCCCTATCAACCTGCATTCGTTGAGATCGACACATCTTACCAGATTCGATACGTAACCGTCAGGAAATCTCAACTTTGAAATCCATTTACATATTATCAGTTTATCATCTCTACTCAATGTAAATGGTGCTGGAGGCTTCACCCAGTTACCATTGGACCTTTGCGACAGATGCAACTCTGGACGCTTGCAAATAATTTCTAAGTCCTTTCTTACTTTAATATTGTCTTTCATTTTTTCCTTAATATCCATCACAGTATTAAATATGTTGTCAAATAATTTTTTTTAAATATGCATGACATTGTTGACACAAAGTCACAGTCAACCAAATATTGATAACGTTGACAAAATAATACTTGTGATAATTCAATAAGAAACACGACGACTACTTTCTGCTCAAGCCCGAAGACTGCTCAGTGTTGGAATTGCAAGTTATTTTTAGCTTCTGTACTTTTATATTTATTGAGTCTAGAATGATTGTAAGCTGTGTTATGCTGGGCTCTCGAGACTCAACCCATAATCTACCCAAAGCCCATAAAGCTCCACATCCAAACTTAGCCCAATCCACCCTTGGACCAGTTCTGTGCTCTGGAGACAGAGTTCGGGCCGAACTCTGCCTCCACACAGAGTTCGGGCCGAACTCTGTCCCCTAAAAATCAGCACCCTAATTTTTAGGGTTGGCTGGTTGCTAGTTGTCCAACGGCCAAATTTTTGAAATCCCTACTAGAATTCTGGCCGAATTCTGCCTGACAAAAACCTATAAATAGGCCTAGAATTCTCTTATTTTAAACCATCCAATCTTCTCTTCTCTTCTCTCTTAAGCTCAATATAAGCCATACCCTTCTCATCTACTAGCCACAAGTTTCCTAAGTCTCGAGTGCTCAGCATCTCTCAGTTAGGAGTCTTGTGCAAGAGTTCAAGAAGTCGCTTGGAAAAGTCCAAGCATAGCCACTGCGATCCTCTGTAAGAAGTTGACGTGCTCTTCTGAAGTAAAGGCACGGGTTGTAACTACTATTTCATAAATAGTAGATTTAATCCTGAGCTAGAGTTCTCAGGCCTGGACTAGTCCTCCACGAGGGAAACCAGGTTAAAATCGACTGTGTTTGCTTATGCTCTCTTGCTTCTCACTTTAAATTCTGCATTTACTCTGATTAGTTTTATTTGTGATAGAGTTCATTTTTAATTGGATATTTTCTCTATAAACTCTATTCACCCCCCTCTCGAGTTGCCATCTGTTCTTCAATTGGTATCAGAGCTCTGTTCTCTTTACAAGGACTTACATCCTAGAGCTGATCCATGGCAACCACACAATCCTTGATTTCCAATCACGGTAAAGGACAGTCCACTCGTAGGCCTCCCCTATTTGATGGAACTAACTACACGTATTGGAAAATAAGGATGAGCTTTTATCTCAAGTCGCTAGACTTTGACCTGTGGACTGTCGTCACTGACGGTTACAAAAAGCCCGCCAGAATAGTTGTCAACGGTGATCTTGTTGAGAAATCACATGACAAGTATTCTGACGAGAAGAAGAAACAGGCAAGTCTAGACGCGAGAGCTATTAATGCTTTATTCTGTGCTATAGACAGGAATGAGTTCAACAGGGTATCTATATGCACCACATCTCACGAAGTGTGGAAACTCCTAGAAGTGACGCATGAAGGAACAACCCAAGTCAAGGAATCCAAGATAAGCCGTCTCACTCAAGAATACGAAGCTTTCAAGATGAAGCCAAACGAGACGATCACGCAAATGTTCACAAGATTCCTCGACATCATCAACCCCATGTCTTCACTCGGCAAGCAATATTCAAATCACGAAAAGATTCGCAAGCTACTTAGGGGGCTACCAAAAATTTGGAACCCTAAGGTGACAGCCATCATTGAAGGAAATGATCTCACAACCATGTCCATGAAGACCTTGATAGGAAAGCTAATGACTCATGAGCTTGACCTCAAGGACTTCGAAGAGCCTGCTCCTAAGGCTAAGGAGATCGTACTCAAAGCTCACCGACGGAGGGCTGAACCCGAAGAGACGGATGACGACAACTCAGAAGACGATGATCAAGCTCTTATGTTCCGCAACTTCAAGAAATTCCTTCGCTTCAATCGAAGAAAGAAGGAACCACAAGAAGATGGCGAAGAAGAGCCAACCTGCTACGGTTGTAAGAAGACTGGACACGTCCGAAAAGACTGTCCATTCTTAAAGAAAGGCAACCGCTATGAGAAGCCATACAAGAAGACCTCCTCAAAGAAATATGCCAACACAAGCATTTGGCATGAAAGCGAAGCTAGTGACTCCGAGGAAGAAAAGGACTCTCCTCAAGATACAGCTAATGTGTGCCTTATGGCGACGTCCGACAAGGTATCAAACGAAACTCTTGACGACTTCTCTTTTGATGAACTTGGCAATGCTTTCACCGATTTACTCGATGATCATAAAAAGATCATTGGTAAATACAAACATGCCAAGGACAAAATCAAAGTCATGAAGTCAAAATTCAAAGACTTTTTTTATTGCTTGATAATATTAGAGACACTTCACCCACGGAAGTCACAGATGAGGTATCTAAGCTTAAACTAAGCCTTCATGATGCCGAAGCACGTATTGAGCAACAAACACAAGAAATTACAACACTCAACACGATGCTTGCTGAAGAAAAGAGTAGACACAAGATTTCTATGACTAAGATATATGGTTTAAATGCTAAGGTTACTGAACTGCAGGCTGTCTCTAAGAGATTAGAGACTAAATTGGGAAAACAGGTTGTTCAACCTCAAACCTAATTACATGAGACACACACAAAGCATAACATTTCTCATACTAGTCTTCCACGTCATTCACCTACAACACGTAACCATGCTTTCATGTACACACACTTCTATAAAACACACAAACCACATACACGTAGAAATAACTCTCATATGATACACAATCATCATGCTACACATAGATAAAATCATCACAATGTTGTACAAAGACACAATCAACATCATTCTACATATAGGCATCATCACCATGCTGCTCCATATAGACATTATCACCATGCTACTCCATATTATTCTGATGTTCCACATAGACAATATCACCATGCCACTCCATATCACTCTATGCATAGTCATCATCACCATGCTAATCATCATACTTCTCCTCATTATAGACATCATCAGCATGCTCCTAATGTAAATAGGAATGCTATATGTACTTATTATGGTTTACATGGACACATATTACCATAATGTAGAATTAGAAGATTAGTAGATAGAAAGATATATGCATGGTTTCCAAAAACTAACTTTTCAGGACCCTCAAGAACTTGGGTACCAAAGGTCACATCTACTCTTGATGTAGGTGGACCTTCCCTCCTCAACTAAGAGTAAGTGGATTCTCGATAGTGGATGCTCGCGGCATATGACGGGAGACGCACATCTTTTCGCATCACTATCGATGAAGAGAGAAGGATATGTATCCTTCGGTAATAACCTAAAAGGTTATATTATAGGTAATGGTATTATTGGCTATCCTCCCTCTCCCGTAATAAAGGATGTCTGCCTAGTGACCGAGTTAAAGCATAACTTGCTCAGCATCAGTCATCTTGCTGACCATGGTTATGACATTAACTTTGGACAAAACAAATGCCTTATTTATGACAGGTCAACGGGAGATATTGCTTTTGAAGGGGTAAGAGAGGATAATATTTATATTTTCTATTTGTCTGGAAATACTAACAATGCAGGTAGATGCTTATTTGCTCATAAAGATAAACGACTACTATGGCACCAGTGTCTTGGTCATGCCAATATGGATACCATATCCAGGCTATCGACCAAGAAGCTAGTTAGAGGCTTGTCCGATATTACATTCAAAAAGGACACCGTATGTGCCGAATGTGAGTTGAATAAGGCAACCAAGTCATCTTTTCATTCCATAAACTCTGTAAGCACTACTAGACCCTTGCAGCAACTCCATATGGATTTATTTGGCCCTAGTAGAGTAGCCAGTCTTGGTGGAAAACTCTATGCCTTTGTTATTGTTGATGACTTTTCAAGATTTACTTGGGTTTTCTTTCTTACTTATAAAAGTGATGCAATTTCAGTTTTTAAGATTTTTGTAAAGAAAGTTCAAAACGAAAAAGGCTACATGGTTACTCGAATCCGAAGTGATCATGGAGGCGAGTTCGAAAATTCTGATTTTGATAAGTTTTGTGATTCCAATGGATTTGATCATGAGTTTTCTTGTCCAAGAACTCCCCAACAAAATGGTGTTGTGGAGCGAAAGAATAGGACTCTTGGCGATATGGCTAGAGTCATGTTGAACAAGTTTTTACTTCCGAAATACATTTGGGCTGAAGCTGTCAGTACAACATGCCACATTTTAAATAGGGTGCTTATTCGTCCTATTACGAAGAAAACACCCTATGAGCTTTGGTTTGGGAGAACCCCAAATGTTTCTTATTTTAGAGTTTTTGGATGTAGATGTTTTATCCTTAACACCAAAGACAACTTAGGCAAATTTGATGCCAAAGCTGACGATGGTATTTTCCTTGGCTATGCTGCCAAGAGTAAGGGATATAGAGTTTTTAACAAACGCTCTTTAATTGTGGAAGAGTCTACAAATGTGACTTTTGATGAAGATAACAGTGCAGTAGCTACCCTTGATGATGATGTTGAGCCATCAACGTCTACTCCAATGAATACCACGACCGAAACAAATTCTCGGGAAAGCTTGCCTAAGAAATTCTCCTTCAAGCCATCACATCCAAAAAATTTGGTAATCGGTGAGGTTTCACGAGGAGTAACTACTAGATCATCATTAAGGGACTCTATTGCTAGTACTGCCTTTATTTCATAAATTGAGCCTAAAAACATTTCAAAAGCTTTCAATGATGAATTTTGGATTTCTGCTATGCAAGAGGAACTCAACCAATTTGAGAGAAGCCAAGTATGGGAACTCGTTCCTAGACCGGCTAATCACTCGATTATTGGTACTAAATGGGTTTTTAGAAACAAAGTGAATGAAGATGGTTCAGTCACACGCAACAAAGCTCGTCTAGTAGCCCAAGGATACAACTAAGAGGAAGGTATCGACTACGATGAGACGTATGCTCCTGTTGCTAGATTAGAATCCATTCGGATGCTTTGTACATTTGCAAATTTTCAAAATTTCAAATTATTTCAAATGGATGTTAAAAGTGCTTTCTTGAATGATTTTATTAAGGAGGAAGTTTATGTAAAACAACCCCCTGGCTTTAAAAATCACAAATTTCTCGACCACGTGTTCAAGCTAAAAAAAAGTGCTATATGGCCTCAAACAAGCTCCTAGAGCTTGGTATGAACGGCTAAGCAACTTCTTGCTTGAGAAAGGTTTTTCAAAAGGGAAAATTGACACTACACTTTTCATAAAATCTTTCAAAGACACTATTCTTTTAGTACAAATATATGTAGATGATATTATTTTTGGTTCTACTGATGAAACCCTTTGTCAAGATTTTGCCAAGTGTATGCAGACCGAGTTTGAGATGAGCATGATGGGGGAGCTTAACTACTTTCTTGGACTGCAAGTCAAACAAATGTCAAATGGAACCTTCATCTGTCAGTCGAAGTATACAAAGGACATACTGAAGAAATTCGACCTTGATAACGTCAAACCAATCAGCACTCCTATGGCTACTTCAACCAAACTTGAACCAGATGATAGCGGTAAACCCGTAGATCAACGTAAGTATCGAGGTATGATAGGCAGTTTACTCTTTCTTACTACTAGTCGTCCTGATATAATGTTTAGCGTTTGCCTGTGTGCTAGATATCAAGCAAATCCTAAGGAATCACACATGACCGCAGTTAAGCGTATCTTTCGATACCTTAAGGGTACGGTTACAGTGGGCCTATGGTATCCCAAGTCAATATCCTTTGACCTCATTGGTTACTCTGATGCTGACTTCGCCGGATGCAAGGTCGACCGTAAAAGTACGAGCAGTACGTGTCATTTATTAGGAAAGGCTCTAGTCTCTTGGTTTAGCAAGAAGCAGAATTCTGTCGCACTATCCACAACAGAAGCTGAATACATAGCAGCTGGGCGTTGTTGTGCACAAATTCTGTGGATGAAGCAAACCCTTGAAGACTATAATTTATCTTTCATGCATATTCCAATCTTTTGTGACAACACTAGTGCTATAAACTTAACTAAGAACCCCATTTGTCACTCACGCACGAAGCACATTGAGATACGACACCACTTTTTGCGTGATCATCAGCAAAATGGCACGATTAACTTAGAATTTATTGACACTGATCATCAGTTAGCAGACTTCTTTACCAAACCATTATCCGAAGAGCGTTTCAATTTTCTTTGTTGTGAACTTGGAATTTTAGATGAAACTGTTATAAATTAAAAATAAACCTGCGTAAATATCGAATATATTATGATTCTCTTATGATGAACTTGCTATGGATACAAGCCGAAAGGGTCCTTCTGACAACAAAGCGTAAAAGCCTAAGCGATACAGTGCACTAGTCCTCAGGACTACCGCTAGCTGGGATCCGGCCCCTGCAGCTAACCCATGGCAGCTTCAAAATATTGAATTATGATATATTTCCCTGTTTATTACACGGTTCATTTTTATTTATTACTCGCTGAAATACTAAATTTTCAAACTTCATATTACTATTTTGACCTCACTATCTGCTATCCATCTATTTACTTATTGGATCTTTTTCTATACTTATACTCATGTAGTATATTGGTTTTATCTTCACTTAACAATTTTTTGACTCAACCCAGCCTGATTTCAGTTCTGTCCCCAGGAACCGAAATTCGGGCCGAACTCTGCCCCTAACAGAGTTCGGGCTGAATTCGGTCTGCCTGTTCCAGAATCGGGCCGACGCTCAGCCGTTGATCTTGTTTTGATCCAATGGCCAAAAATTGACCCGACCAAGAGAAACCCTCCTCTTTATTTCGGTTTCTCTTACCTCTTCTTCATTCTTACCACCTTTTCTACTTCTCCTACTCAAAATTCTTAAAACCTTAACCCTAGTTTCTTCTCTTTTGGGCTCCATTCTTCCCCAAACTCAAGGAGAAGGCTTGGTTTTCCATTCTCTTTCATAATCCTTCAACATATTGAGGTATAACTCCTTTCTTTTCTATATCTCAAATTTCTTTATTATCTATCTATTGTGTTATAGCTCCATGATTGCTTAACCGTGGAAAGAGACTTCGGACTGAAGGTACGTCCTCGTCGAATGCTCCTTCTCCCGTTGAGCCGCCCATTGCACCACCCGGTGCACCGGCAATTGAACAACCAACCCATCCGTTGTTCAATCCTTCTCGTCCACGTGATCCAAACACTTTCGACGACCGAATCTTTATATCACTAGACGCATCCAATGAATGGTTTAGCGATTTTCGGACACGTCCGGTATTTGCGGGACACCCCATAAACTTCATAATTTTCTCACAATATGATGCACTATTTAATAACCTTTTGTCTTGATGAACTCGTTACTTCTAATTCGATCATTTATCGTAGTGCCATACAAATGTTTTATTACAATTTGACTCATGATGATACTCGTATCTATTCACGTATTGCGGGTATTGATATCTCTTTTGATGACTTTGAATTAGCTGAATATCTTGACCTTATTGAGCCTAATTCTTGGGAAAAGCTTGTTGAAGCTAGATCCTTTATCTTTTCCGAAGGGATTTCTCTAGAGAGTTTCAAGGACGACCTGTGTAGCCCTAACACACGTCCTCGTAAGCTCTTGGCAAAGTACCTAAATCCTTACTTCTATGAGCTTTATTGGATCATTTTCAATACTATTCTACCCAAAGCGGGTTCTACCGATGAAGTTACCTACTTTGAGATATCAGCTTTGTACCATCTCTACTTCCATGTTCCCTTTAACCTCCCACGCATAATGATGGATTGGATGATCAACTGTAGGAAGAAGCCAAGATCTTTGGTTTATGCCTTATATCTTCCAATAATCTTTCGTACGTTCCATGTACCTCTTGATGAGTGTCCATTCTTACCTGCCCCTGCCTTTCTCTCCAAGGCAAGGAGGCTTCATGCGGCCGTTGGCTCCCCGGTCGTGTCTGAGCATTCTGAGGATGAGCCGGATGCCCCTCCTCTCAGACAGGATCCTCCTCCTCCTCCGGCCATTCTTGAGTCACTTCATGCCATGCTTCGAGATCGTTTCACTTTGGAGGACGATCGATGGACTCAGCTGGACTATCGGACCACATTGTAGATGAGTGCTATCTGCAACTCGCTGCATGACATCTGGTATTCTATGTCTCGCGCTCCTTCCATGCCCATTCCTATGGAGCGAGATCCCGATCGTGAGGGTTTTCGTATTGATGACCCTTGGGTTCGTCGCTACATGGATTCAGACTCGGCTTTTGTGGACCCACGTCGCTCCTTTACTGATCCTTCGGACGATGCCGGGCCCTCTTGTGCTCGTTGATGGTTTTGGACTACTACTTGAGGCTGCTACTGGAGATCTTAGATTATGCTTTCTGCTTTTTGTTTTAGTTACTTTTATGTACTTGGTTTGTAGTAGACTCATTATGGTTTATGTTTTTAAGACATTGGTAGATCTATTATCAGTTGTTATGACTCTTGGTCATTATATGCAGTTTCTTCTCCTTTATGTGTGTTTTGCCAGTTATAATTTATCTATCTCATATTGCTAAATGCCAAAAGGGGGAGTTATGTGTATATTCTGTTTCTGTTTGGTTTATATGTGCTTTTGGAAGAATGTTATTAACATGACAACAGAGATTAACAGCATTGTTTATGGGGGAGCTACTCTTAAGATCGGCACTTATTATGGGGGAGCTATGTCGTTACATGTGTCCAGGTATGGATATTGAATATACAATTATTATTTTGTCACTTATCAATATGGGGGAGATTGTTGACACAAAGTCA
Source organism: Iris pallida (assembly GCA_029216955.1). Lineage (NCBI taxonomy): Eukaryota > Viridiplantae > Streptophyta > Magnoliopsida > Asparagales > Iridaceae > Iris > Iris pallida. The sequence goes on along the minus strand of JANAVB010002393.1, from coordinate 10,179,465 downwards.
CAGTCAACCAAATATTGATAACGTTGACAAAATAATACTTGTGATAATTCAATAAGAAACACGACGACTACTTTCTGCTGAAGCCCGAAGACTGCTCAGTGTTGGAATTGCAAGTTGTTTTTAGCGTCTGTACTTTTATATTTATTGAGTCTAGAATGATTGTAAGCTGAGTTATGCTGGGCTCTCGAGACTCAACCCATAATCTATCCAAAGCCCATAAAGCTCCACATCCAAACTTAGCCTAATCCAACCTTGGACCAGTTTTGTGCTCTGGAGACAGAGTTCGGGCCGAACTCTGTCCCCAAAAAATCAGCACCCTAATTTTTAGGGTTGGCTGGTTGCTAGTTGTCCAACGGCCAAATTTTTGGAATCTCTACCAGAATTCTGGCCGAATTCTGCCTGACAAAAACCTATAAATAGGCCTAGAATTCTCTCATTTCAAACCATCCAATCTTCTCTTCTCTTCTATCTTAAGCTCAATATAAGCCATACCCTTCTCATCTACTAGCCACAAGTTTCCTAAGTCTCGAGTGCTCAGCATCTCTCAGTTAGGAGTCTTGTGCAAGAGTTCAAGAAGTCGCTTGGAAAAGTCCAAGCATCGCCACTGCGATCCTCTGTAAGAAGTTGACGTGCTCTTCTGAAGTAAAGGCACGGGTTGTAACTACTATTTCACAAATAGTGGATTTAATCCTGAGCTAGAGTTCTCAGGCCTGGACTAGTCCTCCACGAGGGAAACCAGGTTAAATTCGGCTGTGTTTGCGTATGCTCTCTTGCTTCTCACTTTAAATTCCGCATTTACTCTGATTAGTTTTATATGTGATAGAGTTGATTTTTAATTGGATATTTTCTCTATAAACTCTATTCACCTCCCTCTAGAGTTGCAATCTGTTCTTCAGACATCAAGATTGTTTCTTATTAGATTGTTCGGCCAATAAGGCAAATCCCAAAAGATACTCCGTTTCGTCCAATTGTGATATTGTCCAAAGCCTTCAATGTGATGGCCCGATCCCGAATTTTGTATGACAGTCGATAAATCTCGAACCTCTTCCCAAACTACATCTTCCGTTAATCTCAACGGGGGAAGAGATACTTCCCGTTTACTAGCCCTGAAGTCATCTCTGTTCCTTCTCCACGAATGTGACGAAGGAAGAAACTGGCGGTGGCAATAAAAAAACATGCCTTTCCTCCATTCTGAAGGCGGAATGCCTTACTCTTCCCCATGCATATCGAACATGACATAATACCATGAGTACTCCACCCCGATAACATCCCGTAAAATGAAAAATCGTTGATGGTCCACATGAGCATCGCCCTCATCTGAAAGTTCTGCTCCATCGATATATCAAACGTCTGGACGCCAAACTGCCATAATTGTTTCAACTCGTCCACTAACGGTTGCAAGTAGATATCGATGTTCTTCTTTAGATTTCTTGGACCGGGTATGATAAGTGTGAGGAACATGTAAGGAGTTTTCAGGCACATCCACGGTGGTAGATTATACGGGGTCAAAATCACCGGCCAACAAGAGTATTGCGTCCCCGACTGTTTGAATGGAGTGAATCCATCAGAACATAAATCCAATCGAACATTCTAAGGCTCCGTAGCAAAATTAGGATGACACCGATCAAAATGCTTCCATGCTTCTCCATCGGCAGGATGAGATAATTCTCCTTCATCCATCTTCCGTTCTTTGTTATTCCATGTCATGTGTTGTGCTGTATTTACAGACATATACATTCTCTGTAGCCTCTTTGTGATTGGCAAGAACTGCATGTACTTGTATGGGCACATCCGCGTCCGGGCAATTGATTTTGCTTTGTTCTGGATTAGCTTATACCGGTCCTCGTCACAGAAAATGCATTTATCTTTATCACTGTTCTTCTTGTATTATAGCATGCAACCATTTCGACAGCAGTCTATCTTCTGGTAGCCTAATCCGAGTTTTTGTATCATCATCTTTGACTTGTAGAAGCTTTCAGGCAAATCATTTGATCCTTTTGGCAACAACTCTCTTATAAGCTGAATTATCCGGTCATAGCATTCTTACGGTAAGTTAAAATCAGATTTAAGGTTCAACAGCCACATCACCACTGACAATACCGAATGAGAATCACAACCCGGATATAACGGAGTACCAGCATGCTTGAACGTATCGTAGAACTCCTTTGCATCAAGATTTGGATCCTCACGTGCTACAGCAAAATCTAATACCATCTCACGTGCCAAGTTTGTTGGTTGCCGATATTCAAAATGATCTCCGAGAGTAAAATCTCTCACCACAGTATTGAAGAAGGACTGAGATTGTGAAGCCGAAGATTCTTCTTGATTAATCCACATGTTGTAGTTCGGCTTGAAACCCTTCTTGTAAAGGTGCTCTCTCTCGAGTGACACCTCTCTAAATGGTATATTCTTACATTTGACACAAGGGCACTTTATGCATATTCCGTCCATGAAATCGGCATGGGTACTTGCATATATAAGAAATTGCTCGACGCCCTCCTTGAAATTGTCCGTCAAGCCAATCATACTCTCATGTTGCCGATTGTACATCCACGAACGGTCAAGTAAGTATCGACTCATTGTTCTAATCCACGTGAATGATTCTGCACCAAGAATTAAGATGCTATATATCACTTGGTATCATAAAACAACCCTAGTATAACTTGGTATGACGTACCCCTCACGTACATTCACTCATAAAACAAACCTAGTATAATTAGGTATCACGTTGATACTCAAGTATCAAATTGATACTCAAGTATATATCACATTGATCAATTAATTAGGGTTTAGGGTCTGTGTCCCGTGTCCCATCAAATTTCTAAAACTATATATCTTATGTTGCCGATTGTACATAATTAGGGTTTAGGGCCCACCTTGAAATCGTCCGTCAAGCCAATCATACTCTCATGTTGCCGGTTGTACATCCACGAACGGTCAAGTAAGTATCGACTCAATGTTCTAATCCACGTTAATGATTCTGTACCAAGAATTAAGATGCTATATATCACTTGGTATCATAAAACAAACCTTGTATAACTTGGTATGACGTACCCCTCATGTATATTTACTCATAAAACAAACCAAGTATAATTAGGTATCACATTGATACTCAAGTATAAAATTGATACTCAAGTATATATCTCATAAAACAAACCTATTTATTTTGTGTCCGTGTCCCGTCAAATTTGTAAAACTATTATACCGATAAATTTCTATTTATCTACTATACCTACTACTATACCGATAAATTTCAAACACGGAATTGAAATTGAAACCCTAGAACATGTTGAGAAAACACAAACAATGCATAAATAAAAATAAATGCAAATTAGGGTTTAGGGTTTCTGACCTTGAAGAGGTTGGTCACGGAGAGGATCTCGGAGAAGGGGGGACGTCGGAGGAGGGGCGCCGGAGGGGGGGACGCCGGAGGGGGTGGTCGCCGGAGGGGCGGACGGAGTGGGGGAGCATGACGAAGGAGGAGTAGATGGAGGGTGTACGGGGTTTCGAATGAGGAGAAAAGGGGGGAGGATGTGGAGGAGCATGCCGGAGTGAGGTGGTCGCCGGAGGAGGAGAAGAGGGGGTGGTTAGGGGGTTCGATCATAGGAGGAGAAGAGGGAGGGGGCCGGAGTGGGGGAGGGCGCCGGAGGGGGCCGCCGGAGGGGGCCGCCGGAGGGGGCCGCAGTCGGGGGGGGGGGTGATCACCGATCGGAGGGGGAGGAGAGGGGAGGAGAGAGAAGGATTTTGAGAGTGAGAAAGAGATTGGGAAATTTTTAAAATGTAAGTAACTTTCGAATTTTCACAGCAACTTAGCGACGGATATTTGCCATCGCTAGGACGTTGCTACATGGAAATGTCGACATTTACAACAGCTTAGCGACGTATATATCTGTCGCTAAGCAGTCGGTTGACATACTCCTTCGCTAAATGGTCGCTAATCCGTCGCTAAACTTATAAAAAATTTAAGTGAAACAATCCGTCGCTTGTAAGTCGCTTGTCGGTCGCTAATTTGCGACTGATTAAGCCGTTGCTAATAATTCAGTCGCTATTTGCCTTATTTTGGTAGTGAGTGGTCGTTTTAAACTGGGATTTGAATTGTATATATACCAATAACCCCACCTAAAATTGCGTTTTGCATAAGCCCCCTTATTAATGCTAACAAATAAATATGTGCACATTAAATACAGAAATTAGATTTTACGCTAAAAATAATAAAATAAGATAAAATAAATTTGGTCCAATGGTTTACAAATCTACCCTCCTTAGAAAATTTCGTCCTCGAAATTTAAAGAATGACAATAGAAGGAGAAATACCTAATTTTTTAAAAAGATATGGGTATCACTCGCTCATCAAATCTTCTTTTGCCTAGATAGTTGTAATCTACCTATCATGATGTTACCTTTCCGACCAAGGTGTAATTCCCCAAAATTTTTAGGGGATTTTTACTATTATTTTTAAATTATTAAATATTTCATTTTAAATATTTTTTAATTATTTATAAATATTGCCTTAATCGTGCTTAAATTTTGTTATGCACACTGACTAGACAATGTGGCGCAGTTAGTGCAGACAAGTGCCTTGACTAGCCTAGTAGCTGTAGGGTCACTAGATTCATTATTTTAATATCTTGTTGTTTAAGAGTTATCAAATCATAAATTAGTTATCTTTACGTTTTAAATAATTATATATTTATTTTTCTTTAAAGAAAAATAAAAAGGGTTTTGATTTTATGCAACAACACTCGTAGTAATATGTACTCTCCCCAGATTATGATAACCTACTGATTCATTATTATTATGACTGATATTATTATTATTATTATTATTATTATTATTATTATTATTTTAAATTAGAGTATTTAGATTAGTAATAGCTTTTATTGGACTTAATAATTTATATAATAGCCATGTATAATCATACAAGGTAATATTTGTATAAATATTCTTTAAATATATTAGAAATAGTTTTAAAGATTTTTGAGAATTTTATATAAATTTACTTAGGATTTTAATTAATGGTATATATTAGTGTGTGTATATATATATAGGCTAATCAAAAAATCAGCTGCTACTATTCCCCATAGGGGAAAATAGTAACTTCCCGAGCCCGATCATGGAAAGGGATACCCGACTGCTTCATTTTTTAAATTTTATTTATCCAAACTTATTCAAATCAATATTAATTCTCTCCAAATCACTTCCTATACAATTCCCAATAAATTTTCTTCCATCTAACCTAAATCCATATCTAAATTCGAGCTTAATTATGATTTAAAAGCTTGAAACCTATATATCAAAATTTTTGGGGTAGGTCGGACAAAACTCGAGATTTTTCTGTGAAACCCTCACCTCAAGTAAAACCCACTACACCAGAGCAACCCCGACGTCTTCACGCGTGCCCTCGACCATCTGATCATCGTCATCGGCCGCCGTGTCGTCAGGAACAGTAAAAAATCTAACACGAACATGGCATGCTCGATTTTAGAACCGCAGCCAGGTACCTTCCTTTACGGTTCAAATTCTTCTTATGCACTAGGTCATTTTTAGATCCGTAAATTTCTATAGAGAGACTAGTTGACTTTGTGAACCAAAAGCATCGAAAGCTGCAATCGACTTTGCGGACGTGTGGGATTCCATGGAACTCGATTTTGTTGTGCGTACGCGATGAAATCGACGCATATCGGTCGAGATAATCCTGTATCGGCTGTTTGTAAACTAGGCCATAACTTCGTGCATGTTTGTCGTACCGAGACGAAACTTGTGCCAATAAGACCGTATTATTTTTCTGGTCCTGTATGCCAAGTTTGGTCCGATTCTGAGAAGGTCGACCGGAATGCCTTTTTAGCGGGCCCGCGACCCAATCCGACGGGCGAAATTGTGCACGGCCAACCAGAATCCAACTTTGGACATACGGTTGGGTTCGTCTCATCAAACCTGACTCGTAAACATGTAGTTTGATGACTTTAGAGACTGTAGGTACTGGCACATTTTTTGGTACAAAATGGTTCCAACGACGGACATCGTTTTGACCCGAAATTACGATTTTGCCTCTGTGTCCAGAACTGGACTTTTGGACAGGTGTTTGAAGACATTTTTTATACCAAAACTATTCATAATATTTATTTCAACATCCTATGTCGTCCATAAAAGTTGGCTTTCGTTGCTTCATTATTCTGAGGATTTGAGTCATCGGAAGTCGCCATTCTACACACTACCTTCAGGCAAGATACGTTGCCATTAGCTGTCTATTTACTTTTGCTCATATTTCATGCATTTATTTATTATATTCTTATTTTTGCAAATTAAACTGTGCGATATGGTTGTATCTAGATACAGTTTACTGGTTGAATTCTATTTCCTGCTAGTTAACTATTTTTATGTACATTAAACCTAGACCTAAGGGACCACGCTTGTTTGTGTTGCATTCATTGGCATTCACACGTTTGTGCCACGAAGTCGCGAGTCGCATATAGAACTCGGACATACGTGACTGGCTGGCCACCAGCACCTATAAGCCATGCTATAGGGTTAACCGCTAATAGTATTTATCATGATTAGTTTGACTTACCGGTTAATAGAGGTTATACGTATTGTAGATGCAACATAGTAGGCATGGGGCGGGGAGGAAAATTCCTTAGCATATGGGCTACTATACACTTTACCTTTTGTAACCCATGAGCTCCACCGAAAATGCGGGCGAGATTACCCATAGATACTGACGGCCACTGATGTTCAGCCAAATGTTATGCTCTTATTGGGCCTCTAGTGCCCGAAGAGGGGACCATGCCGATCCTATTTTAGCCAAAGAGCCCATACATGGAGGGTTGTTCATAAAACTGCATTAACTTAGAATGGTTAGACTACCTTATCTATTAGGTATGAGTACTTTTGGTTTGGGTACTTGTATCTGATCGTGGCTTGGAACAGTAACTTGTTGCAGACTAGTTTTCCACATCTTGTCCTTGTTTGGTTGTAGACATGGCTCACTACTCTGATGAGAAGGTATTGAACCTTGTCGTGGTCCGAATACTATGTTGGATTCATGGCATGGAAAGATACTCCATCGTGGATTAGGGTGCCATATTCTGTCCTTGTTTGGTTGGGGGGACGGTACACTAAATTCAATGGTGTGTATTGGACCATGTTATAATCCAATTGACTTATTTATTGAGCAGTTTATATTTAGTATAATGGCATGATGTTATGAGTCTTGTTACGTCCCTCTGAGGACTTGGTGATCTCTCCAGGTGTGTGTTCTTGTCTCTTCGCAGGTGTTCTAGCCAAGGCCGTGATCTTCTCTATTCCTTCAAAGATGATTGCTCTTGGATCGTCCATGTCACTCTTTGCCAAATCATTTCTTTATTCATGTATTACTTCTCTTATTAGTTGGTAGTGGATTTGTCTCCGTCCAATCTTTTGTATCAATAACAAATTCTAGTTGATTTATATTATCTTTTACTCTTACATTTTGTGGATAAGATTAGTTGTCATGGTTTTACTATATTTTACAGCTTACATATATTTATTATACGCCTGGCATGTCTACATTCATAGTCCTACGTATTTTAGGACTGGGATATTATATGTTTTTGTGGTTGTCCATGCAGGTCTACAATAAATTATTTGGTTACTTTACCGTAACAAGCAAGCTTGCGTTTAGGATTAGAGTCTAGGATGTCATCTATTTACTTGACATCCTTCCTCGATTCCGTTTTTTATCTCTCGCTTGACTCCTTGATTTGTATCTTGCTTGATTCCCTATGTCGTAAATTCTTGTCCTTCTTTCGTGCTTGATAGTGGTTAGGAAGATACCCATACCAGATAGATATGTTCCATTATTCTATCACACTACTAGTTTAATTTTTATAAGTTGGGTAGAATACCTCATGACCTAGCAGTCCATTATCCTTATGACCCATTATGGTAGTATAATTGAATGACGCTAATAGGTCATCTAGACGTCCATACTCCAATAGTCGACCAAGATCAAAGACAACGAGACAGTAGGATGACTGTATAGGCACAAACATCGGACAAGACTTAGGTCCTTAAGGAACTTGAATTATTTATAATTTTTTTCAACATTATCTCGCGTACTCATATTTTACCATCTTGACCAATACTGCTACTATAGCCTAGTTTTGCAACTTACTCTTTTGTTGAGCTTGTTTCAAGACATATGTTATTTGGGCGCGTCTACTGACAAATTGTCTAATCAGAACCGGTGCATGATGGTCTGATCAGCCTAGTGCACTTGGTTCGCTCTTCATATGATTACTTTACGTGGATTGAGATATAGCTAAACTTGTCCTTTTGGATCCCATCCGTAACGATCTTGACAACTTCCTTTTGAACTATTCAGTCGCCATTGAAACCCATATTTACAATTCGATCCCATCTCCCTCGAACTCTTATTGTTTTTTGTCACCTATTTAGAAAAACAAACACTCGTATACACGAAGTATTCTTCTATGGCCATGAAAGCTATATATACATAATCGTTCCCATCTATTCGAATTAGGAGAACTATCCTTAAACTTGATTCATATCTACTGTATTACATTATCTATTATGTCGTTTAGTATTCTCTTATAAACAAGAGTCGAGGTAGAACATCGTGACTTTGAAATTCTTTTTCTAACCTCATTAAACCTAAACTCGTGTCTTAGTTCTGCAGACTATAGATTATAGACCCTCTAAATTTTAGGATTTACTAGTATTACCGATTGGTTAGGATGTTGGTTTCTATTAGGATGGCAAATTAGTACCTCATGAGCACCCACTTTCTATCTAGATCATTTGGTGTCATCGACCGTGACATTGCTATTCAGAGCATAAGACCAGTTGTTACCTTCTAACAAATTCATATACAAGAGCTAGAGGAGTCCACCTTCATTTAGGCATATCATGTCCTACTCAAACACATCCCCTTGTACTCTATTTTCATGATACGACTTTCACGTCAAAAATGCTAGCTATAACCCTTACCGTCATACTAATGAACTTTCCGACTTCAATTGGATAGCCAGCACCGACTCAAATCTTTTGACCCAATATATGGTTGTGACCTACTCGAAGCCCACTACGCACGTGCCACTATTGTGCCACTAAATGGAATCCCCATGTGCTACTTAAACATGAAAGTCACAGAAGGCGTATTTTTGGGCTTAAGGAACCAAGTAACCATCCGACTGACAATTAGCTCAACCATTCAAGTTGGAACTTATTTTAGGCTACCCACACCTAGTAGGAATGGTTCAGATTAACTTTATAGATCTTATCCAGCCAATCTAGATTAAAACCTAAGATTTAATTAATCAAAGACTGGTTCCAATTAAACAAATAAAATAGTGTTCATAACATCCCTTCCTATTCGTATCATCAGATACCCTCTACCGTCACTTTGATATTTGGAGCACAACACTAGCCATTTTTTTCAAAAACTTTTACACTCATGAACTAGACGAACCATTCAACACAAACGACATACATGTCCCACAAAAACATACCATCTTGTACTCCATTTCGATTACACTACATGTATGACACGCCTTCCTTAAAACAAACCACGTATGCCCATTTTCGTCCCAATTGATTTTTACCGTGCAATATCGATCCATTCTCTCAAACGAACTGAATACCCATGATACGTGCATACCATATCTTATAGAATATGGTGTCAGTTTAGATTCCTCCTATAACTACCTCCTCCACCTTTTCAAAAACCAAATTATGGTTTGATGAACTTACTCTCCCTTCATGTTCAGCCCCATTATATTTTTATATATATTGAGATTTATTTTAATTTTGAGGACACAATTTTTATAAGTTGGGTAGGATGTAATCCACCAAACTTTTTGGAGGATATTACTATTATTTTTAAATTCTTAAATATATTATTTTAATTTTTTATTATTATTTATAAATATAGCCTTAATCTTGCTTAAATTTTGTTATGCACACTGACTAGACAATGTAGCACAGTTAGTGCAGACAGGTGCCTTGACTAACCTAGTAGCTGTAGGGGTCATTAGATTCATTATTTTAATATCTTGTTGTTTAAGAGTTATCAAATCATAAATTAGTTATCTTTATGTTTTAAATAATTATATATTTATTTTTCTTTAAAGAAAAATAAAAAGGGTTTTGATTTTATGCAACAACACTAGTAGTAATATATACTCTCCCTAGATTATGATAACCTGTCGATTCATTATTATTATGACTGATATGACTATTATTATTATTACTATTATTATTATTATGTTATTTTAAATTAGAGTATTTAGATTAGTAATAGCTTTTATTGGACTTAATAATTTATATAATAGCGATGTATATTCATATAAGGTAATATTTGTATAAATATTCTTCAAATATTTTAGAAATAGTTATAAGGATTTTTGAGAATTTTATATAAATTTACTTAGGATTTTATTCAACGGTATATATTAGTGTGTTTGTGTGTGTGTGTGTGTGTGTGTGTGTGTGTGTGTGTGTGTGTGTGTGTGTGTGTGTATAAGGTAATCAAAAAAATAAAAGAAAAAAAATCAGCTGCTACTATTCCCCATCAGGGGAAACAGTAACTTCCTGATCCCGATCATGGAAAAGGAAACCCGACTGGTTCGTTTCTTTTAATTTTTTTTTATCCAAACTTATTCAAATCAATATCAATTCTCTCCAAATCACTTCTTATACAATCCCCATTAGATTCTCTTCCATCTAACCTAAATCTATATCTAAATTCGAGCTTAATTATGATTTAAAATCTCAAAACCTATATATCAAAATTTTGGGGTAGGTCGGAGGAAACTCGAGATTTCTCTGCGAAACCCTCACCTCAAGTAAAACCCTCAACACCAGAGCAACCCCGACATCTTCGTGCGTGCCCTCGACCACCTGATCACCGTCGTCGGCCGCTGTGTCTCTCGGAACAGTCGAAAATCTGACACAAACAGGGCATGCTCTGTTTTAGAACCGCAGCCAGGTACCTTCCTTTCCGATTGAAATTCGTCTCATGCACTAGGTCATTTTTAGATCCATAAATTTCTATAGAGAGACTAGTTGACCCTCTATCCTCTCCAATTAGATTGTCCAAGTTTGATCTTTATTGATCATGGTATGTCCTAAAAAAATCAGAAAAAGACAGATTTAAAAGTCGATACAGGGCCTTTACTCATCTTGGATCGAGTTTTGGAAGACAAAATTCGAACAAACTAGAAGGAATTTTTGAAACTAGTTTTAAACAGTCCAAGACAACCTTTAGAAGATTAAAACCCATTTTATAGATCCTAATTACATTAAGAAGATTCAAAGTAATTCGATTTAAAAATTCAGCAAAAACAGTTTTCAAAAATAGTAAAAATTGGTAAATCATCCCGATACGGCATGTATCCCGACAAAGCGAGCGACATGGTCGCGAACCGAAAGCATCAAAAGGTGCGTATCAACTTTGCGGACGTGTGGGATTCGACGGAATTCGATTTTGTTGTGCGTCCGCGACGAAATCGACATGTATCGGTCGAGATAATCCCATATCGGTCGTTTGCAAACTAGGCCATAACTTCGTGTACGCTCGTCGTATCGAGACGAAACTTGTGCCAACAGGAACATATTATTTTTTCGGTCCTGTATGGCAGTTTGGTTTGATTATGAGAAGGTCGACCGGAATGCCTTGTTGGCGGGCTCGCGACCCGATCTAACAGGCAAAATTGTGCACGGCCCACCGGAATCCAACTTTTGACATACGGTTGGGTTCATCTCATCAAACCAGACCGTAGACATGTAGTTTGATAACTTTAGAGACCGTAGGTACTGGCACATTTTTTGGGGTAAAACGGGTCCAACGACAGACATCATTTTGACCCGAAAGTACGATTTTGCCTCTGTGTCCAGAATTGGACTTTTGGAAAGGTGTTTTAAGACATTTCTTTTATACAAGAACTGTTCATAATGTTTAATTTAGCATCCGAGGTCGTCCAAAAAATTTGGCTTTCGTTGCTTCATTATTCTGACGATTTGAGCCATCGGACGTCAACATTCTGTACACTACCCCCAGGCAAGATACCTTGCCATTAGCTTTCAATTTACTTTAGCCCATATTTCTTACATTTATTTATTATACTCTTTTTATGCAAATTAAACTGTGCTATATAGTTGTTTCTAGATGCAGTTTTACTGGTTGAATTCTATTTCCTGCTAGCTAACTATTTTTATGCACATTAAACCTAGACCTAAGGGACCACCCTTGTTTGTGTTGTATTCATAGGCCATAACACATTTTTGCCATGAAGTCGTGAGTCGCATATAGAACTCGGACATATGTGACTGGCTGGCCACCAGTACGTATAAACCGTACGATAGGGTTAACTGCTAATAGTATTTTGCTTGATTAGTTTGACTTAGCGGTTAATAGAGGTTATATGTGTTGTGGATACAACATAGTAGACATAGGGTAGGGAGGACAATTCCTTAGCTTATGGGCTACTATACACTTTATCTTTTATAACTCATGAGCTCTACCGGAGAAGCATGTGAGATTACCCATGGATACTGACGGCCACTGATGTTCTGCAAAACGTTATGCTCGAATAGGCCTCTGGTGCCCCAAAGGGTGACCGTGCCGATCCCATTTTAGCCAGAGAGCCCATGCTTGGAGGGTTGTTCATAAAACTGCATTCACTAAGAATGGTTAGACTAGCTTATCCGTTAGGTATGAGTACTTTTGGTTTGGGTAATTGTATCTGATCGTAGTTTAAAACAGTAGCTTGTCGCGAATTAGTTTGCCATATCTTGTCCTTGTTTGATTGTAGGTGTGGCTCACTACTCCAATGAGAAGGTACTGAACCTTATTGTGGTATGGATACCAAGTTGGATTCATGGCATGGAAAGATACTCCATTGTGGATTAGGGTGCCATCTCCTGTCCTTGTTTGGTTGGGGGGATGGTACGTTAAATTCAATGGTATGTATTAGACCATGTTAAAGTCTAATTAACTTATTTATTGAGCACTTTATATTCAGTATTATGGCATGATATTATGCGTCTTTTTACGTCCCTCTGAGGACCTGGTGATCTCTCCAAGTGTGCGTTCTTGTCTCTTCGCAGGTGTTCTAGCCAAGGCCGTGATCTTCTCCATTCCTTTGAAGATGATTGCTCTTGGATCGTCTATGTCACTCTTTGCCAAATCATTTCTTTGTTCATGTATTACTTCTCCTATTCGTTGGTAGTGGATTTGTCTCCGCCTAACCTTTTGTATCAATAACAAATTCTAGTTGATTTATATTATCTTTTACTCTTATATTTTGTGGATGAGATTAGTTGTCATGGTTTTACTATATTTTACAGCATACGTATATTTATTATACGGCTGACACGTCTATGTTCCTAGTCCTACGTATTTTGGGACTGGGGTATTACACAAGGGTTTGTTGCCAACTATACTATAACATAAAAAATTGTGAATGCGGACTATAAGGTACTAAGAAATCAAACAGATCAAATAGATGAAAAGAATAGAAACAAAACCTACCAACCCATTACCTGTAGTATCGGTCCCCTCGTCCATCATCGCAAAGGCCCTACCCTGCTGGGTGCCCAGGTGGCCTAGCTGGACCCCTCTGATTTCTTGCTTCACCAATGGAGGGTACAACATGACATTCTAAGATCTGGTGTGCAGTTGTCACGACCCACCCCCGATATAGGGGCACGAGTGCGTAACAGCGCCCAGTCTATGTCGCAAAATCGGCGATAGAACGCTGTTCTAGGTTGCTAACTAACAACTCACGCAATGATATAATGTACCTGTCATAGATCTCAAGTCCGAATGGAGGACTAGTAAAGACATGGTAATAATCAATCACAGTCTAAGCACGATAAGATATCACAGAAGCCTAGATAACTAATAAGTCTAAACAACGACAACAACTAAATAAACTACTAAATAATAATATCTGAAAACAATCTCAAATACAATGTCAAAATCTCTACTTATTACAATTCAAGTTCAAAGATGAAATCTAGAATAAGTCCTATAAATTAGTCTTCTAGTCACTCCTGAAGGTCAGGGCTCAGGGTAGATAATCTCTCATCAAATCCATAGCATATAGGGCACGTACCCTCAGGCCAAACATTTGAAAAATATATCCAGTCAGGATAGAACGAGCACGCCTTATTTAGCAATCCCAAGTAAATGCTAAAGACTATAAGCAGTTATAGACAGTTATATTGATGAAACATGGTTGTTTGTGATAAGTAATAAAATAGAGCACCAGTTTAAAGAGCAGAAAAAGTAATATAGCGAATCAGGAGAGCATGGCAATAAAGACTGTAAAAAAAACTATATGAACTAGAGAAATGTGATATGAGTCCAGACAGTTTAATATACTCAAGTGTGATCCCAGTGTGAGTCCAGTACAAGACACTAACTAGTGTGTTTTAAAATACCGAGTTCGACATATAAACGACTAGGTGTAAATACAGCTCATCGCACACTTGGCAAGTGTACGACTGCTATCATTCCAGATTGACCAGTACGGGTGCTTCCATTATTTGGGAATGTTTACATGTCTACTCGAGTATTTCCTCGCCTGACAAGTACAAGTGAATCTATAAAACGACACATAAATCGAGTACAAGTTCAGCCAGAATAATATGATGCCAGTAAGTGATTCCAGCGGGGGTGATCCACTAATAGAGGTCAGACAAGTAAAGTGTGAGTGTCGTATGTAATGGATCCAGAAATACCAATCCATATTGACAAAATCAAATAGAACTAACTAGAACTGAAATACAATAATCATCAAGTAAATGAAAGAACTATCAAAGAATGTACTCGCATGACATCCTAAGCGACTGATGTATGCAGATATCCGAACTGGAGACACAAGGTCCTATTTAGAGCAATACTGGTTATAATATGTTTAATATATAATAATTAAAGTTTACAATGCAATCTATATGATACTAGGTCGTTCTAGGTCAAGTCAACTCTAAAGTCAACTCTGGTCAACTTTTTTGGTCAAACTAAGTCAACATCTAGGGTTTGGTCAACTATTTAGTCAAAGTGGGTCAATACTAGACTCTTAGTCAACACTTTAGTCAAGGTCAACTTCTATTTGATGTTGGCAACTAGGTTTAACTAAACTCTTCACTAGCCAACTCATATCCTTAGCTATAAACCAAACCCCATATGCATCTAGTCACTTTGGTTTAGCCAAAACCCAATTAACTCTATACTCTCATTACCAGTTATACCAATATCACGCACAAATATATATATACACAATCCTCCTTATATAACTTATGTGTATATGCCACGTCCAGTATACCCAAAACCTATAGTACCAGCCATATCCTATACCTCTCACATAAAGGTATTCACAACTCAATATACATACATACATGCATAACATCACATAGAACTCAAACTAACATATATATATATATATATATATATATATATATATATATATATATATATCATTACATAGGATACTCTACCATTCCTAAGTTCTAAAACTAGAACCTAATTTGTGAACTAAAATAAACCATCTATACACTAGCACATATATGGGTATCCTAACATCTCCAAACCCCTTAACTGATACATACCTACCTATAGTCAAAACTCTGAGATACCTACTCTACTGATACCCTAAGATACCTCAAATATCCTATTCCTAGACATTTCTAACACTCTAATACTAAATGATATATGCCATAACCAAATGGTCAAGTGCTCGACCCTCCCCATAGCTAAGACAAAAGCCAAACTACTGTTCTACTACTGCAAGCTACTGCTTCCTGCTACAACTGCAATGGCAACTGCTGCTGTAAACTACTGCTGTAGCTTGCTGCTGCTGCTGCTACTAATGCTGGGCAAGCACAGCAAAGCCAAGCCCTGATACTTCCTTAACTGGATACTACCATACACACAAGCACCCTCACTCTTAGCCTATGGCCTAACCCCTGCTACTACTGTTACTACCACTCTTTAACACAGGAACACACAGTTCTTGCCTATGCTACTGCTACAGAATCATGGCCTAAGGCCAAGTTCAGCTGACCCCTACAGAAGTGACCATTATCTTCACCAGTCAACTAACAAGTATATATATATATATATATATATATATATATATATATATATATATAGCCTACTTACCTCAAAATTAGTCGTCTAATGTATGTAGTACACATGTCTTGCATTGTCTCCTCCTTCTCATTTCTAGTTCTCACTCTAATCTCACTATACAGTGGTACCTCTACTATGAAACCATCTTATTCACTTTTACATTAGCCATGAACCCTCATAACTTATATTACTAACAAATGCATATATGCATACAAGTATCACATGAGTGTCAAACCAAATCTGAACTAGTGAGGGGGTATGAATTGATCTGGTAACAGTAGGTCAAGGTAACGCAGTGAAGAGGATAATGGGGTCTGCTGCACAGGTGGTACAAGTGTTCAAAAGTGAATTAGTGTGTCAAGTAACTGTGTCAAACATGTGTCATACAGAGCAATGCAAGTGTAGCAGTAATGTGAGTGCATGTGAGCAATACAACAGAAGGTGAATGAGTAAATGAGTGTGTGAGGATGAGTGAGTGTCACAGCAAAACATGAATGAACTAATAGGTGTCCAGAAGTGAATGCAGTGGTGTGAAGAGTGTGTTATAGGCAAGTGAAGTGTCTTTATTAATGCAAGAATGTGTCAATGTGTGTCAAAGTATATCATGACAATGTGTCAAACATGTGCAAGTGTATCAGAATAATGAGTGTCAGAGTATCAGAATGTGTGTGTGTCGAGCAAGTATGAATGTGCCAACATGTGACAATAGAGTGTCAAGACATGTCAACATGTGTCAATGTGTCCACAGCAGTGTCGAAGTATCAAATAGAGTGTCATATGTGCAGTGTTAAGTGACAGCAGTGCTCGACTATACTGAGTCAGATCTGTGGGTCAAACCACAGATCGAATACACCACTAAATGAAACCCAAATTCCTAGGCCAGGTGTCATTCATTGTCCCTATACGAATCAGTGGCTACGGGGTAAAAAAGTGTCGTGTCGAGGGGACACGAGACTCGCAGCAGCAGGGGACTGCTACAGTACCAGTGTAGTATAAACCACGTGTTCTCGTGTCCATTTTGACACAACAAATGACACCAAATCCAACTCATTCCTATACCATTGCAATCTACATATTATAGGCTACCTAAATATATAATTTGTTTAGAATTTGGTGACAAAAACTTTCTATGTGGCATTTCATCGAACACTTGAGATACCCTCCGATACAGAGCGATATGCCCATGATACGAACCTCAAATGGACGTAAATTAAACCCAAATCATTTCTAGGGCTAGGGGGACCCTAAATAAATGTACTACAACAATAAAACTGAAATCTAAAAGGTTTAGAGGCTCTTACTAATTGGGAGTTGGAATCCCAATGAAAATCATGTTGAAAAGTTCTTCCACCAAATCCAATTGTCAAATTGCTCCAAATCTTTCCTAGCTAGTCAATAGAGACATCCTCTCCTCAATAGTAGTAGTTTGCAATTGATTTGGTTGAATTTAGAGTTTATTTGAGGAAATGGGGCAAATTTAGGGAAGAACACAAATTAGGGTTAGGGTTTCAATGTAAGGAGGAAAAAGGGGCTAATGTTTACTTAAATAGGGAAGGGGTAGCTTCTTGTGGCCGGTCATGGGCTTCCCTAGGGTTAGGGTTTGGTGAAAGTGGCTAAAAGACCTTCCTAACATGTAATTTAAGGCCCCTTATGGCAAAGCCTCAATGTGACCTAAGGTTTAAGCCAATTAATAGGTTCTAAATGATATGCTAGTTAGATTAGAGCCTAATTTAAGTCATCTAATCTCTCTAACAAGTTTCAATGGTCATGGCTAACA
Source organism: Iris pallida (assembly GCA_029216955.1). Taxonomy (NCBI): domain Eukaryota; kingdom Viridiplantae; phylum Streptophyta; class Magnoliopsida; order Asparagales; family Iridaceae; genus Iris; species Iris pallida. Next base: position 10,161,553 of record JANAVB010002393.1, on the reverse strand, counting down.
TCTACATAATGTAGTTCTAAGATTTCACTTAACAAGACACTAATATAATTCATCAATTTAAATAATAATAAAATAATCAAAAAATTTACCAAATACCAAAATACCTTTTCTCCAAAATATGGTGGTGAGTCGATCCACAATATAGGCATAACTTAAGCCTTTTCTTGCAAACATCCCAGGTATGCCTGGACTTCCTATAGTAGGCACAAGTGGGTGCATGTTGCGTCTGTCTCTATGGTTGATGCTGAACTGGAGCTCCAGCTGGTGGTTGGTACTCCTACTGGGGCTGTGTAATTCCCTACTAAATATGGGTATGCTTTTCGAGTCCCGAGCTATTAACATCTCACGGGTCCTCTTGGGTTTAAGATCTAGATCCACCTCTATTTTATGAGCCTCTTTTACGATTCCCGCATATGTTATGGTAACCGAGGAAATATGAACCCTAATTTCCTTGGCCAAGCCTTGTCAAAATCTCTGTGCTCGACCCTCCGGGTCTCTGACCATACATACCGTGAATTTGACTCAATCGATCGTACTCCGTGGCGCACTCATCCACTAATAGGTTCCCCTGTTCTAAGTACTGGAATTGCTTCTCCAGAATACCCTTGGCCACCACAGGAAAGAATTCATCTTAATGAGGTCTTTGAATTGGTCCCAGGTCAGTGTTGGATCTGTAATTCGGGGCTTATTTCTAAACCAGGTACGAGCGATGTCGTGAAGCTGCAATCCGACCGCTTCAATCTTTAGGTCTTCAGAGATCTGAGAAACCTTCATAATTCGCTCCATGTCTTCGAACCATTCGTCAGCGTATAGGATTCCTTTGATCCCCTTGAAATCCTGGGGGTTTATCTTCTTAAAGTCCCTGATATCCCCCTCTTTCGGCTGAGTGGGCTGCTGCGGCTGCTGAGCAACCCTTTCAATAGCTGTTAAGGCGACAAGCCAAGCATGCTCTATGCCTTCTCTCATCACCTCTGTTTGTTGCCTTTGGGTCTTTGCCTGTGCCCTCTGCACCTCCATCATGCCTCTAATGAGCTCGTGAAAAGGTGTATCACTAGCGGGCACGCCTCTTTGAGGTGGGTTGGTTGGAGGTGGAGGAAGGCTCTCTGTCATAGATGACGAAGCCTCTTGAGATATAGAAGGTTGCTGGTGGTTACCGTTCTCTACAGCGTTGCGAGCTCTAATCCTGGGTGCCATTCTGAAAGGTCGAAAGACAAAAGAAATAAATGGTATGGCAAAAGATAAGAGGTTTTATTTTAAGAAGGATAGTAAGAATGGAATCGAAATTGCAAATTTAACAAAAGGCAATTCTTAGTTGTGATTGAGTATTTTTACTGTTCTTAGTAATCTATATCTTATTGTTGTCTCGTAATAGTACCCAAGTCCTAAGTAATACCACGATATCGCCCTAGTTATGAAGTATTACCTGCATGTGCTACCATAAAAATGAGTCACGACCCGTACCCATAATTTTGGCATGAGTCATGCACACGCCCAGCCTGCACCACAGTATTGGCGGTAGAACACTGTATAATGTCAATATGATGAACAACCCACACAATATATATACTCTACATGGGGGGACAATAATTTATAACCAACAAATACTAAATCACAGTTATATACAGATAATCGCACGATGTAAAATAACAAAGAAATAATAGTCTTTAATTCAAAGAAATAAATGAATTCCAAAAAGTTAACTACATGGTCCAAATGTCAAATAAACAACTAAATTCGGGGTCAAATTTGGCCAAATTAGCTAAACTAGGCTACTTTTAGAATTTAGCAAGCTTATATTTCTGTTGGGTCCCCTTTATGGTTCTCTTGCGCTCCATAATGCTTATGTCACCTATCCTTAAGCTCATTGTTTGAAAAATGTTATCCAGTCAGGATGGAATGAGTACATTTATGATAGCAGTTCTAATAATTGACAAAGTCTTTAAAACAGTAATAGTAATGAAATACATGAAGGGCATGTAAGCATAGAAACATGGTATGAAACATCGAGTAAAAGTAGATGAACATAGTAATAAGGACGAAGCAGTAAGTGGGTTTGGTATTGAACAATAAGATGTGTAACCAGCTGAAGTACAGGTAGGCAACTCTTGAGGGGGGTGAATAGAGTTTATAACAAAAATTATCAATTAAAAACTTAAACTCTTTTCACCAACAAAATAATCAGAGTAAAAAAATGCGAAAATAAAGTAGTTGAGAGCAAACACAAACACAACAAGATTTTAACCTGGTTTCCCTCGTGGAGGACTAGTCCAGGCCTGAGAACTCTAGCTCAGGATTGAAATCCACTATTTGTGAAATAGGGTTACAACCACGTGCCTTTTCACAGAAGAGCACGCCAAACTTCTTTCAATGATCGCTGTGGCAAAACTTGGACTTTTCCAAGTGACTTATAACTTCTTGCACTTCAAACTTCTAGCTGAATCGTACCGAGCAACTTGGACAGTTGGGAAGTTTGAATGCTAAGTGGATGGGAAGCTAAAGCTCTTTAATATATAGGCTATGTAAGAGAAGAAGAAGAAGAGAAGATTAGATGGATTGAAATGAGAAAAACTAAGGCCTATTTATAGGGTTCGGGGTAGGCAGAATTCGGCCAGAATTCTGTGTGTAGAATTCAAATTTTTGGTCGTTGGAAAACTGGCAGTGATCAAGACCTAAAAATTAGCTTCCTGTAATTTAGGGGGCAGAGTTCGGCCCGAACTCTGTGTGGAGGCAGAGTTCGGCCCGAACTCTGTCTCATATGGACAGAAAGTTCTAAACGGGCTTCTGGATGAATAGGCTGATTTGGATATTGGCTAATTACACCTACAAGGCTATGTCTAGCCCAAAGTTGCTCAGTTTGACCCAACGTACATCATCCTATACTCAAAAATAGTAAAAAGTACAGACTCCAGTATACACAAAATAGTAAATCTTCAGGCAGCTGTAGTCTTGAACCAATGAGCGGAGTTGATTGATTTCGAGCTTGATGTGTCAAATTGGACTATGACAAATATTGTTTTATTAATTTTAAAGATTAGGTTGACTGTGATCTGGTTTGGGTCAACAATCTTCCCAATTTTGATAATTGACAAAATATGATATTTGCATGTCTCAATATTCATACCTGGACACATTATGGCTCCCCCGTAGTTGAATAAATTTGCTCCCCCATAAATTGATATTTTCTATGACAAGTTCTCATCCAAGTCTACATATCCAAGTATTCATAATTCATAGTGCTTAGGCAAATATCAAGTGTTCTCCCCTTTTTGACAAACATCAAAATGGAGACAAAATAGAGAAGCAATATAGATACCATCCACATAAAGAAAGATAACATGCGAGTAGTAGTTCTAAATAAGAGAAAACTGAGCCATAGAGTTGTAAAAACATTAAAAACATAATCAAAAGAAACATAGTGCCAAAATGAAAAATAGTCCTAAGCATCAGGGGCAATACAAAAGCCATATCCATCATGGAGCATGTAGAGACCCCGAACCATCGAAACCGGTACGACGGGGATCAACAAATACAGAGGTCGGATCAAGGTATCGACGAACCCAAGAATCGTTAATACGATAACTGTCGCGAGACAAATCACGCATCATCGGAATCGGCATCGTCGGATGGGAGGCCATGGAGTACTGAATGTCATGGATGGAGTTGCTGAGCGCACTCATCTACAATGTGGTGTGATAGTCGATCTGCGTCTAGCGGTCATCCATCTCAGCCCAGTGTTCGTCCTCCAAACGGAAGCGATCGCGAAGCATAGTCTGAATAGAGTCAAGTGTAGCTGTGGACTCGGGAGTAGGGGAATCAGGAGCAGCAAATGGACCCGGAGAGTCAGGCTCCTCAGTAGCATCAGACTCAGAGGAGGCCACAGCAGCAACAGTTCTCCTTGGCTTGGTCAGATAGGTAGGAGGAGACAAGGACTGACACTAATCTAATGGGATATGAAAGACACGAAAGATCAAAGGAAGATACATAGTATAAACCAAGGATTTTGGTTTAGGCCTAGCACGAATCCTCCAATCCATCATCGTGCGAGGAAAGTTGAAAGGGACGCAAAAATATAGAAAGAAAAGAGCAGTAATCTCAAAGTAAGTGACTTCATCAGTCGATCCAGCTTTCGGTAGGACCGAAGAAAAGATAATGCGATGAAGTTCGTAAAAGTGATTATTGAGATGTTTAGCTTTGAGTTTTCGAGGAGGGGCATTCGGAGAGCAAATATCCTCCTTGAAACTTTCCAAAGTGGTCTCACCGGGAAAGACAAAATCCCGGACATCATCAAACTGTTCCCAAGTATTGGGGTCGGGCATACCAAGAAGGTCGGCTAACTCAAAATCATCAAAAGATATGTCTATACCGGCGACACATAAGTAGATGCGGTCGCGATCATATGTTATGTTGTAATAAAATATTTAAATGGCATTCACATAGATAGGTTCACGAGTTGCAACATGTTCATCGAGACACAAGTCACGAAAGTTTGGAAGATAGTCGAAAAATATCGTAAACTTAATAGGGTGTCCGGCAAATACACTACGATGACGAAAGTCGGCGAACCATGTGTTAGACGCATCTAAGGACACAAAAATACAGTCATCATATGTGTCGGAATTGAGGGGTAGAGGTGGGTTAAAAAGAGGGTGTATCATGTTAGAAGGTGGAGGAATTGGTTGAGGTTGTGGTTGAGGATTAGGTTACGGGTTTGGTTGAGGATGAGTAGAGGATTCACCAATACTTCTCCTTTGTCTTTTTCCTCTACCAAGAAACCTAGGTGGCATAAGAAAAATTGAGAAAGGAAAAAGGAAGATATACCTCAACAAGAAAGACCTAAGATGGAGGAGAATGAGCCCAAGAGTGATTTCCTTGAGTTTGGAGAGAGATTTCCCAAGGATTGGAGACTTCTAGGATTAGGGTTTTGAAAGAAATATGTTTGGAGAGGTTTGGAGAAGACAATGGAGAGGAGAGAGAGAGAGAATCCCGAGTTTAAGACTACTTGGTCGGCTGGTCGGGTTAAACAGGAGCCATCAGATCATAAACAGATCAACGGCTGAGAGTATCCCGAGGTTCTGGAACAAGGAGGCCGACCTCGGCCCAAACTCTGTGTAGGGGCAGAGTTCGGCCCGAGTTCTGGTCCCTTGGGCAAGAACTTCAAGCAGAAAAAAATAGGAAGAATATTGCTAATAAATGATCAAGTGGAAAATTAATAATGAAAAATAGGAAATACAATGAATTTAGAAGATTTAAATGGGGCAGGTTATAAATAAAGATTGACCACATAATAAACAAGGAATTATGACAAAATTTAATATGGTAAAACTGCCATGGCGTAGCTGCAGGGGCCGGATCCCAGAAAGCGGTAGTCCGAAGACTAGTGCACCGTGTCGCTTAGGCTTTTACGCCTTGTTTTCAGAAGGACCCTTTCGGCTTATACCCATAGCAAAGTCAGCATAGAGAATCGTGACACAATCGATATAAACGCAAGCCAATTTAATGAATAACCGTTTTATCTAAAATTCCTAATTCACGACAAAGAAAATTGAATCGCTCCTAGGATAGTAGTTTTGTAAAGAAATCGGCCAACTGATGATCAGTGTCAATGAATTCTAAATTGATTGTGCCATTCTGTTGATGATCACGCAAAAAGTGGTGACGAATTTTAATGTGTTTCTTGCGTGAGTGACATATAGAGTTCTTACTAAGGTTGATAGCACTAGAGTTATCACAGAATATAGGAATGTGCATAAAAGATAGGTTATAGTCTGTAAGGGTTTGTTTCATCCACAGAATTTGTCCAGAACAATGACCAGCTGTGATATATTCAGCTTCTGTTGTGGATAGTGCGACAAAATTCTGTTTCTTGCTAAACCAAGAGACTAGAGCCTTCCCTAATAAATGACACGTGCCGCTAGTACTTCTACGGTCGACTTTGCATCCAGCGAAATCAGCATCAGAGTAACCAATAAGGTCAAATGATGTTGATTTGGGATACCATAAGCCTACTGTAACCATACCCTTAAGGTATCGAAAGATACGCTTAACGACGGACATGTGTGACTCCTTACGATTAGCTTGATATCGAGCACACAGGCAAACGCTAAACATAATATCAGGGCGACTAGCAGTTAAATAAAGTAGACTACCTATCATACCTCGATACTTACGTTGATCAACAGGTTTGCCGCTTTCATCTGGTTCTAGTTTGGTTGTAGTAGCCATTGGAGTGCCGATTGGTTTGACGTTGTCAAGGTCAAATTTCATCAGCATGTCCTTTGTATACTTTGACTGACAGACACTACAATAAAAAGACCTATTAATGACGGCTAAAAGGCGTCATTAATGACAAACCATGACTCTTTTTTTCTAAAGCAACCGTTATGAAAGCGAGTGTTATAAATGTTTTTCAAAAGCGTTATAAAAAACCCGTCATGAATAGTTTCTATAAAAGCGTTATGAATAGTTAATATATAGTGCACAATTCAGAACAATTTTAAAACGTTATGAAAAGATAATATGTATAGGCTCAATACAGCACATTTATAACACTTTATACTACTCAAATTAGCATATTTATAATGCTCTATACTGCACAGTATATATTACATTCCAAAAACTTAACATTATATATTACCATCTTTATTACATTTCTTAAAATAGAGTACATATCAACATCTTCATTACATTGAATATCCAAATACAGAATGTACCCAGAAAATAGGAATAAATCTCTCTTTTTGCTATCCAAATACAGAATGTACCCGAGCTGCAGCTTGAAATGCATCCAATTCCTGAAAGTTCTACCCATATTCAAACTATGCTTTGCTTGATCTGTTATAAGGAATAGGAGCAGAAAGTGAGTCAGTTCCGTACTCCATCGGAAGTTGCTACATACTTTCTTACTTTGGCGTCGATATGGCCTACGGGTAAGGAAGCCTGTCAGTTCAGAAACAAGATCGACCAGCAAAGAAAAGAAAACTAAATTAAAAGAAGAACTCAAGAAGAGAGGAAGAAAATAACTGGAAAATACAACCCTTCAAGAAATAGAGACACTAGATAATATGATCCTGCAACTATAAAATAATTACGAATATCAAGGTCCATAAGCTAATGAGAAACCAAAGCTCCATAAGATATTAATGACAATAAACTTTAAACAATCTGGCCTGAAGTAGAGAGGGAAAAATATGCATAATCAATCTCGCTCATTGGACTTTTCTTGCAAAGTAAATTACCTCTAGCAGTCTAATGTCCAACCCATGTTCATAATCTACTTTTTAAGTACCATATGTCCACCTATTATTAATAAAAGAAAAACTGGATAATTCTGTACCTCTACATGCTATTTAGCTAATGAATCTTAAATTTCTCAACAATGATAAATGGAAGAAAAAAATTAGAAGTCTACGTCATAAGTTTATGTTTCCACACAAATTTCATCACATTGGAAAAGTGATCATTAATCAAGTGACTTAAATTACAAAAAAATTAAGCAATCCTCCGGTGAAGCCCAACAAAAACAGGAAACCAATACCAGCACCACATGTTCCTCCATCACATTTCAAGATCTTTGATTTTATTAGAAAAATACTAGTAAACCATCTAACTGCGGAAAAGATAGACAAATATGTGTCAGAATGAGTGTTATTTTCAACAACAGTTCACCTGGTCCATATGAACATCTGGTAGTGACCAGCACCACATGCTCCTCCATCATATTTCAAGATCTTTGATTTTATTAGAAAAATACTAGTAAACCATCTAACTGCTGAAAAGATAAACAAATATGTGTCAGAATGAGTGTTATTTTCAACAACAGTTCACCTGGTCCATATGAACATCTGGTAGTGATTGGTGAAACTTCATAGGGCATTACTTCATCTCCATCTTAGGCCATCTCCAACTTGGGTTTCTATCTCCCCTATTTCTATGGTAGAAATCCTTTTTAGGAAAAAAAAAATTCTCATTAGAAATCCTATTTCAAACTCAAAAGCTTATACCTACCTACATATCAGTATTCAGATGATTACTTTGCAAGTTTGCATAGTATGAAATAATCTTTGTACAAAAAAAATATACCAAGAGATTAGGAGTCTAGACAAAACCTTGCAGGAACATATTAGTATAGCCAACCCCCCTCCACAGAGGAATAACAAAATGCCGACTGCAGCAGAAAATTAGAAGTTGACTATGCACTTGCACAAAAGAAGTTGACTATGCACTTGCAGCAAATTATTAGTCATTATCTCCTGTTAGGATTATGAAGCTACCTTGAAGTTCCCAGAAAGAGAAAGTCCACCTCTAATATCACCTAGTAAGTCTACACAATGGATAGAATGGAATACACTGGTACGTGAGAACCAATAGAACTATAAATGGCTACAAGTAATGGAGAAATCCACAAAATATGTCAAAGTGCACAATCAAATATATTAGAGACTAAGCACTGTCTGGAAACTGAGATCATACCACTTTTAGTGTAATTTATCAATTGCACAGTTACATCTTTCTGATTGTCTATGGCTTCCTTTATTTTTCTAATTGTTGCTAGATCAGTTTCAGGGCCTTAGAGAAACCTGAAGAACACCCAAGAAGAAAGGTAAGTACAAAGAAGCAGATTGCAATTTGAGAGGTACCATCAAAATATCAAGCAGCCTTATATTTATATGAAATTATAAATCACCATTGAGAAATTCTCAACAATGTAGAATATAATCTATAACATTATTTGAGAATACATACATGTTTGTTCTAAATCTTTATAAAACAATCATAAATCAGTCCATGAATATGAAGAACATTACTTCTATGGATATCTTACAATGTTATTTTTTTCCTCCTTAATTTAGAAGAAAATGTGAAGTAGACTTCTGGATAAACATAATAAGAAGGAAATTATAAAAAAGACAAACCTTGAGAGGAGGATTATCTGGAGCCAATGCCTCAGCAACAAACTGAGGCCCCAAAGTCGAACCTCCAATTCCCACAGAAAGTATCTGGGTAAAGCGACCGACTGGAGATGATGGAGGCTTTATCTGTTTTATCTTGGGAATGTCAGTAGTCAGATAAGAAAAGTCTTACAATATCAGCAACAACTATAGTTGCAGAGAATTTCATGACAGCCATAACTGTAGACAATTAGATGATTGAAAGGAAAAGATATTCGCATGGTAATAAGAATCTATTTTATCTATTTCCCTGTAGCTTCAATTAGCAAGTATATGGTCTTAATCAGATAAACGGTTCACAACAAGTCCCAACACCAACCTTCCAGAATAAAAGAACAAATATCGGTTATTAGGACATTGTCAATCTTTTGCCACTTTCGCGACGCAATAGTTATTGCTGAACATCACAGGCTTTCAACCCTATCTCCAGGTAGAAAACTTCTAATAGATTTCATACAATCTTAATGCGATATGGCAAAAAAAAATGTGGATCCCTCAAAATTTAAATAATAATTTTTAGAATGCTTCTGCTTTCTGTTTTCACTAAGGCTTAAATGACTGACACCTTGCAACAATGTCAAATAAACAAATCTATGTTGCATGGGCATGAATATGTCATACAAGAGTACAAATATGGACCAATTTGCCATGTCTATGTAGATTTTGGTGCCATAATAATTATAACGGCACCAAGCTTCCTATACACCCATGTAGTACAACTATTTAGCAGTTTTGCTTGACATACTAACAAATTTTTGGAGCACAAGTTCATATAGGAACAGAAATTTTGTTGAATAATCCGAAATCTACATATGTAAACATATATCAATTACCCATATAGAACAATATTGTTGAATATTCATGTTGCACAGACACGAATTGAGACGGTTATGCAACAGGGACATGGTACCTACTTTGATGTGTCTGTGTATAAAATGTCCATGTCGTATTTGATACATGTTCGATACAATGCAACACAGACAGCACCCGCTTTTTGAGTTGTTTGTAGATTGAGCCTAATTTTGTTGACATCTAGACTCTAATGCTCTCTGGTTTCAACAGAAAACCATAGAGGACCCGGAACGAGAAGACAGAGACCACGAGCTACACTAAGAGTCTGTATATGGAAAGACATACTATAGGGCTTGAGGGGGCTTGAGGGGGCCCTATAACTTATAATGTTATTTCCTTCTGGATGATGTGCGAGGAGCAGACGACGGCGACGATGGCAGTCGACCCGACCGTCTCCGGAGTAATCTGCAATCTAATTGAACCCCAAAAAACATAAAAAATCTATAATAAAAAATTCACACAGTGTCAAAAAGCCAATGGCTTTAGCACCTGGGCACCGCCGTGTCCGTCGTAGATGCCAAAGAAATAGACGGGAAGCCGGATCGAGCTCGGGTCCAGCCCATCTAGGACCCGGTCGGCAGCAACCATCCGCATCGGCAGCTCGAAGAACCGGGGCGCCGCCGCCACCGCGTCCTCTATCTCCTGTCCGCCGCCGGCGGAGGCATCGTGGGACCCCTCGCCATCGCTGGCACCGCCGTACATCGCTTCGCCTGCCCTGTACCCGAGGTTCAGTAGATCGGAGAGAATCTAGGGTTTGGTAGGGATGGGGGAAAATTTAGGGTTCCAGGATCGAGAAGCGGAGGAGGAAGCTAAGCGGAGGACGACGATGTGGAGGATTGAAAGAAGGAGGAGGAGAAAATTAGGGTTTGGTGAGAGGAGGGAAGATGAGGAGAAGGGGAGTGGAGAGGGAAGGAGAAGGGATTTGGAGAGGGAATGAGAAGGGGGCGGGGGCTTGAGCCTCAAAATATCGCAGGGATGGAAGGGATTTTACAGAAAACTTATTACAAGTTTGCCATCGCTCTAAAATATTAATAACGCTTTGTTTTATAAACGTTATAAAAAGTTCAAAATTAGCCCAAACCGTCATAGAAAAAAGGTATTTCAAACTTTGATAACGCTTAGGTAGCAGGCGTCATCAATACGTCTTATCGAGCATTATTAATAGGCCTTTTTATTGTAGTGAGATGAAAGTTCCATGCGATGTTTGTTTGACTTGCTATCAAAGGAAGTAATTAAGCTCCCCCATCATGCTCATCTCAAACTCGTTCTGCATACACTTAGCAAAATCTTGACAGAGAGTTTCATCAGTAGAACCGAATATGAAATCATCAACGTAAATTTGTACTAAAAGAATAGTGTCTTTGAAAGATTTTATAAAGAGTGTAGTGTCAATTTTCCCTTTGGAGAAACCTTTATCTAATAAGAAAGTACTTAGGTGTTCATACCAAGCTGTAGGGGCTTGTTTGAGGCCGTAAAGTGGTTTCTTCAGTTTAAAAATATGGTCGAGAAATTTATGATTTTCAAAACTAGGGGGTTGTTTTACAAAAACTTCCTCCTTGATAAAACTATTCAAAAAGGCACTTTTGACATCCATTTGAAACAATTTAAATTTTTGAAAGTTGGCAAATGCACAAAGGATCTGAATGGATTCCAGTCTTACAACAGGAGCATAGGTCTCATCGTAGTCGATACCTTCTTCTTGGTTGTATCATTGAGCTACTAGACGAGCTTTATTACGTGTAACTGATCCATCTTCATTTACTTTGTTAAGAAAAACCCATTTCATACCAATAATTGAATGATTAGCTAGCCTAGGAACAAGTTCCCATACCTGGCTCCTCTCGAATTGGTTGAGTTATTCTTGCATGGCGAAAATCCAAAACTCATCATTAAAAGCTTCTAAAATATTTTTAGGCTCAATTTGTGAGATGAAGGCAGTGCTAGCAATGAAGTCTCTTAACGATGATCGAGTACTTACTCCGCGTGATACCTCACCTATTACCAAGTTTTTTGGATGTGATGACTTGAATGCGAATTTCTTCAACAAGCCCTCCAGAGAATTGGTTTCGGTGGTGGTATTCATCGGTGTATAAGTTGATGGCTCAACATCATCGTCAGGAATAGCTGCTACACTATTATCCTCATCAAAAGTCACTTTAGTAGACTCTTCTACAATCAATGAGCATTTGTTGAACACTCTATATCCCTTGCTCTTGGCAGCATAGCCAAGAAAAATACCATCATCAGCTTTGGCATCAAATTTTCCTAAGTTGTTTTTGGTGTTAAGGATAAAACATCGACAACCAAAAACTCTAAAATATAAAACATTTAGAGTTCTACCAAACCAAAGCTCATAGGGTATTTTCTTTATAATAGGTCGAATAAGCATCCTATTAAAAATATGGCACGCTGTACTGACAGCTTCAGCCCAAAAATATTTCGGAAGTAAAAATTTATTCAACATGACTCTAGCCATATCTCCAAGAGTCCTATTCTTTCGCTCCACAATACCATTTTCTTGAGGAGTTCTAGGACAAAAAAACTCATGATCAAAACCATTTGAATCACAGAACTTTTCAAAATCTGAATTTTCGAATTCGCCTCCATGATCACTTCGGATTCGAGTAATCATGTAGTCCTTTTCGTTTAGAACCTTTTTAGCAAAAATTTTGAAATCAGTAATAGCATAGCTTTTGTTTGTAAGAAAGAAAACCCAAGTGAATCTAGAAAAGTCATCTACTATAACAAAAGCATAGAGTTTTCCACCAAGACTGGCTACTCTACTGGGGCCAAATAGGTCTATATGAAGTAATTGCAAGGGTCTAGTAGTACTTACAGTGTTTATTGAATGAAAGGAAGACTTGGTTGCCTTATTGAGCTCATATTCGACACATACCGTGTCCTTTTTGAATGTGATGTCGAGCAAGCCTCTTACTAGCTTCTTTGTCGATAGCCTGGATATAGTATCCATATTGGCATGACCAAGGCGCTGGTGCCATAAAAATCTCTTATCCTAGTGGGCGTAGAAGCATCTCCCTCCACTGTTAGTATCTCTAGATAGATAGAAAATATAAATATTATCCTCTCTTATCCCTTCAAAAGCGATGTCTCCCGTTGACCTATCATAAATATAGCATTTATTTTGTCCAAAGTTAATATCATATCCATGATCAGCAAGGTGACTTATGCTGAGTAGGTTATGCTTTAACTCGGTCACTAAGCAGACATCCTTTATTACAAGAGAGGAAGGATGACCAATAGTACCATTACCTATGATGTACCCTTTTAGGTTGTTGTCGAAGGATACATACCCTTCCCTCTTTATCGATAGTGATGTGAAAAGATTTGCGTCTCCCATTATATGTCGCGAGCATCCACTATCGATAATCCATTTTCTTTTAGTTGAGGGAGGAAGGTCCACCTACATCAAGAGTAGATGTGGCCTTTGGTACCCAAGTTCTTGTGGGTCCTGAAATGTTAGTTTTTGGCACCCATGCATATAGATTTATATCTACCAATCTCCTAATTCTACATTATGGTGAGATGTGTCCATGTAATCCACAATAGGTGCAAGTAGCATGCCTATTTGTGTTGGGAGCAAGTTGATAATGATGTCTATATGCAATATGATGAGAGTTGTGTGGAATAGAAGGATAGTGACTATACGTGGTAGCAGGATGATGGTTATGTCTATATGCAGCATGGTGATGGTTATATCTATGTGCATTATGGTGATGATTAGCAAGACTGTGTGTAGCAGTAGAATGATAGTTATGAGAATAATTTCTATGTGCACGTGGTTTATGAGCTGCATAGGAATAAGTGTACATGTAAGCATGTTTATGTGCTGCATGTGGGTGACGTGTTTAACTATTTTTAGTATTCTTGTGCTTTGTGTGTGTCTTATGTGATTAGGTTTGAGGTTGAGCAACCTGTTTTCCTAATCTAATCTCTAATTTCTTAGAGGCAGCATGCAGTTCATTATACTTAGCATTTAAACTATCAATTTTAGTAATAGAGATCTTGTGTCTATTCTTTTCTTCAGCAAGCTCAGTGTTGAATGCTGTGATCTCACATGTTTACTTTTCAACAAGTGCTTCGGCATCATGAAGGCTAAGCTTAAGCTTGGACACCACATTAGCGATTTCCGTGGGTGGAGTGTCTCTAACATTATTAAGCAAGGAAGAAAGGTTTTGAATCTCTATTTCATAGCTTTTGATCTTTTCCTTGGCATGCTTATATTTACTAATAACTTTCTTGTTGTCATTTAGTAAATCATTGAACGCATCGTCAAGTTCATCAAAAGTGAAGTCATCGAGAGTTTCGTTAGTTACCTTATCGGATGTTGCCATTAGGCAGACATTGGCGCTGTCTTGAGGAGAGTCCTTTTCTTCTTCGGAATCACTTGCTTCACTTTCATGCCAAATGCTAGTGTTGGCATATTTTCTTGAAGATGACTTCTTGTAGGGATTCTCATATCGGTTGCGTTTCTTTGGCAATGGACAGTCTTTTCGGACGTGTCCAGTCTTCTTGCAGCCGTAGCACGTTGGTGCTTCCTCGTCATCTTCTTATTGTTCCTTCTTTCTTCGATTGAAACGAAGGAACTTCTTGAAGTTGCGGACTAGAAGTGCTTGATCATCACCTTCTGAATTGTCGTCATCAGTCTCTTCAGGATCAGCCCTTCGACGATGAGCTTTAAAGGCAATCTCTTTTTCCTTTGGAGCAGGCTTTTCGAAGTCTTTGAGGTCAAGCTCGTGGGTCATCAGCTTTCCCATCAAAGTCTCCATAGACATTGTGGTAAGATCATTGCCTTCTATGATAGCAGTTACCTTAGGGTTCCAAATCTTCGGTAGCCCCCTAAGTAACTTGCGGATCTTCTCGTGATTTGTATATTGTTTGCCAAGAGATGATAAAGGGTTGATGATGTCAACGAACCTTGTAAACATTTGGGTGATCGCCTTATTAGGATTCATCTTGAACGCCTCGTATTCTTGAGTGAGACGACTAATTTTTGACTCCTTGACTTGGGTAGTTCTTTTATGAGTCACTTTTAGAAGTTTCCATACTTCGTGCAAGGTGGTGCATGTCGAAACCCTATTAAACTCATTCCTATCTATTGCACAAAACAAAGCATTAATAGCTCTCGCGTCTAGACTCGCCTGTTTCTTTTCCTCGTCGGAATATTTGTCGTTGGGTTTCTTGACGAGATCTCCATTGACAACTATTCTGACGGGTTTTTTGTAACCATCGGTGACAATGGTCCACAGATCGAAGTCTAGAGACTTGAGATAAAAACATATCCTTGTTTTCCAATAGGTGTAGTTTGTTCCATCAAATAGGGGTGGCCTATGAGTGGACTGCCCTTCACCATGATTGGAAAACATAGGTTGTGTGGTTGCCATGGATCAGCTCTAGGATGTTAGTCCTTGTTGAGAGAACAGAGCTCTGATACCAATTGAAGTACAGGTAGGCAACTCTAGAGGGGGTGAGTAGAGTTTATAACAAAAATTATCAATTAAAAACTTAAACTCTTTTCACCAACAAAATAATCGGAGTAAAGAAATATGAAAATAAAGTAGTTGAGAGCAAACACAAACACAGCAAGATTTTTAACCTGGTTTCCCTCATGGAGGACTATTCCATGACTGAGAACTCTAGCTCAGGATTGAAATCCACTATTTGTGAAATAGGGTTACAACCACGTGCATTTTCACAGAAGAGCACGCCAAACTTCTTTCAATGATCGTTGTGGTGAAACTTGGACTTTTCCAAGTGACTTACAACTTCTTGCACTTCAAACTTCTGGCTGAATCATACCGAGCAACTTGGACGGTTGGGAAGTTTGAATGCTAAGTGGATGGGAAGGTAAAGATCTTTAATATATAGGCTATGTAAGAGTAGAAGAAGAGAAGATTGGATGGATTGAAATGAAAAAAACTAAGGCCTATTTATAGGGTTCGGGGTAGGCAGAATTCGGCCAGAATTCTGTGTGTAGAATTCAAATTTTTGGCCGTTGGACAACTAGCAGTGATCAAGACCTAAAAATAAGCTTCCTGTAATTTAGGGGGCACAGTTCGGCCCGAACTCTGTGTGGAGGCAGAGTTCAGCCTGAACTCTGCCTCCTATTGACAAAAAGTTCTAAATGAAAAGTTCTAAATGGGCTTCTGGATGAATGGGCTGATTTGGATGTTGGCTACTTACACCTATAAGGCTATGTTAGCCCAAAGTTGTTCAGTATGACCCAATGTACATCATCCTATACTCAAAAACAGTAAAAAGTACAGACTCCAGTATACATAAAATAGTAAATCTTTAGGCAGCTGTAGTCTTAAACCAATGAGCGGAGTTGATTGATTTCGAGCTTGATATGTCAAATTGGACTATGACAAATATTGTTTTATTAATTTTCAAGATTAGGTTGACTGTGATCCGGCTTGGGTCAACACCAGCAATGTCTGAAGTGGAACAAAAAACTATACCTATCTAGTGTATTGAAATACCATTTTTGACATATGATCAGTTAGGGGTAAATATGACATCCTGTATGTGAGATATACGAGCGATATCATTCCAGATTAGTCCCGAGGAAGTGCTTCCAGATTTGGAAATATTCATATATCTACTAGAGTATTTCCTCGCCCGACTAGTATTAATGGATCTAATATATAAGACCAGCCAGATGAATATAAGTGATGCCAGAGGGGTAAGACATGTTTGCAAAAACAAAAGTTTAACTACAAACTAAGAAAAAAAAAGAGTACAAGAGTGCAATAGAATTCTGGAGAAGTACAACTTTAAGAATCTGATCAAAAGATGATCACTTTATTCCTTAGACTATGCGATGTCGAAGAAGAAAAGCTCTTGAATATGCTGCAGCAACTTCTTAGAAGATTATGATCATTAGTCCTGTGAAGAGTGATTCTGAACTCCATTTATAGAGTTTTGGAATAACTGTCAAGTAGTTACCATAATTGGCGTACAGTATAAAGGTGTGATAATTATACACTGTTTGGCGTGCTATCACCCATTCGCACGAACAGTTAGCTCAACTGTACGGGACACGTGACATTCTGTGAGAGTAGTGTGCGTGGTCGTAGGCAGTAGTAAGTGTACGTTCTTTGAGATTAGTGGCATGCATGCCAGGTCATCTAACTGCTTTTGGATGATGATTGATTGTTTGGCGCCAGCTGATAAATGGCACGTAGTGTTGAAGTGCAAAAACGCGCTGAGTATTGATTCATTGAAGAATTGACTACTTCGCGCTATTGAAAATGGTGCACAGTAACTAACAAAACTCATTATGATCGGTCTGACATAATCTTCCTTGAGCGTTGCACGCTCGGGATTCGAAGGGATATTCCTCGACTATCGGGTCGTTAGTCATCATGACTGACGACTTAGCTTCTTGAGGAAGCTTACACGTGGCAGTCAGGCGCCATTTAATGTCCATCGCCATATAATGTCGTGCTCATTTTGATGCTAGGTGCTATCTGATGGATATTTCCTGGCGCTATTTGTAAACGGTGCAATGCATTCTTTTAGCATTTTTAAACTTCTACAAGACCCCCTTAAAAGTTTTCAAATTTTAAATTTTTTGTAATTTGAAATACTTTGAAGAAGAAGCATTTTAGAAGATATTGTGCACGTAGAATCTTAACCGTCCAACTATTTTTTGCACAATTTGTGCGGCTGTTACATGTGGGCTTAGGCTATAAATAGCCCTTTAAGAAGAGAGAGAGAATTCTTTGCTTAGAAATTTTATCTCTCTTGAGTTCTCATCTTCCATTTCTCGTTTTTCTAAGCTTTTTCTAGCGAACTCTGATTAGTAATGGCACCATGGATCCATCGCTCATAAAGGAAGGGGAGTCGCTAGAGCTTTGTCACGTGCGTCGTCGCTGAGGGTGCCACAGCACGTGCCACCGTCGGTGAGAGCCGAGGAGGCCAACTCCGCTCTTGAAGGTAATTGTTCTGTCGGGGAAGCCGAACAATACACTTAGTGCCATTTGATGGCAGTACGAACTAAATGCCAGTGTTGACCGTCTCTTTCTGGGTGTTGGTTGTCGTTGCACAATTTCCAAATAGCGCCACCTCTTTCAGAGTGTCAGCCAAAAACATATTTTGTACCCTTTTTTCATTCAAAGTATGCTGCACGTTGTGTCAAAATCTTGTCAATAGCGTACTGTCTTGCACGAAACAAGAACTGTCATAATACGTGCGCAAATTATGAACTGCCATGCCGTACAATTTGAGAAATGTCATATTGTGCACACCATTTAGAGACTGTCACACTGCATACGCCTTTTAGAAACTGATATATTGCATTTGCTATTTAGAAACTGTTATTGCATGCACAATACTGTGTATTGTGACATCTACGATTTGTGCAGGGCTAAAAATCATTTAGATTTTCTTAATTTATAAGAACACTCTTTCATGATTTTAACTCCTGTTTCTTCTCTTTTTTGTAGTTGATCTCAGGGAAGACCCACGTGCAGAGATATTGGCTTCGGCTTTTCGGGTATCAGATTACGAAGAAGATCTTTCTCACGTAAACTTCCGACAGTATGACCTTTCTGCTACCAGGAGAGCTCTGCTAGAGTCCCAAGATGAAAGGACTCTATTATGTCTGATGAACACTGAACCCTTCTTAAGTATGGATCAGGTTCCCCATAAGAAACTAGTCTTCTTATTTGAAGAAGCCATTGATAAAGCCTCCCAGCCCAAGACTAAACGAGAAAAATCAGTCTACCATAGTGGAGAGAGATTGGCATATCTCACAGAAATAAAGAGGAACTTGTCTCTGTACCGCTACGCCCAAGCCAGCTACCTTCGACAAATGTCATGAGATCTGACTCCATTCCAATAGGCTAGGGTTGGAAAGATCTGCAATAGATATGGGGCCCAAAGGACGGACATATTCTTTAGTTCCTCTGAGAAAAACAACATGCATTTGAGAGGCTTGAAACCAAGTTGCGTGCCGGCCGAGGATTCAACTCTGATGATTCCGATTAGAATACCCTTTTTGTAAATATTTTTGCTAAAGCCGGAGGAGCATATCCGGCCCCAAACATACAGTTGACGGGTTTGATGCATCCAGACATTAAGTGCTGGAATAGTCTCACGGTATGGGCTCTGAACAACTTCAAGGACAAGTTGGTTGAGTTAGAGCTTTATGAACCCATCTGGACCACCTTCTGTGGCATACACACCAATTCCAACGTGTTCCTAGCCTTGGTGGATAGATACAACAACAAGACTGGCACCTTCGTCACTCCTCATAGAGGGATAGGCCTCGCCTTGCATGAGATGCAGTTTTTATCACACCTGCCAATGGGTGATAACCCCTATGAGGAGTATATGCAAACTGAAGAAGAAGAAAAAACTCTGGCCGAAAAGAACCCTCAGATGGTGGCGGCCTTCGAGGAGTTGCTATGTCATTTCATGATTTGTACGCTCTTGTATAAGAGTAGGGCGATTGGGACATACTATACATCCAAGTGGCTGGTGTATCTTTTCTTAGGTCATATCGCAGAGAATAAGGCACAAGAGCATTTAGAATGTAAGCCCCGTTTCTTTGAACCACTCGCAAGCGACACGATTGAAAGGCTGATTGAAGAATCAGGATATGTCGATAATAAGCTGAAAGAAGATAGGCATGACTTGCTGCTGGCAGCCTTGTTGAGACTTACATAAGCCAAGGCGAAATAGCCATGTCTCCGGAGGCTACTTTGGTAGATTTTCTTTCCATTGGCTGCGACGGTTTGTGGTTCCCGGAGCCAGTGCTGTCGATCGCATCCACCGTGACGTGCTATTCGCCGTAGTGCATTTAGTGTTTGGATATAAGATGGATATCCTTTTCATGATGACTTGTTGGTTGAACGCAGCTCTCCTTGCATTCATAACTACCATAATAGAGAAGCTTGGCACTTGAGAAGACTTTTCTCGCACCGAGATATCGTATACTTATTTATTAGGCTGGTTAATCTTACACCATCCTTGTCTGATGGATCCGGCTCTTGGTACTATATGAGGAGATTTTATTGGGTGATACGCCATGTCTTGATGGAAAATGAATTCACTTTTTGATTGTAGAAAGGCATTTAACATGGGTTCTGGTTGGTGGTTCTTCTGTGTCGATCTTCCTTCTGGGTATAAGACTTTCTCGACTCCTCTCAAGGATTTAAAGACTATGGATACTCGTGCACCTCCAGCATCCTTCACTTTGTTGAAGATGATCATGCCCTCACATCTGGTGTATCGGTTCGAGAATGAATGCTATATGGAACCATACTTACCTAGACGATTTGCTCGTCAGTTGGGCTATGTCCAGATGCACGTTGGGAATGCCACTACCTGCCTTAAAGCTTATGGATGTCTGTTCGACGATGCTCGAGGATGGAGGTACTATAGTGCGAGAGGTACTAAAGCTGTATTTACCGTGTCCTCGGCTACTTTTGAAGCGGGACCGCATATGTTGAGTACATACGCGAATTTTTACACTTCAGCCAAAACCTTCTTTAAGGGTTTTTCTTTATCTGATAGATTTGTTAGTACCAGAAGGTTACGAGAAGGGATTGAAGCAACTATAAATTTTGTAGAAGCGGAAGAAGGCGTTCCCGTGGACTCTCCTTTAGAAGTTGCACCTGCCGGTTTCCACGATGAAGTCCAAGGTGCACTGTACGTCTTTTTAAAGAAGTGCAAGGAAAAATCATTCGTGAAGGGGAGTAGTAAGAAACAGAAGACTGGGACTTCATCCTCTCAGTCAGTTCATGAAGAACTTCCTTCTTCCGCTAAGGGAAAATGAAAGAAGAAGAAAGAAATGACTGCTGCTGAGAAGCCCGTAGTGAGGACAAGGGCTCAGACCCGACAGTTAGAGGCGGGGTTTTTGACTAGAGGAACATCTTCTTTCAGGAGAACAATCCCATCTCCTATAAAAAAGGAAAGTGGGTTTCTATTGAAGAGACAAGTAGAGAGCCGATAGCATAAGATGAACCTTATGGAACTGAAGCATCAACTCAACATCCCTTAAGCGCAAAGCAAGAAGGTAATTATTAGCGACCAGAGTTGTGAAGAAGAAAACCGTAGTCTCTCCTATTCCATTATCACCGAGGCAGTCTCCTGATCATCAAGAACCGTCACTAATTATTGGCCAGACTGCAATTGAGGGTGGTGAGCACCTTGTTGAGGATGAGGGCGATGGAAGCCCCAGTGATGGTGATCAGAGCCTACATGAACCGCTTGGCGATAAGAACTCTGATGCTAAAGTTGAGGCATATGGAAGCCTCGATGATGATGATGAGGGTGATGAAGACTTTGCAGAAGGTCTTGAAGGCCCTGAGTGTGACGGAAACCCTAATTTTGATACTGAGGGGATTCAGGCCCCTGTTGAACACATTTTTGAAACGGAGACGACGGAAGAGACAGCCCAAGGAGGCCAAGCTGTGTTAGGGGCCAGAGGCAGCCATGCTGGTTCAGAGGTTGGGGGTAGTCGCTTCATGTCAGGAGGCTCGGAAGCAGAAAATAGATAGGTGACAGTATCTGCTTTTACACTTGAAAGACTTGTTACGAAAAGAGATACTGTGCCTATGTACACTACATATATGCCGACGAGCCTAGGTAAATTTTTGACTTTATCTACCATTACTTCTTTATTTAATGTTCTATGATATAATGATTTTACTTTGAATTATAGCAGGTCATGTAGGGACGATCATCGAAGTCCCTTTAGCTTCTACCGCTTTCTGCCTCAGTTCAACCACGGCTCCTTTAGATATCGGGACTCATGCCATGGAGGAAAGCTCATCGGGAATGCCTGTACCAAAATCTCCAAGTGCTGATATTGAGTAAGTTGCCATTCTTCCTGTCCCTGTAGAAGGACGAATTTCTGCCGAGGCAGCGACACCTAGGTATCGGTGTTGATGAGTAGCATCATTCATACACGGATGCCTTTCATTCAAGTTATGTTACGTACATGATTGTTAGTTTAACATGGAGCACATATGATGTACATGAAGAACACATGAACATGAATTACCCGATGCACACGATTAGGGGATAACATCTCATGAAAAGATCTATATAGTACTAATCCGTGTGGACAATGTGTCAGCATTAAGTAAAGCAAGCTAGAGCAGACAATATAGATACTATCATGAAAGAAAACTAACAGAGAATGTACTCGTCTGATATCCTGAGCAACTGATATGTATCGGTGTCTGAACTAGAGTCATAGAGTCCTACTATATGAGATACATGTTACAGAGTGTTCTACAATAAACAATTGATTAAAATAATGATGTCTATATGCTACTAGGCCTCTCTAGGTCAAAAGTTAACTCTTGGTCAACATCTAGCCAAACTTGAACCATTGGTCAAACATTGGTCAAATGCACATCTAGGGTTTTAGGCTAACTAAACGCTTAGCAACTAGGTATCAACCAAAACATACATTAACTAACTCAACTCTAACCATATATCACAATATATATCCTAAGTATATCACATATATATATGACAATACACTTATCCATATTACATTATACTCTAACTATAGTATATAATACTAAACCTTACCAACTATAACATACATCCTCCCTATCATACAACTCATAGACTACACACAAGCGGCTAAACTCAACTGAACAAGATATAAGGGCAATGTTCTGTCCATAAGTGATGTTCAAGTCTGAACATCAAAGACAGAACATAGAGGGATTGGATTGTGAACAGGAAAAAGCAATGTGGATAGTTCAATAAATCAATAGACTGAATGTACTAGGGCTACTCCTACATTCTAGTACATCTCATGACAATTTGTCAAAGAGTGAGTGAGTAAATGTAGGTAATAGAGGATAGATTAGGTTATGGGCTTAACCAAGGAATTACGAGGACTGATACTACTCACTTATAGGGCTAAACATGAAAAAGGAAGTAATACCAATAAAAGGGACATAACTTAAATTGATGTGGACCAAATAAATTAACACTTGTATATTTACCAACCAAATCCTCAAATAGGACAGTAAGAATGCAGTGAAACAACATCATCCCTTAAGATGTGGACTAATTAGATATAACGATGTCTGAACATGTGAGAGATGGAATCCTAATAACATATGGGATTAATTGATATTAGGATGTGATGATATGAGAGACACACACAAACACACATGAGTGAATGACGGAACAAAACTCACACTATACGCAACATGTAGGGATGTAGGGCATGAAACTAGCTCAACTGAGACTTCACTAAGGACCCAGGTGCTGTGAACTCAATGCATACATAGGCTAAGACTGCATATCAAAAAGGGGACAGTATAAATTGCAAGTAAGGTTGTTCATGAAATTAGGAGACTGGACCAAGACACCAAAGGACTGAACATAAAGTCCAAACTTGTAAATTTAAGAAGGAGAGAACTTATATAGTAACTGGCACTTAAGACATTGGTTAACAGGATATGAGTTGAATGAACTCAGAAAAATGCCAAGGTAAGTCATCTAGATGGCTAGGACATATATGAACATGATACAGGGCATCTGTGGCTCGACTAGGAAGCATCCAGGACATCTTATAGGTAAGGAATAGAACATAACCTTCCTGGAAGCAATTGAATAGAGGGGTTGATCAACTTGCTCGAGCAATTGCTAGACATAATGAGGGACATGATGTAATGGAGATAAACGGACTAATGACTAAAGGGTCTGAACCAGTACTATGTAGGTCTGAACAAATGGTCAGATACCTGACATGGTCCAAGGGATCTGAATCATGTGCTAAACCTTAACTCATGTTCTGATACATGAATGCAGGTCATTGTAAAGAAGGGTGAGGGATAGGTCAATCCTTTACTAATACTCAAAGCCAGATATCACAACCATCTGATACTACAAGGCAACATGGACTAACAACTAAGGAATGTGGACATGATAAGAACAGTACCTGGACCATAACTAAACTAAGGAAATGAACTCTCAAGAAAAGGTACCAAGGTATTCCATATACATGATTTAAACTAATGTGTAGTATAAGATAGTGTGAAGGCAACAAAGGACAGAAAAATGAAATGAAGAGTGCAGTAAATGAAATGAAGTGTTCAGTAGCTAACGATGCAGGTCATACAAGTGGTAAAGGTATTTGCAGTACAAGATAATTGGGTTATGCGGTGAATGAGTTTATTTGGGACCAAGTCAGTTCAGTACAACTAATATAGTGTTAAATATGTAGTACCATGTATGTGTGTGCAAGGTTTGTATTATAGGCAGAATGCAGTGGTCTGTGAAATGAATGTCATGGTAGTGGAATGCAACTGAAGGGATATGTCTAATGAAGTAATGCAATATGTTCAGTGGGTTAGATGCAGGATATGATTTCTAGCTACGGAATGTGGTGAAGGTGCAAGGCAAGGGGTATGCAAGACATCTCATGGCTATGGATATCTAATAGAACAGAACAGTGAACCATACTATTTAATAATACAGTTTGTGAAGTGTGGCAGTGATGGATTCATGATGCAGTGGATGAATGTTGGCAATATCTGATACATAAAGGTATGGAATGAAGTATATGCATGCAGGGAATATTGTGTAGTACAGTGAATAAAGCACAGATGGATACGCAGTAAATTTGGAGAAGTGAGTGCAGTGTTTTGCAATGTGCCGAGCAATGTATGAATCAATATACAAGACATTCTTGTGATGCAGGGCTATGAGTGTTGCAGTTAGCTCAAGAAGTAGGACAGTGTAATGTAATGCTGTGAACCAATTGTGCAGTAAACCAGGTAGTGTGCAGGATAGTGTTTGCAATAGGCTTAATTGCAATGAAACAATTTGGTTATGCATGATATACTAGATATCTGTAATTGACATATATACTGTAATAAATATGGACTGTGGCTTATGAAGTGGGTAGATACATGACAGTTTAATGTTCACTGCTCGACTAAGTAGTAAGGATCTGAGCAATATGGGCAGTAGAAGATGTTAGGCTAATGCTATCAAGGTGATTAGGATGTGAAATAACCATTCCCGGTTCAAATATATGACTGCACAGAAGAATTAAGAGCAACGGTGAACCAAGGTTGAACCCGATCTCCCCATGACCAAAATATATATCAACTAACCTAAATCACAAAACACAGCCTACACATAATTCACAGTATATTACCAACCCGAATAACTACTTGCAATTGGAAATTAAACAATAAAAGTCCTAAGAGGCATTTCACCAAACACTTGACGTGCGTATCTGACACTCCTATGATACACACCTCAAATAAATTTGAAATTGACCCAAATCCCTCCTAATATCATAGGGACCTATATGAATGCATCTACAACAAGAAATAGGAATATTTAATGTGTTTAGAGGTTCTTACCACTTGAGAGATGGATTCTTAATGAACAAAGCTAGAATAAGATTTCCTTCACTTCCAATGGCGAAATTGTCCTAATAAGCTCCTGCATAGCAAATAGAGGCTTCCTCTCTTCAAGGGAAAGAGATTGAAACTTGTTTGAAGGAATTTGGACTCAATTTGGATGTTGGAGGCAATTTGGGGAAGAACACAAATTAGGGTTATGGTTTCTAATGAAAGGGGAAGAAGAGGGGCAAATGTTACTATAAATAGCATGGGAATAGCCTATGGTGGCCGGACATATAGTGTCGGCTAGGGTTTCTTTGGGTGCATTTGGTTAAAGGCTTCTCCTATTGTCATTTAAAAGCCTTTCAAGAAGAAGGCCAAAAGTGGTTTATTATTTAAGTCAATTAATGGCCTCTAAGTGATATTCTAGAATAATTAAAGCCTAACTAACATGACTAAACTCACTAACCATGTTTCTATAGTCTTGTAGTCAATGTGGTTCTAAGGTTTCACTAACTAATGATACTATCACAATACATCATTTAAATAATATAATAAAGTAATCAATTTTTTCACAAAAGTTCAAAAATACTCTCATTTTGGAAAAGTGGTAGTTACAATTCTTCCCCCTTAGAAAAATTTCATTCTTGAAATTTAAGTTGGTCGTGCTCTTCTTAAGGTCATGGCCCCAACAATCATGGTCTAAGAAAACCTTATTTAAATTATACAATATTTATTGAAAGAACAACATACAAGGTCATGATATGTTATATCAATATGGGGTCTCGTCTAGCTACACTAATCATACTATAGCACAAGGCAATTCATAAGGTATCAAAAACACACAAACAATGGTGGGGTGCATCAAATCATCCCAAAAGACATGGTCAAATACTCACCTCCAACTAGGTCTGGTGGCTGAAACTCCCTACTGGAGGCGGGGCATTGTCTATGATAAGTACAATAGGATAGTCTCGCATCCTGTGGGTATCTGCCCCATAATACAGGTACAATCCTTTCCCCTTCCTACAGTTGGCCCAAAGATGCCCAAGCTTCCTACAGTAAGTATAGGTAGGCGCTCGTTCAACTGGCCTTTGCTGGATATGAGTCTGAACTCGAAAGGATGGCCTAGGTTGAAGGTCTGGGTGCTCCTGAGGCCTTGGGTGGATATTGCTCCTCTCTCTTGGAACTAGGCTTTCCTCAAGAATGTACTATGTCCCACAGCTGCCGGGTCCTCTGATTCTGCTACCTCAGGATCTCGGTCTGAACTCTCTGTGTTTCTAACACATCCCGGAGGAGTCCAAACATCTGAGCTCTATCAGGAAACAAACCTTTCGAGTGTATAGTATGGGGTACCACTCCAAAAGGCAGAGGAGGAGGCGGAGGAAGACTCTCGGTCTCAGATGAAACTATAGCTCTCTTCTGAATGGCAAGAGATGGAGGAAAGCTCTCTGGTGAGGCTACTACCACCTCCTCAATGGCAGGAGGTGCCACTACCCTCTGGTCAGTCGAAGGGGTCACTACCTACTGAGCAATAGGAGGTGGAAGCACGCTCTCAGTCATATTCGGAGCTGTAGCTGCTCTCAAACGATGGGCGCTGGTCATGGGTGCCATACTGGAAGGATAGATGGAAAATAAAAAATTATCGAGGGCTGTAAGACAGACTATCATTCTACATATTATAAAAATTGGTGATTTTTATAAATAACAGAGAATTAACTACAATGGGTTACTATTCTAATACCAATGCAACTATCAACTCAAGCCACAAAACTATCATATCATAAAAGAACTACAAGTGAAATGAAACTCTACAAAGAAATGGTCTGAAAATAATTGAAAGCATCACACTCCTAACTTAATTGATGATGGAACATAATTTTATAATAACAGAAGTGAATGGTAGAGATGATATGCTAAGAACCTTCTCAATATACAATCTGATAATCATACGCGTCTGTCCAAAATTATGATAGTCAGAATCCTGACCATGCCAGTAAGCAAGGCTGCGATAAACGGTAGATTCCATAACTGGGGTATGCACCTCTATGATCATGTCGTCTAGAATCCTCGCTATGCTGACTAGTACAGCTACGAGTAATTCCAAATCTCATAACCACGATATATCCATCCGAAGTCATGTCTCTACGTTTCTGCCACGCCGGCTAATATGGTTGCGATAAACTCCAGGCCCCATAACCAAGTAGACGTTTTACCTTTCCTCTTGTCGTCGTCAATATATGTTATCAGAAGATACAATAATACAGGCCATAAAATCCATCTCGATATGAAAATCGAAATCAACAATGAACCATCAAAATCAAATTCAATAACAAAGAGCAAGGGTGAACAGAAACAAGAGGAAAGGATTTCAAATTAAAGTTCAAATAAGATTCTCAAGGATCATCCCAGGAATCTCTCAAGAAATTCTAACTGTGATTGAGCATCCTCTCATTTTAATACTCTATTTCCTATATTCTGTCGCAGGCTCGCAGTAGTACAACTGAGTTATTGTGCTACCACGATATTGTACTAATACGAATCTCGTCCTGCATGGGCCACCACTAAAAAAGGTGTCATGACCCGCATCCAGTGAAAGGGCACGAGACCATGGGTAGGTCCAGCCGACGCTGCAGTGTCGGCGGTAGAATGTTGTCCTAGGTCTCAACAACATCTAACACAATATAATATATCTGTCCAAAAAGATATACTCTCCAAAATGGAGGAGAATATTAGAAGGATATAACTCAATTACAAAGTAACTAAGATGGAAATCAGCACAAAATAGAATAGATAGAAAGATCTCAAAGTTCAATACAAAACCAGAATTGAAAAGAGCTAAGTGTTATCAACACCAAACAGAGTACAAATCAAATACATAACAAGAAACTAAAAGACATAACCCAACATTCCTATAAGTCTACTTCAAGCACTACTGGTGCCTCCTCTAGGCTAGCTGGATCCTCCAAGTTCTCTGTAAACTTTTGTCAACGTATCCAGTCAGGATTGGAGCGAATACATAACTCTAAAGCAGTTCCAAACCATGGTAGGAAATATAGAGCAAACAATAGAATAAAGTATATAACGTGCTGTAAAAGAAGTACAAGAATATAAAAAGTACAGATAATACTGAGTACATGGATATAATAGAGAAAATATAACTGTAACTTATATATAAGTGATTCAGAGCACAAGGCAGTTATGTGATTGCTTAGGTTGTACATAGTTATTCTACGGTAACTACATTATATACGTGAGGGTATAATTGACACGCACATTTTTACACTAGAGGGATTTAATCACGTAACCACTTCTACTCCCCCGCCCCTCAGTACACAAGGATCCATTCAAGTTATGTTACATACATGATTGTTAGTTTAACTTTGAGCACATGTGAGCACGTGAGAGTACATGAGAGCACATATGTCTACATGAATAATACGAATACAAGGAGTACGTGATGTACCTAAAAAACATATGAACATAAAATACCGGATGCACTCGATGAGGGGATAACATCTCATAAAAAGATCTATATAGTACTAATCCGTGTGAACAATGTGTCAGCATCAAGTAAAGTAGTCTAAAACCGGCAATATAGATACTATCATGAATGCAAACTTGCAGAGAATGTACTTGCCTGATATCCTGAGCAACTAATGTGTATCGGTATCCGAACTGGTGTCATAGAGTCCTGTTATATGAGATACAGGTTACGAGTGTTCTAGATTAAACAATTGATTAAAACAATAATGTCTACATGCTACTAGGCCTCTCTAGATCAAAAGTCAACTCTTGGTCAACATCTAGCCAAACTTGAACCATTGGTCAAACCTTGGTCAAATGCCTATCTAGGGTTTTGGGCTAACTAAATGCTTGGCAACTAGGTGTCAACCAAAACTTATATTATAACTCAACTCTAACCATATATCACAATATATATCCGAAGTATATCACATATATATATGACAATAACCTTATCCATACTACCTTATACTCTAACTATAGTATATAATACTAAACCTTACCAACTATAACATACATACTCCCTATCATACAACTTATAGACTACACACAAGTGGCTAAACTCAACTGAAAAAGATAGAAGGGCAATGTTCTGTCCATAAGTGATGTTCAAGTCTGAACATCAAAGATAGAACATAGAGGGATTGGATTATGAACAGTAAAAACCAATGTGGACAGGTCAGTAAATCAGTGGACTGAATATACTAGGGCTACTCCTACATTCCAGTACATCTCATGACAAGTTGTCAAAGAGTGAGTGAGTACATATAGGTAATAGAGGATAGATTAGGTTATGGGCTAAACCAAGGAATTACAGGGATTGATACTACTCACTTGGAGGGGTAAACATGAAAAAGGAAATAATACCAATACAAAGGACAGAACTTAAAGCGATGTGGACCAAATAAATGAACACTTGTATATTTATCCAACCAAATCCTCAAATAAGACAGTAAGAATGCAGTGAAACAACATCATCCCTTAGGATGTGGACTAATTGGATATAAAGATGTCTGAACATATGAGAGATTGAATCCTAATAACATATGGGATTAATTGATATTAGGATGTGATGATATAAGACACACACACAAACGCACATGAGTGAATGACAGAACAAAACTCATACTAATATACTAACTCTCACTAAGGTTTATGGGTGGGCAACATATCAGGATGCAGGGCATTAAACTAGCCCAACTGAGACTGCACTAAGGACCTGGTGCTCTGAACTCAGTGCATACATGGACTAAGACTGCATATCAAAAACGGGACAGTATAAATTGTAAGTAATGTTGTTCATGTAATTAGGAGACTTGACCAAGACACCAAAGGACTAAACATAAAGTCCAAACTTGTAAAGTTTAAGAAGGAGAGAACTTATATAGTAACTTGCACTTTAAGACATTGGTTAACAGGATATGAGTTGACTGAACTCAGAAAAATGGCCAAGGTAAGTCATCCAGATGGCTTGGACATATGTGAATATGATGCAGGACATCTGTGGCTCGACTAGGAAGCATGAAGGACATCTCATAGGCAGTAAATAGAACATAACCTTCCTGGAAGCAATTGAATAGAGGGGTTGATCAACTGGATCTAGCAATTGCTAGACATAATGAGGGACAAGATGTAATGGAGATAAATGGACTAATGTCTAAAGGGTTTGAACCATTACTATGTAGGTCTGAATAAATGGTCAGATGCCTAACATGGTCCAAGGGATCTGAATCTTGTGCTAAACCTTAACTAATGTTCTCATACATGAATGTAGGTCATTGTAAAGCAGGGTGAGGAATAGGTCAATCCTTTACTAATACTCAAAACCAAATATCACAACCATCTGATACTACAAGGCAATATGGACTAACAACTAAGGAATGTGGGCATGATAAAAATAGTACCTGGACCAGAACTAAACTAAGGAAATGAACTCTCAATAAACGGTACCAAGGTATTCTATATACAGGATTTAAACTAATACGTAGTATAAGATAGTGTAAAAGCAATGAAGGGCAGGAAAATGAAATGAAGAGTGCAGTGAATGAAATGATGTATTGAGTAGCTAAAGGTACAGAACATGCAAGTGGTGAAGGTATTTGCAGTACATGATAATTGGGTTATGCAGTGAATGAGTTGATTTAGAACCAAGTCAGTTCCGTGCAACTAATAGACTGTTAAATATGGATGGCCATATATGTGTGTATAGGGTTTGTAGTATAGGCAAAATATAGTGGTCTGTGAAATGAATGTCATGGTAGTGGAAAGCAATTAAAGGGATGTGTCTAGTGTAGTAATGCAATATGTTCAGTAGGTTAGAGGTAGGATATGATTTCTATCATGTAGGATACCTAATACAGGTATGGAATGTGGTGAAGGTGCAAGGCAAGGGGTATGCAAGACATCTCAAGGCTATGGATATCTAATAGAACAGAAAAGTGAACCACACTGTTCAGTATTGCAGTTTGTAAAGTGTAGTAGTGATGGATTCAAGATACCATGGATGAATGTTGGCAATATCTGATACATGAAGGTATGTAGTGAAGTATATGCATGCAGGGAACACTGTACAGTGTAGGAAATGAAGCAAAAATGGATATGCAGTAAATTTAAAGAAGTGAGTATAGTGTTTTGCAATGTGCAGAGCATTGTATGAATCAATATGGAGGACATTCTTGTGATGCACGGCTATGAGTGTTGTAGTTGGCTCAAGTAGTAGGACAGTGTAATGTAATGCAGTGAACCAATTGTGTAGTGAACCAAGTAGTGTGCAAGATAGTGTTTACAGTAGGCTCAATTGCAATGAAACAACTTGGTTATGAATGATATACCAGATATCTATAATTGACATATATACCGTAATAAATATAGACTGTGGCTAATGAACAGGGTAGATGTAGGACAGTTTAATGTTCACTGCTCGACTAAGCAGTAAAGATTTGAGCAATATGGGCAGCAGTAGATGTTAGGCTAATGCTATCTAGGTGATTAGGATGTGAAATGACCATTCCCAGTTCAAATATGTGACTGCACAGAACATTTAAGATCCAACAATGAACCAAGGTTGAACCCGATCTCCCCATGACCGAAATACATATCAAAATCTAACCCAAATCACAAAACATAGCCTATACATCATTCACAGTATATTACCAACCCAATAACTAATTACAATTGGAAATTAAGCAATAAAAGTCCTAAGAGGCATTTCACCAAATACTTGACGTGCGTATTCGACACTCCTGTGATACGTACCTCAAATGAATCCAAAATTGACCCAAATCCTTCCTAATGTCATGGGACCCTATATGAATGCATCTATAACAAGAAATATGAATATTGAATGTGTTTAGAGGTTCTTACCACTTGAAAGATGGATTCTCAAGAAACAAAGCTAGAGTGAGATTTCCTTCACTTCTAGTGGCCAAATTGTCCCTATAGGCTCCCTCCTAGAAAATAGAGGCTTCCTCTATTCAAGGGAAAGAGAATACAACTTGTTTGGAGGAATTTGGACTCAATTTGGGTGTTGGAGGCAATTTGGAGAAGAACACAAATTAGGTTTAGGGTTTCTAATGAAAAGAAAAGAAGAGGGGCAAATGTTATTATAAATAGCATAGGAGTAGCCTATAGTAGCCGGCCATAGAGTGTAGGCTAGGGTTTCTTTGGCTGCATTTGGTTAAAGGCTTCTCCAATTGTCATTTAAAAGCCTTTTAAGAAAAGGCCCAAAGTGGATTATTATTTAAGTCAATTAGTGGCCTCTAAGTGATATTCTAGAATAATTAAAGCCTAACTAACTTGATAAATTCACTAACCATGTTTCTATAGTCTTTGTTAGTCTCTAGTCAATATGGTTCTAAGGTTTTACTAACTAATGATTGTTTGCCATTGATTATAAAATTACAGAACAATTATATGGGAGGACTGGACTTTTACATCACAACACAAACTCGCTCGTACAAAGAAAGCCTAGGGACGAAAACCTAGGTACAGCAATCTAAGTACGATTGTTTAGTTTAAATTCTGGGGGTGACGGTAGAGGCTCGGGAAAGCGACGGCCGCTCTGCCTTACTCCTTGGACGATCAGACGTAGCCTTGGCTCTGATGAAAAAATACTCTCAGGATGGGAAGACTCTTCTGTGCACGCCTTTTGTCTCTCTGTGTGTCCAGCCGGGTGGAGAGGATCTCTTTTGCAAGGGAATGGCACCTTGCTATATTTTTTTGTTTCTCTGGATCCGATCCTTCTGCAAAGGAATGGCACCTTGCTATTTATAGGAGTGGGGTATGATCATTAGGGTTTGCAATGATTCCCTCTTTGAAAACTTGGCAGCCAATCATCTGGGCCATTAATCTTGATTGTATTACATCTGGGCAATTGATTCTTGATTACGCTAAATCTGTATGGATAATTAATGCTGATTACAATAAATCTTCATAATTTGTCATGACAAGCTCGAATCTCCCGCCACGTGTCCAATTTGCTTAATCACAACAAATCAGATTTGATTTGAGTAATAATGGTGATTGCACTAAATCTGGTTGTCAAGATCTGCGAGCAGCCATAACTCGAGGGGAATAAAATAGCCACGTGTCTCAACTTGTCATAAGGATCACCATGTGTCTCTCTATCGTGTGCGGTCTCTTAGTGAACCGCATATGGTTAGCCGCATGAAGGTAACAGTCGCATGAGGGTGGCGGTCTCGTGAAGGAGGCAGCCGCATGAAGGAGACAGCCGCATGAAGTAGGCAACCGCATGAAGGATGCAGCCGCATGAAGTGGGCAGCCGCATGAAGGACGTAGCCGCATGAAGTGGGCAGCCGCATGAAGGAAACGGCCGCATGAAGGGGGCAGCCGCATAAAGCACGCAGCCGCATGAAGTGGGCAACCGCATGAAGGACACAACTGCATGAAGTGGGCAACCGCATGAAAAATTGGCAGCCGCATAGGGATGGCAGCCGCATGAAGCGGGCAGCCGTATAGGGGTGCTTGGACTTGACGAATCCTGCAAGAAAGATTTTTTTCTTTTCCCAAGGAGCACGCAATCATCATTCCAGCTTTTATGTCAGAGCTGTCATTCATTGTGTCAGAGCTGCCATTCATTGCGTCAGAGCTGTCGTCAGAGCAATTAATTGGGAGGCAGTTTTATGGTCGGCTGTAGAGGAGAACTGTACGTGGCTCTTTTCTGAGCCGCATAGGGCTACCCGAGCCGCATGAGGCTCTAAAAGACTTTGAACCGCATAAGTCCTTAATGGATTTCTGAGCCGCATAAGGATCCTTCTGTTGAAGCCGCATGGGCTTTTCTCTGTTCTTTTCCATACAATTCTACAAGACCCCCTTCAAAGTTTTCAATTTGGAAAATTGAAATGCTTTGAATAAGAAGCATGGCTATGTTCATATAAGCTCTTCTGGCCGCATAGGCTTCCCGGTCGCATGGACTTCTTAGCCGCATGGGATGTTCTAGCCGCATGGCCTTCCTAGCCGCATGGGCCATTTCTGGCCGCATAGACTGTCTGGCCGCATATGCTCTCTGCCACGTCTTCTTGCCACGTATGTATCTTATTTATTGCCCTTGATTTGCTTTAGATTTAAAGCCGCCTTTTGGGGTAGGATCCTAAGGGTCGGTTCGAATTTGCCTCGATGACTGAAGAGTCGGTTTTACAGCACGCAGATCGAAGCGTCCCCCCTTTCTGCCTATAAATAAGAGCATTTTTTGGGTAGAGAGGCTTCTTTACTTTCTTCTGCCTTCAACTCTTCTTGCCCTAAGTTGTTCTCTTCGTCTTCCTTCATTAATTGACAATGGCCCCCAAGTCTTCCAAGGCTGTAACTGCGGCAAAGGGTAAGAGAGTGGCTTCTTCATCAGCCATGGCGCCTGAAGTCCACCCCGACGTTTACCCCCCCATTGCTGGTAAGGGTTTGGGCGGATCACATATTTTGAAACCATACAAAAGACGGCTCTGTTGCATGCTTTATGCACAAGCCTTTAATGCGTTCCTCGTTTTCGTCGAACTGTTCAATTTGTATGGGCCGTATGTATGTCCCATTTCTGAGCCATATAGGGGTATACTCCATGTCCGAGCTGCATGGGAGTTGTCTAGTGGCCGCATAGACGCATCATAAACTGAACCGCGTAATGACCCTTCGAACAGAGCTGCATAAGTTCCTATGAATCGAGCCGCATGAAGCCCTCTCAAACAGGGCCGCATGAGTTCATCTGGATTGGGCCGCATAAGGCTGTGCTGAATCGAACCGCATGAGCTCCTCTGAAACGAGCTGCATAATGCTCTGCTAAGTAGAACCGCATAAGCCCACAGTAAACAAAGTCGCATAAGCTTACGCTAATCATTGCCGCATAAGCTCATGTTCGAATAGAGCCGCATGAGCTCTTTTAAAATAGAACCGCATAAGCTCGTCTTTAAACAGAGCTGCATAAGCTCGTCCTTAAATAGAACCGCATAAGCTCGTGTAAGCTAAAGCGCTCAGTAGTCTCGTTTTAGCCATCTTTTTTGATTTGTTTCTTTCTTTCCTTCTTCAGTGAATCTATCAGTGAATGCTGCTGGAGAACTTCTGGTGGGGCACGCCCAATCTGCTATGGGCTATAGGTATGATCATATAGTCGCGTATATGACGAACTAGCTCCCAAAAGTGCCTTTGGAGAGGCTAAATGCTATCAAGAAGCAGTCATTTCACTTCCTCTGCGCCATGATAAACTCAGGGCAATTGGAGGGAGAATACCTGAAGCCTGCGTTCCTCTTTGGGGATGCTTTGTCTGTGAAGAACACCCGGGCGCTGGATATATCCGAGAGCTGGGACTTCACTCTTGACGGGGTAGAGATCCATATCCCTCCGATAGAGCGTCATTTTCCTCTGTCCTGGTTCAATATGCTACCGCTAGACAGAAAGATGGTAGACTCGTTGACTCCCAGCAAGTCGGGGATGTTTGTGGGAAACATCTATTACAATAGAAATTTGGGGTTAGCGTATCCGGGAAAGGAACCAGTCAGTCGGTACGTGATGGGACTTGCTCCGGGTACCTTCATAAACGTAACAGGTCCCAATTTTACGTTTACCCAAGCTGATACCTTCTTGAACCAGCTTGCTCGGAAAGGGTCTTATCCCGTCGGCTAGTTGGCTTTGCTGAACTGGATAAACCCTATCCCTACGTGGGCCAACTTGACCACGTGGATTCTGCGGAAGTATGAGGCTTTCCTGCGTGAGATCGGCCTCTACCACGCCATTCGGGGCACCTGTCATAGTCTACCCATAAATAAACCGTTGTTCATGGCTCTCCTGGAGATGTACAACCGGAGAACGGGCACCTTCTTCACGCCCGAAGGGGAGCTGGGACTTTTCTCTCCACGAGATATACGTTGTCTCCAAGCTGCCTTGGGGGGAAGAAGTCTTTGAAGTGTACACTCCTACGAGCGAAGAGCTCGAGGATTTGGATCGGCAGTTCCCGGGCTTTGTTGCCATGTATCGGGAATTGTTATGTCACCATAGTACTTGTCATCAGACGGCTATCAAGAAAGATGGCAGCTCGGAAGGGAGCACTCCTCACACCACCACCTGGGTTACATACCTTTTCACACTCGGCGCCTCAGGCCAGGTTTCTTCCCGAGATCCTCAGACTCATGAGGAGGTACAACACTTGGTGTCAACTACCAAGAGATCGAGGTCCACGGGCGACACCTTTAGGAGTAAGACCGACTCCTTTAGTTATTTTTATCATGGTACTCAGCGTCTGTCGGAGAAGGCGCTCCTTGCAGGATTTCTGATGGTGTGGCTACGGAACTATGTAGTCTCCGAAGGGGCGGGTTTTATTGAGAGGATCAGTCGCCACTTTATCCTTCCCGCCATAAACACGGTTTTTATGGTCAAATTGGCCCTTCTTCCGGCCATGGTGTGCAGTATACACCACGGCCTTCGTGCCTTTTCGTCCAAGGTCATCGCCCGTGACACGGCGATAGATTTTGAGCACGTAGAGTTGTCATACCATTATCTAATGAGGTGGCTGTTAATGTACTGCCGGTCTTTGTTGGGGCCTGGAGCAGAAGATGGCATTACGGCTGATGACGCTTTCATTTTCCTATTCCACCATCAGCCCTGGGAGTACAGCACCATGCCAGCCTGTCGGAGAGTGCTAGCGAGAGTGGATGGATGTGACTTTTTATGTCTGTTCCTCGTTTTACTACTGAAGAAGTGAGGAGCGTTCATGTTGATGGTATCGAACCTCCTCTCCTTTCTTCCTGATTTCTTTTTGGGAGTATTTCGGCTGTGTGGTTTTGGTCGAGGGTGGCGGTGGCGTTCATGGGGTCGGGGAGTGGTGGTGTTGTAGGCGAGGATTCGTCAGGAAGTGGAGGCGACGGCCAGCGGTGCTGTGACGCTGCTGCGGCAGAGGACAGCAGGGTGATCGGGGGTCTGATGGCGTTCGGATGGTCGGGCCAGAACCGAGGAGGAGTACGGCGTGGTAGTGGTAGGTTGGTGTGGATGTAGTCACAGTAGCGGAGGTGCAGGGACTAGTAACTGCGGTGGTTGGTGTGTTGCTGGGGACGGTGAGGATGGTCGGAGTTTGTGGGGTGCGGGCTGTCTGTGGCTGGGGTGACACTGTTCCGGGGTAGGGATAATGTTAGGTTTAGGGGTGTACGGAAGAAAGACACAGGGCTTGCGGGATAGGGGTGCGTCTTATCCAGGGTTGTCGGACACGACAGAGACTGTAATTTGTAATAAAAATTAATGGAAAGAAATATGGTCACCGATACGATGCACGTACACTTATGGTGGAAATATTGTAGAGGAATAATGATAGAAATTTGGAGGAGTACCTGCCTTTTATAGGATGTGGGAATTCCCAATCGGATAAGGATTAGGAGTAATTTAAACCCAATTTGATAATTCAATTCGAATCAAAACTAAATTCAATTTAAATTCTAATTTTAAACCTAGATAATCTAGACTCAAATTAAATATAAATTCTACCTTTAAACTATTTAAATTAAATTCATAAAATTAAATCGAAATTTAAAATGGCCACAATAACTTCCAAATATATTTTTCAAAATACCAATAATAATAATTTCGAAAATAATAATTATTTTTAAATATCTTTTTGAATAATAAAATATTAATATTAGTAAATCTCAAAAATTACATTTTTATTTAAAAATAACTAATAAAGTATTTAGGAAATATATACGTATGCACAAAGAATATTATTTATTATTAATAACTATTATAACGAAAGACTTTTTATAATTAAATAAAATAATGGACTTGAAAATGTTGGTATGATAGCTAAAATAATTATTACATATATTATTTTAAAACTATAAAATAATAAATAAAATATTTTTCTAAAAATATGTACGCTCACACATATTCGCATTCGTCGAGCAATTACGAAATACTACTTTTGTGCACAACGTACAATACGACTACGCGACGTGCAATACAAAAAAATAAAATCAGTACCAAAATCGATAAAAAATATAGTAGAAATTTAGGAGTTTTACATCCTACCCAACTTAAAAGAATTTTGTCCTCGAAACTTAAAAATAGGTAGGGGGTACAAGGGGTATATCGATAATGAGAATATGACAAGTTTTTGGGCGAGACAAAGAAATAACGCCTTAACATAAACAAGCATTTAGTAGGTCATGAATTTGATAAATTTGAAAATAGTCATGGATATGGAGGGTTGCTAGTTAAGGCATTGAAATCATGATAACACGAATTGAGTAGATCACGGGAATTATTTTCTAGAGTCTTTAGGAGAGGTAGTAGTGGACGTCTAGGTCGAAGGCATGAAAATAGGAGAACAATCGGGTTTATTCAAGTGATTTTAGAAGGTCGCGATGGTAGGTTTAGGATCACGGGAAAAGACGAATAGTTTTAGGATGAGGATTTAGCCACGGGTTGGTAATGGCTAATTACAGTGGTCATAAGTGATCGGGCAACTAAAGGGGATACTCGACACGAGGGATTTCGTCCTTCTGAAATAAGAGGAAGACGAAAGCAATAAGGAGTTCAAAGATGATATTATCGAGTACGAATACGTGATTCAAAGACGACCGAAAAATTTCAAAGGAATGGTCAAGGCAGTCGTGGATGGGATTCTAAAGGCCAAGTTTAATTATGTTCCATCCATGTATAATAATAAACAAAAGCGAACCAAAATGCACTTGGTTGATCAGACCATTATGTACCGGTTCTGATTAGACAATACGTTAGTGGGATCTCTTCCAATAACATATGTCGTGAACAAGCTCGA
Organism: Iris pallida; assembly: GCA_029216955.1. Classification (NCBI taxonomy): domain Eukaryota; kingdom Viridiplantae; phylum Streptophyta; class Magnoliopsida; order Asparagales; family Iridaceae; genus Iris; species Iris pallida. Next base: position 10,122,608 of record JANAVB010002393.1, on the reverse strand, counting down.
TGGTCAATGAACTTGCAAATCTAGGTTGTAGTAGCAACATTTGCCAAGAGAGTGAAATTATAGGCACGAGAGTTTAAAATTGGAAGAAGTAGAAATTGGTTCGAACTTCTAAAGGATATAAGTCATGTCATGTGATGGTCTTTATACAGTCGTCCTATAGTCTTCTTGTCCAAGTCCTTGGTTGACTAGATGGATTAGGGTTCTCTAAATTCTAGAATCTAAATAAACTTGCTAATATAGGTCACTAGGTCAAAGGCGTTGCTAGGTCATAAGGCATTCTACCCAACTTAAAGAATTAAACTAATGGTGTTTGGGATATCTAACTAGTAGGATCAATCTCTAGCAAGCACGAAGGGAAGATAAGAATAATGATAAAAGGAATCAAGCAAGATACAATCGATGAGTCGAACGGTAGTTCGAATATGGAATCGAGGAAAGAGGTTAAGTATGTGGATGAGATCCTAGACTTTAATCCTATACGCAGGCTTGCTTGGTACGGTAAAGTAACTAAACAATTATCTAGACCTGCATGGGCTACCACAAAAACATGTAACACTCCAGTCCCAAAATACGTAGGACTAGGAACGTAGACATGCCAGCTGTATTCATACGAAGTATACTCCAATATATGGAAACCTTGTATGAATACATAAGCTGTAAAATGCAGTAGAACCATAGCTAATCTCATCCACACAAAAATAAATGAATAAAAGATATCATATAATGATAAAGAATGGTCTTGATACAATATATTGGGCGGAGACAAATCCACTACCAACAAGTAAGAGAAAATACATGGAAAAATAAAATAAATTTGGCGAGCGAAGCGAAGACGATCCAAGCGCAATCATCCTCGAAGAAATGGAGTCGGTCACGGCTAGAACTAGAGCACCTGCGAAAGACAAGAGCACACACCTGGCGAGATAACCAGGTCCTCAGAGGGACGTAACAAGACACATAATATCATGCCAATAACTGGATAATAAAGCTCAACAGAAAAGTAAATATGACTACATAATTAACGGTCCTTAACCATTCTATGTGAAATATAATTTGAAGACAACGTTCCACACAAGGGCTCTCGAGGATAGAAATACGACGCGTTAGCGTTTCAACCAAGGCACTAGTGACGTCTAGAGAAAAGTAAATGCACGGCCCATTAGCACTCGAGTGAGAGATGAGGGGCATCTAGAGAAAAATAAATTCACGGCCACTAGCTCTTGGGTGAGTCACTAACGGCAGCTAGACGAGGGTAAATGCACGGCACATTTGTGTTTCAACCGAGGCACTAGTGGCATCCAGAGAAAACTAAATAAATGTACGGCCACTAGCTCTCGACTGAGTCACAAATGGCAGCTAGACGAAGGTAAAGGTGTGAAAGCCCCTGCGCCTAATAACTGTCTTCACCCTCCCCATGCACTACTCGTGCTGAATCTACACCACGATATTCCTAATAACCGCTAAGTCTTCTAGGCAATTATATTAGCAGTTATACCCTAACGCTCGTCCTGTACGCACCGATGTACGGTCGGTACGTAAGTCCGAATCTATATGAGACACATGACATCGTGGTACACAAGTGTCGGCCCATGAATGCGGCACAAACAAAGGTGGTCCCTTAACTCTAGGCTAAATACATAAAGAAAACTAAAATATAATAATTTGCAACTACATAGGATTTTGAAAGAACAACTTATAAGAAATAAAACATGCATGATATTGAGCACAAAATTAAACAGTAAAGGCAAGGTGTCTTGCCTGGTAGGGTGCCTGGTGTGCTACGATGATCAAGGTGGCACGAACTGCGACTTCGGTGCAACAATTATGCAAGGTGACCTCTGTTGGTGGCACGGACAGTACCATTTGATCCCGATGGGTCAAATTAGTTACGGTGGACATACGGTAGTACGAAATTGGTAAGGTAGCGGAATAATGGAATTGGACTGGGTGATACTCGAAGGAATTTGGAAGAAAGTACTTATACTATTTTAGGAATATTTATCATAATATACTTGAGAACGGAAAAGAAAAACTAAAATAAATTTTTACGTAAATACATGAAAACAATTTGGAAACTACATTTGTATTAGTCAAATGTACTTTTAGATCAATATATATAGAAAAAAAACTTAAAAATTGCTTTACAAAAACTTTAAGTTTGTCAGAATGGGATATTTAGATAGAAAGCTAAGTTTTCATCATTTGTAAAAATATTGGAAACCTAGGAAGTCATATTTAAGATATTATAAAATAATCTAATATTATATTCATAATTTCTTTTGAAATCCCGTTTAAACTTACATATAGGGTTAACCTCGATACTATATTTATTACCAAATAATTATGATAAAATCCAATATTAAATAAAATATAACAGTACGATATACATTCTCTTTTGCATAAGGTAAGTGTCGTTTTAATAATAGTAATAATAATAATAAATAAAATATAATAATTATAACAATAGTAAAAGAATAAAGAACCCAAATCCTGAAACAACTACAAAATAATAAATAATAACAATACAAAGCAAGGGTCAACAGAACAACTTAGGCAACAACACTGTACAACAAAACAATTATAAAATAATTCAAATTAACAAAATCAAAAGAAACATAATATAATAATAATAATAAATAATAATAACATTATTATTATTGTCATTACTAATAAGTAAATACTAGACACTATTGTTACTGTCTCTTCTCTCTTTTGAGAGAGAAAAATAAAAATAAAAAAATAAAAAATAAAATAAAAAAAATAAAATTAACAAAAGTTGCTGTCTCTTCTCTCTTTTGAGAGAGAAAAATAAAAATAAAAAATAAAAAATAAAATAAACAAAAGTTGTTGTCTCTTATCTCTTTTGAGAGAGAGAAAAAAAAGAAAATATAAAAAAAATCAAAGGAGAAGAAGAATAAGAAGAAGAAGGAGTTTAGGGGAGATCGAGAGGGAGAGAGCGGGGAAAGGGGATCGGCAGAGAGATGAAGTGAGCGGGAGCGGCCAGGAAGGGGCGGAGAAGCGACGACGGGTGAGCGGAGGGAAGACTCACCGGGCGCGCAGGCGGAGGGGAAGCGCCAAGGGGCTGACGACGGAGGGAAGTAAGGAGCGGGGGGGGACTGGGATCCGGCCGGTGGAGGGTTTAGAGAGCTGGACGGAGAGGAAAGGGAAGAAGGGCGGATCAGAGTGGCCGTAGGTGGTGGGTCGCGGCGCCGGGCGGACCTGGGGGCACGGCGGCGCTGATGAGGAAGGGCGAGGAGAGGGTTTCAGCGAGGGTTCCGACGGAGGAGGGTGGCTAGATGCGGGTACGTCGGAGCTCGGTGGCTACGCGGTGGATAGGGAGAAAGGTCGTACGGGGCTTCTCGGAGGGGCTCGGTGGTCTGGCGGAGGGTTGCCAGGCGGAAACGAGCTCGTCGCAGCATGCTGGTGGCGGCGGGCTCGGCCGCGGTGGGTCCAAGGGGCGTGGAAGGGAGGGAGTGAAGGCAGCGGTCGCGCGCGGAGTCAGGGCAGCGGCCATGGACGGGCGGCGCCGGAGGAGGTGAGTCGGGTTTTTATTGGGTTTTCTTTCTGATTTCTTTTTGGAGGTTTTTCGGCTGTGTGGTTTTGGTCGAGGGTGGCGGTGGCATTCATGGGGTCGGGGACTGGTGGTGTTGTAGGCGGAGATTCGTCAAGAAGTGGAGGCGACGGCCAGTAGCGCTGTGACGCCGTTGCGGCAGAGGACAGCAGGATGATCAGGGGTCTGATGGTGTTCCAATGGTCGGGCCAGAACCGAGGAGGAGTACGGCGTGGTGGTGGTAGGTTGGTTTGGATGTAGTCACAGTAGCAGAGGTGTCGGGGCTAGTAACTGCGGTGGTTGGTGTGTTGCTGGGGACGGTGAGGATGGTCGGAGTTTGTGGGTACGGGCTGTCTGTGGCTGGGGTGACGCTGTTCTGGGGTAGGGATAATGTTAGGTTTAGGGGTGTGCGGGAGAAAGACACAGGGCTTGCGGGATAGGGGTACGTCGTGTCCGGGATTGTCGAACACGACAAAGACTGTAATTTGTAATAAAAATTAATGGAAAGAAATATGGTCACCGACACGATGTACGTACACTTATGGTGGAAATATTGTGGAGAAATAATGATAGAAATTTGGAGGAGTACCTGCCTTTTATAGGACGTGGGAATTCCCAATCGGATAAGGATTAGGAGTAATTTAAACCCAATTTGATAATTCAATTCTAATCAAAACTAAATTCAATTTAAATTCTAATTTTAAACCTAGATAATCTAGACTAAATTAAATATAAATTCTATCTTTAAACTATTTAAATTAAATTCATAAAATTAAATCGAAATTTAAAATGGCCACAATAACTTCCAAATATATTTTTCAAAATACCAATAATAATAATTTCAAAAATAATAATTATTTTTAAATATCGTTTTGAATAATAAAATATTAATATTAGTAAATCTCGAAAATTACATTTTTATTTAAAAATAACTAATAAAATATTTAGGAAATATATACTATGCACAAAGAATATTATTTATTTTTAATAACTATTATAACGAAAGACTTTTTATAATTAAATAAAATAATGGACTTGAAAATATTGGTATGATAGCTAAAATAATTATTACATATATTGTTTTGAAACTATAAAATAATAAATAAAATGTTTTTCTAAAAATATGTACGCTCGCACATATTCGCATTCGTCGAGCAATTACGAAATACGCCTTTTGTGCACAACGTACAATACGACTACACGACGTACAATACAAAAAATTTAAATCAGTACCAAAATCGATAAAAAAATATAGTAGAAATTTAGGGCTTTTACACGAACACAGTTCCCGTGCCTGACTCGGAGTCCACCACCGCGGACGAAGAGAATGATGAGCATGAGGCAGATAACTCTTCCCTTCCGGTGGAAGATGTTGGGGCAGACCAACCGCCTGTTATGTCAGATGAGATGGTGGCGGATCAGCCACCTGTCGTGCCAAATGAGATGGTGGTGGATCAGCCGCCTGTTGCGCCTGGTCCTGTACGAAAACGTAGCAGGCAAATCTCCCCTGTTAGCGGTATTCCTTATTCCCGAAAAATGGCTGCGACCAGACGTCGCAAGCTTACTATAAAGAAGAGAAGTGAAGACGTCGACCCCGCTTTGGAGGTAAATAGAGTTACTACCATCTTTATTCAGTTCTTCCTTTCTCCTAAACTTTGACCTTAATCATTTTCCTTTCCTCTCGTAGGCGTCATAAGAAGAGGAATCTTGAGAACCAGCCACTGTTTCTGAAGTCGATCCGACCCTGAATACATTGATCAATGGCATGTGCGCCGGGATTATTTCTGCCGGGGTTCTCTCGATTACGGCTGAGGGATCTCACGTTGCTGAGGCCGCGACTTGAGACGACGGGGGCTGCGATGAACCTATCCCCGAAATTGCTGAATTCCATCAAGGTGACGCTGATCCAGTTGTACCTCCTTCCGGGGCGGCTGGGGCAGAAGAGCCAGCTGAATTCGGCGTGGGGGTTACTGGTGAGGGGACTATGGCGATTGTGAGCGAACCTCAGCCTCTACAATCCTTCCTTGCTAAGATAAGCCAAATTTTGGCTAGTAAGGAGGCTCATTCGCTCTATCATCATATCCTTCGGGTTATGCTGACTGATGGTTGCTCTGGGCATACAGGTCCTGCCTCTTCACTAACAGTGACGGATATTGTCGAGGAAGGCTCTACCACCGGGAATCTGGTGGGAGGGAGTGTGCCCCCTCCCTACATTGAGGGGCCTCCCGCTGGCTCGAGTTCGGGAGATCGGGCGGTGACGCAACCGGGGCAGGGGGCAATGGTCCATGCTTTCTCCTCTGCTCATGTGGCTTCGTAGGTCGACCTCTCCGCCTTGCCGAGTATCTAGGTTCTCCGAGCTACGGAGGAGGAGTTAGCTGCAATTCATGCATCTTTTCGTTCAGAATTTATTTCCCTGGTGGCAGGGACGACAGGTTCTGGCGTACCTCCTTCGACACTGCCAGCTACACTTCCTCTGATGTCGTCCTCTATGAAAGTTCTGGATGAGGCATCACAGGATGTAGTTGACAGTTTCTACCGCCACTTGAAGAGAGGGGTCGAAGTTGCTGTAGAGTGGGGGACCCCCTTTGTTTTTGCCCGACAATGTGCCCAAGGCCACATTAATATTCTTAAAGCCCTCCCTGGGGGAGCAGGGATAGCTACGCTTCTGGAACCCAGATTGTTAGAGGCTGACCAGCTTGTGGCCCAGTTTGAAGTGCTGAGGCAAGCTGATATGTCTGCCTCAATAGATCAGGAGCGGGGCTTCCTTACCACTGTCCTGGAGAAGGTAAGGGCCACACGAGATAAGTCCAAGCCTGGTATAATGAAGGACCTCAGTGACCTATCTCTTCAATATGATCGACTGAGCCACAGGAGCGGGGATTGCACGGCTCGAAAAGCGGCTGCCTCTCACAGAATAATTAATACACGGAAGCAGATCCTTGAACTCCAGAGGAAGATAGCCTTCTTGGAGTCTGAGCTTGAAGTTTCCCGCGTGGATAAAGAGCTGATCGTTCAGGAGGCCGAAAGGGTCTTCCGAGCTTCTGATAGCCTGGAGCGTGCTTTGAAGAAGCTCGAGGATGGCTGGCAGGCTCATGCGTACCTAGAAGACGTGGAGCGGTTGGCTCAGGAGGCCGGGAGGGTCTTCCGAGCTTCTGATAGCCTGGAGCGTGCTTTGAAGAAGCTCGAGGATGGCTGGCAGGCTCATGCGTACCTAGAAGACGCAGAGTGGTTGGCTCAGGAGGTCGAGCATAGGGCCAAGCAGGGGTTAGAGCGGTCGACTGTCCTGCTGAGAGACCGTCTCATGGAGTTATGTCTCGCCGAACCATAGTCGGCTTTTTTTTCTTCTTTCATTTTCGTTCTTTTCCTTTCTTGAGTGGGACGTGGTCTCCAGTACATGTAGTATTTTTTGCCTTTCAAGTAAAAAAGTATGCTTTATTCTACCCTTTATTTGTACTGCTTATTGGGTTTATGGTATTTGCCCTACTGGGGAACTGTTTGTGGACTTGTTATCCTGGGTATACCTTGGTTTTAGGTACAGATAACAAGTTGATGGGGATACTTGGAACAATTCCATAGTAAGGAGGCTATAGACATTTTCGGTATCGGAAGAAAGAATGCCATAGAGCAGCTGGGCCCCCGGGGCATGATGAGAAGTGAGAGACATGTACTAGGAAACCTAGTACGACATTTATGGTCAACAGTGGACATTTGTGGTCAACAGAGGACATTCGTGGACCTATTATCCTTGGCGTACCCTATTTTTTTACGGATAATAAGTCGAGAGAGAACCAACATACTTACTCAGAGGTAATGAGGACGTGGTAAATATGAAGGTTTCTTCGATGGAGCCTTCCCACTCAGAGGTAATGAGGACATGGCAGGAGTGGGCTCCATGAAGGGAATATAGAACAACTCAGAGGTAATGAGGACATGGAGGTTCTATGTGAGGGGTGGTTTGTTTTTGATGGAAGGAAAAGAACTCAGAGGTAACATCGACGTGGTTGTTTCGAAAGATCTGTGGATCTGTTACCCTTTTTGTGCACTAAAAGTACGGTTATTGGATCATAAGGAGGGAGCTCTTTTTGGGAATAAAGTTCAGAGGTATAATCATACATGACTTACTACCTAAAAGATGCGGTATAGATTTATCTGTAGTGATCAGAGTGTAAGTTCAGTGGTACCTGCGGGTATATAACTCGACAATCTGGGAGATTTGGAGTCGGCATGTGAGTTCAGTGGCACGAGAGGGTACATGACTCGTCATTCTAGAATATTTGTAGTCGGGATGTGAGTTCAGCGGTACAAGGGGGTACGTAACTTATTGCTTCGGAAGATTTATTTTCGGGATGTGAGTTCAGCGGTACCAGAGGGTACGTAACTCATCACTGTGGCAGATTTATAGTTGGGATGTGAGTTCAGCGGTACCAGCGGGTACATAACTCATTATTTTGGCAGATTTGTAGTCGGGATGTGAGTTCAGCGGTGCCAGCGGGTACATAACTCAACACCCTGGCAGATGTTATTTCAAACATAATACTTCTTTAGGAACTTGCCGTTGATGGGCAACATGAGCAAGTCTCCATTTTATTTTATGAGGCGGTAAGCTCCATTGGAGAATACAACATCGATGATAAACGGGCCTTCCCACTTTGGTTGGAACTTGCCGACAGTTTTGTGAGTCATAACCATCGGCCTCTGAACTGTCAGAACGAGGTCGCCCACTTGGAATGTTCTGATTTTAACCTTCTTATTGAAGGCTCCAGAGATACGTGCCTGGTACAGCTCGATTCGTTGTTGAGCTAACAGGCACTTCTCATCCAAGCCTCCAACTCTTACAGTCGGCGATGGTGATTATCATCTGTTATCAATCGATAAGTGAGAGCGACACGAAGCAAGGGGATTTGAGTCTCCAATGGAAGGACTGCCTCACTCTCATATACCAGAGAGAATGGTGTGTTCCCGGTGGCAGTCCGCACTGTAGTACGGTATGCCCATAAGCATTCGCCGAGCTTTTTATTCCAGTCACGTTTGTTTGACGACACGAACGTCTTGAGAAGCTTGATGATTATTTTGTTGAACGCTTCAGCTAGACCATTAGCCGTCGGATTGTATGGTGTTGAAGCAATATTCTGGATTCGGTGTTTGTCACAAAACCGATAGAAGGTGTGGCTTACGAACTGCGGACCATTATCATGGATGATCCTTTGGGGCAGTCCAAAGCAATAAATGACGTGATGCTTGAGGAAGCTGATCACGCTTGAAGTCTTTACTTCTGCAAGCGGAACAGCCTCCACCTATTTGGAAAAGTAATCTGTGATTGCGAGTATGAAGCGATGTCCACGGGACGAAGGCAGAGTGATCGGACCGATGATGTCCATTCCCCATGCTTCGAAGGGCCAGGATGCCACCGTCGGATGTAGAAACTTGGATGGCTGGTCGATGAAATCTGCGTAGAATTGACAGGCTTTGTATTTTCTTGCATAGTCTATTGTGTCTGCACCCATCGTAGGCCAGTAATAGCCTATTCGTCGAAGGCGATCCTGTAGTTTCGGGCCAGGCTGATGGGCCCCACAAATGCTATCAAGAGCTTCATGCACGGCTTCTTTGGCTTCTATGTTCGACAGACATCGAAGCAGTAATCCATCGTATGATCGTCGATACATCATTTTCGTCTCTATATCGTAGAAGAATCTGAAGGAACTTCTTCTGATAGAAGTGGCTTTCTTCGGATTCTCTGGCAGGATGTCGTAGACTACGAAGTCAATGAATGGTTGTCTCCAGTCTGGTTCTTCGTCGACGGTCAGCGTGGAGTAACTCTCGACACCTTGAACATTATTCCTAGGACAGACCAACTCACGACCTATAATGTCAACCAGATGATAAGCATGATTCGGAACTGCTAAGGAAGCGGCAAGGCCTGCTAGGGCATCGGCTTCAATGTTCTGGAGCCTGGAAACGTGCTCTATGAAGAACCCTCCCAAGGACGAGATGATGTCAATTGCTATTTGGTGATATAGGATCATGTCTTCGTGGCGAATCTCGTATGAAACCCGAATCTGGTTGACGATTAACTGTGAATCGCCATATGCTTCAAGGTGCTCTACCCCCAGCTCTTTTGAAAGTCGGAGGCCAATGACCAAAGCGTTGTACTCGGCCACGTTGTTTGAACAGGGCTCCATGAGGGAATAAGCTCAATTGATCACCAACCCGGTGGGAGAAATCAGCACTATTCCGACTCCAGCAACGATGTTGCCCTTGGGTCCAGTTCTAGAAGCGTCGTCGAAGAACATTTGCCATATGGTACCATGGGAGGCCATATTTGAATTAGAGACCTCGTCTGGAATCTCTTCGTCTATTTTGGTTGACTCCGAACCTGGATGAGCTTCTAAAACGCCTGCCAGAGCTTGACCTTTAACAGCCTTTTGCGGGACGAAGATCATGTGGTAAGGGGACAGTAATATCGCCCAGGTAGCGAGACGAGAGATGAGTGTGCCTGGTTTAGTCATAAGGACCCTGAGGGGGTTGACTCTTGATATGACGTAGATGGTTTGTCCTGTGACGTAGTCCCACGTCTTCTGAATGGCAAAAACCAGAGCAAGGCACTCTTTCTCTACGGCAGTGTACCGATGCTCCGGCCCCATCATCATTTGGCTGAGGTAATATATAGCTTGCTCATGGCCTGCATCGTTGTTTTGTGCTAGCAGAGCACCGAGAGAATGTTCCATTGCTCGTACATAGAGCAAGAATGGTCTTCCAGCAATCGGGGCTACCAGGACCGGAGGGTTTGTCAGGTATTCTTTGATGCTGTCGAAGGCACGCTGGCATTCTTCATCCCATACGAATGAAATGCCCTTCTTCATGAGGTGGGTGAAAGGCTGGCATCGTCCGGAGAGGTTGGAGATAAACCTCCTGATTTAGGCTAGCCTCCCTTGATGGCCTCGGAGTTCACAGAGATTTCTCGGGGGACCTATCTCCATGATTGCCTTCGTCTTCTCAGGGTCTACGTGGATACCCTGGGAGGTGATAATGAAACCCAAGAACTTCTCGCTGGATACGTCCAAGAAAGATTTTGTGGGATTCATTTTCAAATTGTGCGCTCGCATCAGGTCGAACACTGTCCTCAGATTATGCAGATGATCTTCCTTAGAGCGGCTTTTGACGGCGATGTCGTCGATGTAGCATTCCACTGTCTTGTGCAAGTGGTCTCTAAAGATGATGCTCATAGCTCTTTGATAGGTGGCGCCAGCGTTCTTTAAACCGAAAGGCATGACTGTGTAACAGTATGTGCCAATCGGTGTTCGGAATGATGTGTGCTTCTCGTCGTCGGAAGACATCTTAATTTGGTTGTATCCCGAGAAACCATCCATGAATGACATGCGCTCGAAGCCGCAGGTGTTGTCAATCATGATGTCCGTGATAGGGAGAGGAAACTCATCTTTAGGACACGCCTCATTCAGATTGCGAAAGTCGATGCAGATTCGAATCTTTTTACTTTTCTTGAGGACTGGTACTATGTTGGCGACCCAGTTAGGATGCTGTTCCTTACGGATGAAGCCGCTGGCTATCAGTTTGTTTACCTCGGCTTCAATGGCATTCATGACGTTAGGACGGAACCGACGTTGCTGTTGCTTGACCAGTTTTGTGTCCGGATGGATGTTGAGCTTGTGAAGTACAATCTCGGGGTTCAGTCCTGGCATATCTTCTTAGCTCCAGGCGAACACGTCGATGTATTCTCTAACGAGTTGCAGTAGTGATTCTCGCTCTTCGTCTGCCAGATTTTTGCTGACGAAGATGGGCTTTGGAGATGACTCATCGCCTAGATCGATTTGTACAACCTCATCCTCGGTGGGAGGCTCTCTTTGTTCGAACCGCTTTTCCTACTGTGCATCTATTTGTTGTGCCTATGGCTCTAACTCAGGAAGTTCAGGAATGTCTTCATCTTCTTCGTAGGCGTCGGCAAATGCCATATTGACGGACCAGACTTGCCTGAGTATGTCCCCAATGCTGACATCCAAATCGGAAGTGGGTGATCTGGTTGAGTGTGAATGCCAGTCGTATTCCTCGTCTGAGCTTTCAGGAGTTGTTGCCGGTGTAACATAACCTAGCCCACATCTGGTTTTGTTGTAGTAGTCTCATGGTTTCCTAGCCGGGACCGGCAATTGTAAGGGTAATCGCCGTCCAGTACCGTAGTTTAAGACTGGTATAGTTTCCAGATCATACCCTTTTTTTTTTATAAGGTACTTGGATCGAGAACTATACAGATAAAGGGGCAATCTCCCGGTGTCGGGTTCAAGATCAACTTCTTCTACCCTAAAAGGTTGTGGGTCATTCTTCCGGCCGAAGATTATTGGATGATCCTCTCCCTCGATTATGTGGTAAGCATCTTCTACTGGAGTTAGTTGGTTTACAGTGTAGACATTTGTTACCTGTGTGTGCAGGTGAGTGCCTATGCCGTGTTCCATAGCATACATTGTACAAAGCTTTTCAAGCTCGTGGTAGTTCAAAAATAGCCCTTTATTGATGAAGTAAGGTATCTTTTCTAGTGGGATTACATCATCTGCGGATGGCACATCAGTGTAAGCAGCCACATACTTGGCCAGCTCTGACTCTTCTTCAGCTACCCCCTGTGTAAATGAAGACTAAGAGGATGACTTGGGCAGCTTGATTATCAGGGGCTTCATGGGTGAAGCAGAACGTGGAGTCATTGGCGTACTAGCCACCCCCAGTTTGGTGCTCGGTGCTGGACGGGGAGTTGTTGGCTGGCAAACAGTCCCTGGCTTAGCGCTCGACTGCCGATTTATTCTGGAAAGACGGATCATCATTAGCTTAACAGAGAGATTGAGCTCTTTTGTTTGCTGCTGGCTAGCTTTAGGCAACCTGATTGACAGTGGCTCTGTCGTGAGTCTTGGCGTTTGGCCAGACCTTGGCAGTCGGATTATTATCTGTTCCTCATGTGCAGAGAGGCTAATTGCGTCCTTACGTAGAGTGGCTGTAAGGGGCACAGTTATACCAGGCTTGCGGGCCTGGAGGTGGATCGTCAGAGGTTCTTCTGATCCAGATGCTGCCTCAATTTGAGCTTGAGTATCTCCTTCGGCAAGATGCTTTTTTGACTTCTCGTATAAGCATGAATCTGAGTAGTAGGATTCGACCCCTTTAAAGGGGTCGATGTCGGCAAATTCCGTCCTCACAAAGCCGTACTTATCGACGTACTTGAAGCACTGGTGCAGTGTGGAAGGCACGATCATGTAATCGTGTATCCAAGGACACCCCAGGAGAATGTTGTAGGAAGTGTCTGTATCTATGACATAATAGGTCACTTCTGACTAAAGGTCGCCGATTTGGCACTTTAGGCGAATCTTTCCGATCGGATAGCTCCTGCCCGAATTGAAACCACTGATGGCAGTGCTTGTCGGCGTCAGGCGATGCATTGGGATACGCAGATGGTGTAGTAGGCTCTTCGGGATGATGCTTATGGAGGAACCGGGGTCAATATGCATCCGATCTACCTTAATATTGCCAATATACCCATTGTAATATAGAGGGCGATCATGCAGGTTGGTCTTGATAAGCATATCCTACGGAGTAAAGATGATGTTGGGCATTGCGCCTGTGCAAGTGCTGTCCTGGAGATCTGCAGGCGAGCTTTCCCCAGTGAGATTGGACTGAGCTAGATATGCGTCGGCATTCTGGAGTGCCTCGCTTAGTGCGACACGAAGATCCTTGGAGAGTCTTAAGAGTTCGTATAGCGATAGTTTGGCCGGTGTGTTGGCCAACTGTGCCAAGATGTCAAAGTTGTACGGCCTCTCCAGCCCATGAGGTGTCTCCTTTCGGAGCGATTTGTCGAAGCGAGTCTCCTTCGGCCTAGGCTTGTCAGTCGTCGAAAGCTGCGAAGGTCCGGGAGCATCAGCGGCTGTCGGCTGATGGTCCTCAGCTGAGTCACCCGGTGGAGGTTGGGTTTGTACGCCGGAGCGGGTAACAACAGCAGTAGCTTCTTTAACCTCTGTCGAGATCGTGCGGCATGATTTAACTTTTCTATTCTTCTTCTTGCTGGTGGAGGGAGGTACGGACTGAGTTACCTTAGGTACTAAGTCCGGATGGACCCACATGATCTCTCCTCGTTATGTGGTAAGGGGCACTAGACCAGGAGCTTGGTCTCAGGGAGGTGGAAGGTTAGCGACCTCCATCCTTGCTCGAGGGACAGGTACTACTCCGTCTTGAGTCTTTGTCGGAGGTAAGTTACCCAATTATACTGACACCATATTAGCTGCTACAGTCACCTCTTCGAAATCAATGGCCAGGGCCTTAGAATCGATGAGATGCTGGATGTATCTCTTCAGTTGGTAGCAATCATGTGTGGCATGGTGGACATAGCGATGGTAGTGGCAGTACTTGGGACTCTCTATATCTGCAGGCCGAGGCTCACGCCTGGGAGGAGGGAACTAAATTCGTCCTCCTTGGATGAGCATGTCTAAGATGGGTTTAACATGGCCATCCTCGAAGGAGTAGGTCATCTGAGGCCACTACTTTTCTGCTGGCTTTGATTCGGGCTTTGGGGCTGTGTCGGCCACCATAGCCTGCTTGCCGTTGTTGTCTCGGTTGGTGGAGGAGTTACCACCGTTGTTGTTGTTGACGTTAGGACATTTGCCCTTGTCTTCCCCTTCCGAGATGTGCAATCCCAGTTGGCGGGCTTTCTTCACCTTGTCTTCTGCGCTAGTGGCACTGATGGTGGACGTCTTTCAATCCTTGAATTGACTTTTGCCCATCCAGAGGCTGATTGTGGAAAGCAGTCTCTTTTGGCAAATTTCAATCAAGGAGGAATCAGGGTTATCGGAAGGCAGCTTCATCGCGGTTTGGCGAAACCGCTCGATATAGTTTCTTGTCAGCTGCTTTTCTCCCTGAACAACGTCCATGAGGGTGGACATTGTCACATCTTGTCCTACTTCGTAGAACCTCTCTAGGAAGATACGTTTGAAGCCGGTGAAGGAGTGGATGCAATTATCCGGCAAGTTACGGTGCCAGTCGAAGGCGACCCCTTCCAATACTCCGATGAACAGCCGCGTAAGGATGGCGTCGTCATGAGGCAGATGGTCGGTTGTGACTTCGAAGTAGGTGATGTACATGCTTGCATATGTCTTCCTATCATATGGATTGATATGGAATGGTTTATATTTTGTTGGAAAGGGAACATCTCTCCACACAGCGGGATACGATTGTCGTATCCTGAGGTCTTGACAGTTTTCTCGGGCATGGAACATGGCCCGAAGCTCCTGGACCTCTCTTCTTGCCTCCTTGGCCTCGTCTGCAGCGGTAGGAGCCGATATTTCAGGAGGATTATCGCCCGGGTTTTGTGCAGCTGAGTTCGAGTCCGTATTGACCGCGGGACCCAAGCTTGTTTGGCCAGGCATTCTTCCTTGCAGAGTTGGAAGGGCCGTTTTGATCTCGTCCACAGACTTGACCAAAGCATGCAGTATGGCCTCCAGAGTGTCGATGCGTTGGCGATCACTGGGGCCCTCTTGGTTGCTGTCCATCATGAACATCGTCCTCATATGAGGAGAGATGGAAGAAACGGTAGAGGATGTGCCCTCTGAGTCATACCCTTGTATAGAGAAGTCGTCCGGGTATGTGGGAATGTTCTCCTCTGGTTCGGACTCAGAAAGAGTGGTACCCCCAGCTTCAGAGCTTGCCTCGTCTTGGGAGTTGGGGACGTCCTCGGGGACGTCGGGGTCTGTTGTATCTGTTGGGTGAGCCGTTTCTCCTGGATTGTCTTCTTGGAACACCGAATTATCGTGGATGTTTGGAGGAGTGCTACCCCCGGCTCCGATGCCTCCAAGTGTGGCAGATTTGGTCTTTGAGCGGGTACCTTGTTAAACTCCTCTTGTAATGGTGGTAGACAACCATTTAGAAGAAAGTTTCTTGGTTACGCCGGTTGAAACTTTTGGGCTGGAGACATTTGTTTTCTTCCCTCTACCGCTGCCAGGAATCTTCAGAGCAGAATTGCAAGAGGCGACGAAAAGCGCCCCGTCTTTTGAGCTTGGGTGTTACAACCTTTGGAAGATGGACCGTCGATCTTTTTGTACTGCTGTCTTGTTGCAGCAGCAGTTGACAATGACTAGGGTGCATCGATGTCCTTGATAGGACTCTCTGCACATCAAATCTTCGTCTCTTTCCTTGTGCTTGTGAAGAATCACGTTGCGCAAGTCACCTGCTTTGTGGGCTGGAGAGTCCTGAGCACATTAGTGTGTTGGCCTCCTGCCTGCTCCTTGATGTGGGGATAGCGCGAGTACTTGCCCATGATCCTTATTGGAAGATTCTTGATAACTATCCCGTTCGTTGGCCGCCGGGGGCTGGACACGGGTAGTTCTGTACAATATTCCATCAGGGGCCCGAGTAATAGTCAGCGGGACGCCCTGGTAGTCAGAAGTTGGGACAGCCGACTGAGCTCGTCGAGCCCGCACTGCCCGAGACTTCTTCCTTCTAGCACCTTAGAGTGCGTGGTAGAAAGAGTCCAAGCTGGTCACAACAGAGTCTGGCATATGCTTCAGAGAGCCTCCATGGTCAGGACCGTATGAGAGGCGGTCAAAGACTGACCGCGAGCCGCATAGAGTAGATGGAATATGGCTGGGATCGGTGGCTGTACAGGCTATCTGCATGCGGCTGGTTAGTGTAGCCGTACAGGCTGTCTGCATGCGGCTATCCTTTATGGCCGTATGAACTTTCTGTATACGACTAGAAGTCATGGCCGTACAGGCTGTCTGCATGCGGCTGGAAGTTCTGGCCGCATGGGCTTTCTGCATGCGGCTGACTTTTTGACCGTATGAGTTTTCTCCATACGGTTGACAGTTGCGACCGCATGAGCCTCCATGCGGCTGGCACCCTTATGCAGCTTGGATTGCACAGAGTTCCTCTTTGCCACTGCAAGTCCAGCATCATAGTGTTTTCTTCTGCCGGCTTTGGGGACAGTAGAGTCCTCTGTGGTCTGAAGTGGGGATGCATGCGAGACTTCTCCGCTGTCTCGGGCAACAGAGAGTACTTTTTTGAGAGCTTGGGAAGGAGCAAATGATTTGGGTCTCCACTCCCTGTGGGCCTTCTTCGTGCGGGCTCGCCGCTGGACCGGGCCAGTGCTCCCGTCAGAGAGCATTTCTTCAAATGCCTGTTGGTCGAACCGGGCGACCAGCATTTGTTGAGTGGAGCCAAGTTTGGCTGCGTCTAATTGCGTCACCAACTTCTCAGCCTTGGAGAAGTTAGTCCCCAGCAAAGTCGCCATCGTATTTGCCATTGATTATAAAAAAACAGAATAATTATATAGGAGGACTGGACTTTTACTTCACAACACTAACTCGCTCGTACAAAGAAAGCCTAGGGACGAAAACCTAGGTACAGCAATCTAAGTACGATTATTTAGTTTTGATTCTGGGAGGTGACGGCAGAGAATCGGGAAAGCGACGGCCGATCTAAAATTACTCCTTGGACGATCAGACGTAGCCTTGGCTCTGATGAAGAAATGCTCTCATGATGGGAAGACTCTTCTGTGCGCGCCTTTTGTCTCTCTGTGTGTCCAGCCGGGTGGAGAGGATCTCTTTGGCAAGGGAATGGCACCTTGCTATATTTTTTTTATTTCTCTGGATCCGATCCTTCTGCAAGGGAATGGCACCTTGCTATCTATAGGAGTGGGGTGTGATCATTAGGGTTTACAATGATTTCCTCCTTGAAAAGTCGGCGGCAAATCATCTGGGCCATTAATCTTGAGTGCATTACATCTGGGCAATTGATTCTTGATTACGCCAAATCTGTATGGACAATTAATGCTGATTGTAATGAATCTTAATAATTTGTCATGACAAGCTCGGATCTTCCGCCACTTGTCCAATTTGCTTAATCACAACAAATCAGATTTGATTTGAGTAATAATGGTGATTGCACTAAATCTGGTTGTCAGGATCTGCGAGCAGCCATAACTCTAAGGGGATAAAATAGCCACGTGTCTCAACTTGTCATGAGGATCGCCACATGTCTCTCTATCGTGCGGTCTCTAAGTGAACCACATATAGCTAGCCGCATGAAGGTAATAGCCGCATGAGGGTGGCGGCCTCATGAAGGAGGCAGCCGCATGAAGGAGGCAGCTGCATCAAGTAGGAAATCATATGAAGCACGCAGCCGCATGAAGTGGGCAGCCGCATGAAGGACGCAGCCGCATGAAGTGGGCAGTCGTATGAAGGAAACGGCCGCATGAAGCGGGCAGCCGCATAAAGCACGCAGCCACATAAAGTGGACAACCGCATGAAGGACGCAGCCGCATGAAGTGGGCAGCCGCATGAAAAATTGGCAGCCGCATAGGGATGGCAGTCGCATGAAGCGGGCAGCCGCATAGGGGTGCTTGGGACTTGACGGATCCTGCAAGAAAGATTTTCTTCTTTTTCCAAGGAGCACGCCATCATCATTCCCGCTTTTATGTCAGAGCTGTCATTCATTGTGTCAGAGCTGTCATTCATTGCGTCAGAGCTATCGTCAGAACAATTAATTGGGAGGGGCTTTATGGCCGGCTGTAGAGGAGAATTGTACGTGGCTCTTTTCTGAGCCGTATAGGGCTACCCGAGCCGCATGAGGCTCTAAAAGACTTTGAACCGCATAAGCCATTAATGGATTTCTGAGCCGCATAAGGATCCTTCTGTTGAAGCCACATGGGCTTTTCTCTATTCTTTTCCATGCTTCTACAATGATAATATCACAATACATCATTTAAATAATATAATAAAATAATTAATTTTTCCACAAAAGTTCAAAAATACCCTTATTTTAGAAAAGTGGTAGATACAAATATCTTGATACCCTTTGCTAGTTTCTACCAATGGTACTAGGAGTCTACTCATTGTTACTGCTCTAACTCAAGTACCCATAGGCTCTATAGGATTCCCAAAATGTATACTCTAATACCTTGGCACCTATCTATCCTTGGATACCTATGTATCCTATAATGTAACCACACTTGTAGATACCCTTCTTATATTCCCACACACCTTGCCCTCATGTACCCTTTGATACAAAAAGGGTTCCCTCATGTACCTCTTCTACACAACAACCTACAATCTGTTTCATTTGCCTCTGGCCCTAATTTCCATTCCCACACCACAGTAATTTTCTCTTCCTGTAAACCAAATAGCTTGCACACATGATTCAACTGCCTAATACTACTGTAGTTCCTGCTTCATCTGATACTTACCCAATTAAGTTGGTATCTTGCACAATACTTCCCAACCTTCTCTTATTTGTCACGGCAGTTTATGTGCCCCACTACACATTGACTTCTCCTTGTGCTACTACTTAGACACCCTTACATATGCACATGCTTACATGTACCACAAGCCCATCCTCTATTATGAAGTCCCCTACATATGTTCCCTTGGGCAGAACATAGACATATCTAAAAAATTTCCCCTCACCTAATCTTTATCTACATACCCTACCCATGAATTTAGCTATCACTTGTCCACTATTAACTATATTTCCATCAGTTACTATCTACCACTTCCTACATAGGTTTGTATATACACACACAACCATATATATCCCTTATACTGTTTCCCTTAAATCACCAACACAACCATATCCTATTCAGGGTTCCCTATTCCCTGGGTTCACGTACGTCTTATCTTATAGCCCCACATAGTTTCTATGTCGTTTCATACTGCTGCAGTTATGTTACAGGGACAGCACACACTAGTGTCTTATACCAACCTATGATACTCTGGTATACCTATTACCCAGGATGTATATTACGCTATACTACTTATCCACGATTACCTGGTTGGCATTAATTTGAATTACCAGTTCCATATACTCTTCTAGATTGCACATACACTGGTACACAATAAAATCTCCACACTTATACATAGGAACTATCCCAACATACTTCCGATACATCTTCTTACATATGTTTCCTCTATGTATCCTGATGGCACATACACCCACGCATACGCAGATCCATATGGACCCTGTTCCAGACCATGCCCATCCCCATTCGCTGCACACGTCCACCTCTGATACTCATGCCAAAGTGGGAGAACCCGCATTATACTCCAGGTACCCGATACTTAGGCCTATAATAGATATCCAGGTGTCTTGTTGTAATGATAAGCCATAGAACTCTCACGCACACACAGGTTTAAAAACAGGTTGCCCCTATAACCTATATACATTCATATAGTTAACATACTGCTACCTTAGTTAATCTGTCCAGAAAGCCTCTGTTGCACACATATAGGTAGATCTATTTATGTACAAATTTTTTAGAAATCCTAATTAGGGGATCAACTTGGATACCAAGCTACCCGCCCTAACACTTATATTTCTATCAACAGAATTTAGCATCTCCATCAACATGGTAACACCACCTCCTATTGTGTGTACCTAATATCTTGTGATACATCTTGGATACCTACTCCAGTCTTGTGTAGGTATGCAGATTACTCTTCCGTGTTCTTCCTAACTTTTGATACATCTATCCATGGTTGCCCCAAGCATTACTACAACTACTACTGTATATTCTCCATTGGTGACTAATATTCCCAACAGGAAGTTCACATAAGCTTATATGTTTTGTAGTCCAGTTCGGGGACGGCCATAAATCTGCACATCTGAAAAACTCTCCTACAACTGCTATCGACCGTGTCCTGTTCACACGCCCAAGTTTCCCTACAACTTTATTCCATTATACCAAATTCTCTATATATGAACCCTTATACGAATTCCTCCTAACTTCTAAACTATCAACCACATACAGGAAACCCACACACATCTAAACCATGTTATTCCCCAAACTGATACCTTACCCTACATGACTAACTGATACATAACTATACCCATTGTATTTTGCTATTTAAACTACTCCTATGAAACTGTTATTACTAGGCACAAACACAAATATATGGTGGCCTCCTATGTTCTCTGTCCCAAAATAGAATTCTATATGTACATAAAAGATAAGGGTTTACCTATTGGTGGTTAACCGATAAGTACTGACTGAAGAATGAGGAAGATATCGTTCTTCACAAAAAGGTCCACGCTACTCTTACGACGGGAAAGAAAGGTAAAGATATTAGGGTTTAGCGACGTAGATAGAAGAGATGTCGGTTGATCCCCTTCCCAATTTATATCCTTGTTCTTGATTTGATCAAATGATTTGAGAATAAGGAGTAATAGTTTGATCTGAATTTGAACGTAGGTTCGAATATAGGGACTAATGGGAGTGGTCGGTTTGAACTGGGAATTCAGTTGTACATATACCAATAACCCTGCCTAAAATGAGGTTTTGCATAAGCCCATATTAATGCTAAATAATAAATATTTGCACATTAAATACATTAAGAAATTAGATTTCACTCTAAAAATAATAAAATAAGATAAAAAATTTGGTCCAAGGGTTTACATAACCCGAGACTGCTATATATTGAAGAACAATATCCAACGCATGATCAATGCGAATGTCCTCTCTCTCGACTATGAGGACAAGACAGTCTCCGCAAATATGGTGTCCATTTAGTTTGGTACCCTGCTGCCAACTGAGGCCCAAGATGGCGTCGTTCTCATCCTAAAGGCGACAATGGAAGTAACCAACCTTCTATCGACTCGTAACAACGTGAGTGGGCTAGTGCCACTTACTACATCCTGGGGTGAGATCATGTGGGTTCACCCAGATCTAGCTCCAGAGCTGACTCAACCGGTGGTACGCCCTACCACCAAAACCAGAGACAGGAAGTCCAGGTCTTATCGAATGGTCACTACTTCTCCGGAGAAAGCCTTTCAAGTGGTGATACGGTCACAGTAGAACACTCAGCAGTATGAGGCTTCGACTGAAGAGGCGCCTCCTGTCATCACTGTCGCTGCCCAAAAGGAGGGTTCGTCCCAACCTCCAGCAGCTGAGGAGGCTCGTTTCAAAAAGCCTCTGAGAAAGGAAGGTGCTTCGGGGTTGACTAAACACCAAAACTTCGACATATTAACACAGCATGCCAATACTCCGGCTCGGCTATCCCTGTTTGAGCTTCTCCGACTATCCAAAGATACTTTGGAGGTTTTATACGAATCACTGAAGGATGCTATAAAACCCCTAAATTTCTACTATATTTTTTTTATTAAATTTAGTACTGATTTAAATTTTTATAATTGTACGTCGCGTAGTCATATAGTACGTCGCGCGCGAAATATCGTTTTTTGTAATTGCTCGACGAATGCGAATATGTGCGAGCATACATATTTTTTGAAAAATATTTTTCTATTTTATAGTTTCAAATAATATATATAATAATTATTTTTGTTATCATTTCCAAGTTGTTATTTTATTTACTAAAAGCCTTCATTTATGCAGTTATTAATAATAAATAATATTCTTATTGTATATTAGAAAAGCATAAATATTACTCGTGCTTGCATATATATATTTCATAATATCTTATTAGTTATTTTTAATTACTAATGTATTTTTGAAATTAAATTAATAGAAAATTTTGAAAGTGTATCTAAATTATTATTTGTGAAAATTTAAATTAAGATTTTATTTATTTAATTTAGTTAAATTATGGATATGAATTATCTACGATTATATTCAAATTGGATTGGTATTTGGATTGGATTTGATTTTGTTCTTTTAAAACGAATATGATAATTATCTAAAAGGGGTCCAATACCTTATCCAATTAGGATTTCCTCAACCCTATATATAGGGGAGCCTCCATGTTGTTTCTCCTCTACAATTAGTCACCACGAATATTTTCCACAAAGTGTACGTACATCGTGTCGGTGTCCATCTCTTCTGTGTCAACCGTGACGGCCTCGGGTCCGACCCCGGGTGTCTTTCTAATCTTATTCCAATCTATTTTTTTTACATATACATTGTTCCCCTTCTCCGTGTCCATATTTCAGACACATCTCCTCGTCACCATCACCGTGTCGGACAAACCCAATACGGCCCAATTCCTAGTAAACCCTAACCCTATTTTGTCTGCCGACAGCCATCACCTACTCCAACCATCACCATTAAGCTCCCACCGTCCAGCCTCACCACCAAGACTCCCTCACCCTGTCACCAACTCCAAATCCTAAGACTTTCTCCGCTACCAGCCATCCCGATATCCCCGTCCAGCCTGACCCCTGCCGTGGCGACTAGCCTTCGCCCAACCCCAGAATAGCCGACCAGCCTGACTACCTCAGGCACCCGATCTTCCCCGACTACGACAGGCTCACCAACCACCACCGCTACCATCAACACCCTGCTACGGCCACCACCGCGGCAGCCGGCCGCCTCCTTCCATACAAACCACCATCACCAATACCGCGACCTCGTCGCCAACCTAGCACACCACCACCTACCACCATTGCAACCCTCCATAATGCCTCCCCATCTTTCCAGTCAGCCGCACCTCTACGCGACCAACCTCAACACTACTGGCATTACCAACTTCGTCGACCGCCGACAGAGCTCTCGATCCACTACTCCTACTCCCTACCATCTATTACCACCACCATCGTGGCACCATCAAACACCAAGACCCTCACAACCATCACTGACCACCACCGTCCCCAATATCAAAAATTGACAAACCATGCTTACCTCCTCGTCGTAGCTACGCCCGCGTTGGCAATCGTTCCAATGAACCCTTTTTTCTCCATGCTTCCTGTACCAGAAGCCGACGCGTCTAGACTGATCCCTGTCGTGCCTCTCCAGATCTCGAGTGCCGCCGCGCTCGATGCCAAGAATACCGCGTTCCTCTGCAGCCCCTTCGGTGCCGCGATCGCTCCCCGCCTGCGACCGTCGAACGCCGTCCCGCGTCGGCGAGCGCGCCGCCTGGCGTCGATCCAGTACCGCCGACCCTATGCTCTTCCGCCGATCGAACCCAAGTCTCCTCCGCTCCTCCGCGCTCTCGAACCCCGGCCAAGCACCGGCCGAACCCTCCGTGAAACCCTCTACCTTCCGTCCCCTTCTTTCCCAGTCGCCGATCTCTCTCCGCCTCTCCGGCTCGTCCTCCTCACCTTCTCTCTCTCTTCCGCATCTCTCTCTCTTCCACTCGTTTTCTTCCCATCCTCCTTCTCACACTCTCTCTAATCTCTTGCTCTCTCTATTTTGCTATATGTTTTTTAAAATCGAACAGTTGGTCTCCTCGAAAGAGGAGAACCACAGCTGTTATTTTTTTATTTTTTTTATATTTTTATTTTACTTTTTGATAATTATTATTATTATTAAGGTTGTTATTATTATCATTATTATTATATTCTACTATTTCCTATTCTGTAATTATATATACACCATTAATATTACTCATAATTGTTATTATTATTATTATCATTATTACTTGATTACTTAATTTCCTGGTTTTTTCTCAGTATATTCGGCTGGTGATTTAATGATAATTTATTACTAAAAATAATATTATTGTTCTATTATCTTTATTATGATACTATTAAAATTATTAATGGCTAATATTATTATTTTAGGATTTTGTAAAAATATTATTTTTCCAACTAGTTCAAAAGGTAGATTTACCAAAAAAATATTACTTTGACAAAATCTTTTTTATCGTCCAAATTTATCTATTGTTTTCTTTTTAGATTTTATAAGTTATATTGGTCAATAAAAGTAGTCACCAAATTATACTATAAATTTCTAGTTTAATTTTGGCTAATAAAAATATGTAGTTTCCTACTAAAACTTATTTTGACAAACTTAGAGTTTTGCCTTAAAACATTTTTATTTTTCAAGTATATATATCTAAAAACTATTTTAACTAATAAAAATACATTTTCAAGTATTATGAAATATTTCAAAAATCGTATATATAATATTTATCCAATTTCCTTCGACTATCCTCCTTTCCGTGGCCAATCCTATTATTCCTATTTCCTCACCAAATCTGTACTTCCTCCTATCGACCTTAACTAAGTTGATCGTTCTGAACCCAATGGAACTATCCGTGCCACCATCAGAGGTCACCTTGCATAGTTGTTACACCGAAGTCGCAGTTCATGCCACCTTGATCATTGTAGTACACCAGGCGTCCTACCAGGCAAGACACCTTGCTATTTGCTATTTATTTATTTTAGCTCATATTTCATACATTATCCATTATTTTCTTTATACAAAATAAACTGTGATACATGGCATAACCTATTAGAACTTACTGTTCATTTGGCATAACCTGTTAGAATTTACTGTTCATTTATATTTCCTGCCCCAAGGGGGGACTATGTCGATCCCATTTAGCCAGGGCCTATGCGTAGGAAGGATTGTTCTTAACTACATTTTGCTTAGAACGGTTAGGCACCTTTATCCGTTAGGTACGAGTACTTTTGGTTTGGATACTTGTATCTGACTGTGGCTTGGAACAATAACTTGTCGTGGTTTAGTTCATCACATCTTGTCCTTGTTTGGTTGTAGGTGTGACTTACTACTTCGATGAAAAGGTATTGAACCTTGTTGGGGTTTGGATACCATATTGGATTCATAGCATAGAAAGATACGTCACCGTGAATTAGTTTACCATCTCCTGTCCTTGTTTGGTTGGGTGGATGGTAAGCTAGTTCAATACGTGTGTATTGGACCATGTTATAATTCAATTGACTTATTTATTTGAGCAATATTTATTCAGTTTATATGGCATGATATTATGTGTCTTGTTACGTCCCTCTGAGGACCTGGTTATCTCGCCAGGTGTTTGCTCTTGTCTTTCGCAGGTGCTCTAGCTCTAGCCGTGACCATCTCCATTTCTTCAAGGATGATTGCGCTTGGATCGTCTTCTCTTCGCTCGCCAAAATCATTTCTTTTCTCATGTATTTTTCCTTTACTTGTTGGTAGTGGATTTGTCTCCGCCCAACATATTGTATCAAGACAATTCATTATCATTATATGATACTTTTATTCATTTATTTTGTGTGGATGAGATTAGTTATGGTTCTACTGTATTTTACAGCTTATGTATTCATACGAGGTTTCCATATATTGGAGTGTACTTCGTATGTATGTAGCTGGCATGTCTACGTTCCTAGTCCTACGTATTTTGGGACTGGGGCGTTACATGTTTTTGTAGTGGCCCATGCAGGTCAAGATAAATTGTTTGGTTACTTTACCGTACCAAGTAAACCTGTGTGTAGGATTAGAAGTCTAGGATCTCATCCACACACTTGACCTCTTTCCTCGATCCCATATTCGAATTACCGTTCGACTCATCAATTGCATCTTGCTTGATTCCTTCTATCATAATTCTTATCTTTCCTTCGTGTTTGCTTGAGGTTAGGAAGGTGACTCCTACTAGTTAGACATGTTACTATTGTCCCAAAACACCATTAGTTTAATTCTTTAAGTTGGGTAGAATACGCCATGACCTGACACACCCTTGACCATTAAGGGAATACAAATAGTATTATCTAGACCATAGAGACTAGAGGAATTAAACCCATTTGGTCAACCAAGCCTTGGTCAATAAAACCGTAGAATGATGGTATAGGAATAAACAAGACTTAGATCCTTATGACTCTTAGACTATTCATGTTTATTTTTATTTCATCTACCATCGTGCATATGTTATACTATCTAGACTAATGATGCTAATATATCCTAGTATTTGCAAGCTAATTCTTTATCGAGCTTGATCAAGGCATATGATATTGAGCGGCCGCTCACTAACATATTGTCTAATCAGAACCGGTGCATGATGGTCTGATCAACCGAGTGTACTTTGGTTTGTTTTTATCTATCGTTCTATGTGGATGGGGACATAGCTAAACTTGCCCTCTAGAGTCCCATCCGCGACTGTCTTGGCAACTCCTTTGAATTATTTGGTCGCCTTTGAACCACGTATTCGTATTCGATAACTCTATGTTGCTTTTGCCTTCACCTATTTTAGAAGGACGAAGACGTTATACTAGAACTATGCCCATCCTCACTCGATGTTGCTATATCTTCATCCAAAACTACTCGTCCTTTTTCTTGGCCCTATATTTACTATCATGACCTTCTAACCGAGTAAATCAAAATTCGCTCTCTTAATCGTGCTCTCAACCTACTCTCAAGAAATCATATCTTCGAGGTCTCTAATTTATTTTCTCATGATACCATACAATCCCTTATTACAGGTTATCTTGAATAAACTTTAACCCTTGATCATTTTCACTCTTGCATTAATTAGCCATATCTACAATTATTTTTGTATTTATCTAAATCACGAAATCCTAATGCATCTTGTGTTGAACGTTGTGAATTGATTTTTCCTCATTATTACCCCTTTGTGCCTTCTCACCCCCCTACTACTTATTAATTTCGAGGACGAAATTCTTTTAAGTTGGGTAGGATATAAAACTCCTAAATTTCTACTATATTTTTTTATTATTAAATTTAGTACCGATTTAAATTTTTATAATTGTACGTCGCGTAGTCGTATTATACGTCGTGCGCAAAATATCGTTTTTCGTAATTGCTCGACGAGTGCGAATATGTACGAACATACATATTTTTGAAAAATATTTTTCTATTTTATAGTTTCAAAATAATATACATAATAATTATTTTTGTTATCATTTCCAAGTTGTTATTTTATTTACTAAAAGCCTTCATTTTTGCAGTTATTAATAATAAATAATATTCTTATTGTATACTAGAAAAGCATAAATATTACTTGTGTTTGCATATATATATATTTCATAATATCTTATTAGTTATTTTTAATTAATAATGTATTTTAAAAATTAAATTAATAGAAAATTTTAAAAGTGTATCTAATTATTATTTGTGAAAATTTAAATTAAGATTTTATTTATTTAATTTAGTTAACTTATGGATGTGATATATCTACGATTATATTCAAATTG
Organism: Iris pallida; assembly: GCA_029216955.1. Lineage (NCBI taxonomy): Eukaryota > Viridiplantae > Streptophyta > Magnoliopsida > Asparagales > Iridaceae > Iris > Iris pallida. The sequence goes on along the minus strand of JANAVB010002393.1, from coordinate 10,095,211 downwards.
GATTGGGATTTGGATTGGATTTAATTTTGTTCTTTTAAAACGAATATGATAATTATCTAAAAGGGGTCCAATACCTTATCCAATTAGGATTTCCTCAACCCTATATATAGGGGAGCCTCCATGTTGTTTCTCCTCCACAATTATTCACCACGAATATTTTCCACAAAGTGTACGTGCATCGTGTCGGTGTCCATCTCTTTCGTGTCAGTCGTGACGGCCTCGGGTCCGACCTCGGGTGTCTTTCCAATCTTATTCCAATCTATTTTTTTTACATATACATTATTCCCCTTCTCCGTGTCCACATTTCAGACACATCTCCTCGTCACCATCACCGTGTCGGACACACCCGACACGGCCCAATTCCTAGTAAACCCTAACCCTATTTTGTCTGCCGACAGCCATCGCCAACTCCAACCACCACCATTAAGCTCCCACCGTCCAGCCTCACCACCAAGACTCCCTCACCCTGTCACCAACTCCAAATTCCTAGACTTTCACCGCCACCAGCCATCCCGACATCCCCGTCCAGCCTGACCCCTGTCGCGGCGACCAGCCTTTGCCCAACACTAGTATAGCCAACCAGCCCGACTCCTTCGGCCACCCGATCCGCCCCGACTACGACAGGCTCACCAACCACCACCGCTTCCATCAACACCTCGCTACGGCCACCACCGCGGCAGCCGGCCGCCACCTTCCATACAAACCACCATCACCAACACCGTGACCCCGCCGCCAACCCAACTGACCACCACCGACCACCATTGCAACCCACCATAATGCCTCCCCATCTTTCCAGTCCGTCGTACCTCTACGCGACCAACCTCAACACTACTGCCATTACCTACTCCGTCGACCGCCGACAGAGCTCTCGATCCATTACTCCTGCTCCCGACCATCTATTACCACTACCATCGTGGCACCATCAAACACCAAGACCCTCACAACCATCACTGACCACCGTCAACCCCAACATCAAAAATCGACAAACCATGCTTACCTCCTCGTAGTAGATACGCCAGCATCGACAATCGTTCCGGTGAACCCCTTTCTTCTTCAAGCTCCTTGTACCGGAAGCCGACGCGTCTAGACTGCTCCCTGTCGTGCCTCTCCAGATATCGAGTGTCGTCGCGCTCGATGCCAAGAATACCGCGTTCCTCCACAGCCCCTTCGGCGCCGCGACCACTCCCCGCCTGCGACCGCCGAACGCCGCCCCGCGTCGGCGACCGCGCCGCCCGGCGCCGATCCAGTACCGCCGACCCTCCGCTTTTCCGCCGATCGAACCCGAGTCTCCTTCGCTCCTCCGCGCTCTCGACCTCCGGTGAAGCACCGGCCAAGCCCTCCGTGAAACCCTCTACCTTCCGTCCCCTTCTTCCCAGTCGCCGACCTCTCTCCGCCTCTCCGGCTTCTCTCCGGCTCGTCCTCCTCACCTTCTCTCTCTTTCGCATCCCTCTCTCTTCCGCTCATTTTGTTCCCATCCTCCTTCTCACTCCCTCTCTAATCTCTTGCTCTCTCTATTTTACTGTGTGTTTTTTTAAAAACCGAACGGTTGGCCTTCTCGAAAGAGGAGAACCACAGCTGTTGTTTTTTTATTTTTTATTTTTATTTTACTTTTTGAAAATTATTATTATTATTAAGGTTATTATTATTATCATTATTATCATTATTATTATATTCTACTATTTCCTATTCTGTAATTATATATACACCATTAATATTACTCATAATTGTTATTATTATTATTATCATTATTACTTGATTACTTAATTTCTTGGTTTTCTCCCAGTATATTCGGCTAGTGATTTAATGATAATTTATTATAAAAATAATATTATTGTTCTATTATCTTTATTATGATACTATTAAAATTATTAATGGCTAATATTATTATTTTAGGATTTTGTAAAAATATTATTTTTTTGACTATTTCAAAAGGTAGATTTACCAAAAAAATATTACTTTGACAAAATCTTTTTTATAGCCCAAATTTATCTATTGTTTTCTTTTTAGATTTTATAAGTTATATTGGTCAATAAAAGTAGTCACCAAATTATACTATAAATTTCTAGTTTAATTTTGGCTAATAAAAATATGTAGTTTCCTACTAAAACTTATTTTGACAAACTTAGAGTTTTGCCTTAAAACATTTTTATTTTTCAAGTATATATAACTAAAAACTATTTTAACTAATAAAAATACATTTTCAAGTATTGTGAAATATTTCAAAAATCGTATATATAATATTTATCCAATTTCCTTCGACTATCCTCCTTTCCGTGGCTAATCCTATTATTCCTATTTCCTCGCCAAATTTGTACTTCCTCCTATTGATCCAAACTAAGTTGGCCGTTCTGGACCAAATGGAACTGTCCATGCCACCATTAGAGGTCACCTTGCATAGTTGTTATACCGAAGTCGTCGTTCATGCCACCTTGATCATTGTAGTACACCAGGCGTCCTACCAGGCAAGACACCTTGCCATTTGTTGTTTATTTATTTTAGCTCATATTTCATGCATTATTTATTATTTTTTTTATGCAAAATAAACTGTGATACATGGCATAACCTGTTAGAACTTACTGTTCATTTATATTTTCTGCTATCTATTAGTTTTCTTACACATTAAACCTAGATTGAGGGACCACCTTGTGTGTTACATTCATTGGCATTGACACATTGTACCACGAAGTTGTGTATCGCATGTAGAACACGGATATGCGTGACTGGCTGGCCACCGGTACGTATAAGCCGTATGATAGGAATAACCGCTAACAGAGGTTGCATGCTTAGTTTGACTTAGCGGTTATAGAGGTTTACTGTTATGGATACAACATAGTAGATATTGGGCGGGGAGGACAATTCCTTAGCATATGGGTTTCGATGCACTTTTCTTTGTGACCCGGATGCTCCGCTGGAGATATGGGGTTGATGACCCATGATTACTGACGGCCACTGACGTTCTGCGGAATGTTATGCTCTTACTGATTGGGCCTCTGGTGCCCCAAAGGGGGACTATGCCGATCCCATTTAGCCTGGGCCCATGCGTAGGAAGGATTGTTCTTAACTACATTTCACTTAGAACGGTTAGGCACCTTTATCCGTTAGGTACGAGTACTTTTAGTTTGGTTTCTTGTATCTGACCTTGGCTTGGAATAATAACTTGTCGCGGATTAGTTCATCACATCTTGTCCTTGTTTGGTTGTAGGTGTGACTTACTACTTCGATGAGAAGGTATTGAACCTTGTAGGGGTCCGGATACCGTTTTGGATTCATAGCATGGAAAGATACGTCACCGTGAATTAGTTTACCATCTCCTGTCCTTGTTTGGTTGGGGGAATGGTAAGCTAGTTCAATAGGTGTGTATTAGACCATGTTATAATTCAATTGACTTATTTATTTGAGCAATATTTATTCAGTTTATATGGCATGATATTATGTGTATTGTTATGTCCCTCTGAGGACCTGGTTATCTCGCTAGGTGTGTGCTCTTGTCTTTCGCAGGTACTCTAGCTCTAGCTGTGACCATCTCCATTTCTTCGATGATGATTGCGCTTGGATCGTCTTCGCTTCGCTCGCCAAAATCATTTCTTTTTTCATATATTTTTCCTTTACTTGTTGGTAGTGGATTTGTCTCCGTCCAACATATTGTATCAAGACAATTCATTATCATTATATGATATCTTTTATTCATTTATTTTGTGTGGATGAGATTAGTTATGGTTTTACTACATTTTACAGCTTATATATTCATACAAGGTTTCCATATATTGGAGTGTACTTCGTATGTATACAGCTGGCATGTCTACGTTCCTAGTCCCACGTATTTTGGGACTGGGGCGTTACAGATGCAGAGTCTTTCATAAGCCAGGTCCAATTCCCTGAAGAGGACCCAGCCATATGTCCGTACTACCATAGTATGGGGAAATCAATACAATATTACGTTCACTCAACAGGGCATGATGCTCAAGAATAAGTGGCATAACAAAAATCGATCCGGGGTCTTCCCTCAGCATCATCCCTCGAACACTGCTCCAAACTTTAGGGATATTGATGCACCGATTGACTACATCCAATACTACTAATAGAGGCTTTAAATCTAGAAAGATTAATCCTTGGGCAAGATCCGTCTGAAGTGCCATATCGGTGATCTCCATACAGAGGTGACCTCTTATGTCATCGATGCCGATATTGTAGGAATGAATTATAAAGTACAATATTCTATGGGGGGTGAATAGAGTAGGCAGCAGAATATAGCTAATTTAAAACGTTAGCAATAAGATCATAAATAATATATCACAAGTATGTAAATGTAAAGGCAGAGATCAGAAAGCAAATGCAAAGATGACGATGTATACTGGTTTCTCTCTTGTGAGGACTATTCCAGTCGACAGAACTCTATCTTCCAGTTGAATCCACTATTGGAAAATACCGCAAGTTTTCATACGAAGTCCTTGCAACTTCTACAACGCAAGTTTTGATACAAAGTACTCGACCAACTTTAATTGTGAAGTGTCTTTCTTCAATCAAACCTCTGACTATAATCTCTCTGAAACTGTAGCCTCCCTTCCCGGATTCTTAAAATATTTTTTTATTATTTATTTAATTTAAAGGGTGATTCTTATATTTTTTATAAATAATTATTTTAATTATTTATTACGGTAGATGACTTTAGCCATGGTCGAGTTTTGAAGTACCAGATGACCAGAAATTGTGGCACGATAGTGCAGTGGCGTACCTTGACTAGTGTATTAACCATGCCAGGGAAGACCGAGTCATAGTGATGTTCTAACTAGGAAAACCAGGCTAAATTGTGACGTTACCATTATAAATAGTTTAATTATTAATTATTAATATCATTGACGTTAAGTGAACTGGTTGTACCAACTAGTCCGGATTGGGCCCGAACCAAGCTCAAGTCCGTGTAAGCATGTAGTGTGACCAAAGAATGTTCGTGTCGATATATTTTGTGTGTACATATTTACCTTAGAAGCTCTACTACATATATTTTGTAATTTTTATTATTATTATTATTATCATTATTATTATTATTTATTATTATTATTATTATTATTATATGTAGATATAAAATTATTTGATATTCAAGGGACATTTAAGGTATGCTAAATGATTTGAATAATTAGTCTAAACCCATATTGCATGTTTACCTTGTTTGTTATAATGGTTATTGTTATTAATGTTGTTAATTTA